>JANIJU010000020.1:6844866-6857207 GCA_025504685.1 Leucosticte australis | reverse complement strand
TCCCAGGGCCCCTCTCTCTCACCTTTCACCATGCCATCCCCAGCTCCTGACACCAGGTGCTCCTGGTGGGAATGCAGGCAGGTGATGGTCGCATAGTGACCGGTGAAGGTTCTCACACAGGCCCCACTGTGAATATTCCAGCACCTGCAGGGAGGAGAGCTTTATAGTTCCTTCCATGTGGTTCCATTATTATTTCCTATTTAACGTGCCCAGCTCTGCTCCCCACACCAGGTTAAAATCAGGAGCTGTTCCTGAGGTGTCAGAGCAATTGCAGCGCTCGAGTCAGGCTCAGCATTACCGTTTGCCCCTGTCCTTCCCTCTCCCCTCACCGTGCCAGGCTGGGTATCCTGGCCAGCCCCAGCTCACCTGATGCTGGGCTCCAGGCTGGTGCTGCTGAGCAGGAGCCCTCTGTCCTCACGGAGGCACAGGGCTCTGACGGGCCCGGCGTGGCCGTGCAGCAGCCGCGGCTCCTCCTTCCCTCCTGGCACTCGGAGCAGCCTCAGGCTCCTGCTGCCAGCGGCCACCCAGTCCCCACCGCTGTAATGGGCTCTCCTTGTGCTGTCAGACCTGGCAGGGACAGTGCCTGGCTGAGCTTTGGCCAGCTGCAGGCCTGGCTCAGCGTTGCCCTGCCTCCAGCTGGGCACGGCGGGCAGAGCTCCGCTGGTGAATCCTTTGCGGGGCACCACAGTCCCTAAATCTGCACATCCCCCTTTGTATCAGGGTGGGCAGAGGGGCGAGGGCTCCCCCCAGCCCCATATCCCTTGGGATACACCATATCCACCAACCCCTATTCCTTTAAAACCAGCTTATCTTGGCATCTTTATTTAAAAAACGGAGATTTCTTAACACTGACGCTGAGGGACCCTTCTCCAGCCATCCAGGAGGATCACAGGGAATGGAGCAGCTTTCCTAGAGCTGCTCTTGGCCCCACAGCTGGGCACTCTACTCACTGCTCCATGAGCACACAGGTCTTGTAGGGGCCACAGAAGACATTCCTCTCCTCCAGCTCGATCTTGTCAGTTTTCAGTTCCCGATAGGCTTCATGCAGACTAAAATCCTCTGTCTGATGGCAAGAGAAATAGGGAAAAGTAACTCAGAGAGGCAGGAATGCAGCATTATTCCAAAGTATTGAACCCATCAGCTCTAGGCATCAGCCCAGAGTAAGGAAAACCAGAGGGCAGCCAAACCCTGCTCAGCCCAGGTTGTCCCCAGGCCGTGTTCTGTGGCATAAATGGAAGCCCTGAGATCTGCACCCTTTTTTTTGAGAGAAGAAGGCCCCTGGCCTCAGGATTGTGCCATGACTGGGGACACATGGGGATGAGGCAGAAGTTTGGGAATGCCTCCCAAACTCCCTCCCATGTGGGAAGGTGCTGAGCAAGCCCTGGTCCCTGTGAACTGCTCAGGATGGGGCAATCCAAAGGCAGGAGTGGGAAAGAAGGAAGCAATTCCAAATTCACTGAGCTGTCTCCCACGAGCTGTCCTCTCCTCCCCAAACACTGACATGCAGCATCCAACAAACCTTGGATTTGCGCCTCTTCTTCGGCTCCTTGTCCTTCACTTCAGTGACCTCACCCTCATCGTTCAACTGGGGAATTTGCACATCGACTCTTTTAGCATAGTTTGGCATGGTTTTTCTAGGACACAACTCCTGGAATAAACCAACAGAGGCAGGAGTTACTGCCGAGCCCACGCTGGCAGGGCGTGCTGCTCCTCTCCTCAGGACGCTGGGGCTCCCTGCAGAGCTGAGCTGCACACTCTGCCTTCTTGTTGGGACCTGGCTTACAGTTAGCACTCCATCTACCTCAGGTTCAACTTCTGGTGAAAAATAATTGTGTTTTATTATTTTTTTCCAAACTCTAGTCTTAAGCTTTTAATAAGCAGCAAAATTTTGAGCTCATCTCATCTTTGGCAGGCACTCAGTTGGTTCAGTATTCAAACCCACTGAGATGGGAGACTATAAAACACCTCAGTCAACACTCAAAATTCATTTTTAGCCTGTGAAACCTTCCCTGAAGCCTTTTCCGAGTTCCTGTGCCCCCTTCACAACCCAAAGCAGCAGAGGCTCCAGACTGTCTCTTGGGGGAGGCTCCTTCACACCTCGCTCTGGGGCAGGTCCTGCTGGCCAGGCCAGGCCTGTCCCAGGAGTTCTGCATTCCTGTGTTCCAGCCACCACCCCAGCTCCTCACAAAGACACCTTGCATTTCCCTTGCCCTGTGTGGAGCGAGTGAAGCTCATTCCTGAGCTGCCTTGGGAGCTGTTGTAGCTCTGCCCAACCTCCACCACCTCTGGAAATTTTCATTGTGACCAAAGTCTGCTCTCCTGAAGAATGTTTGGATGCATTTTTAGAGTCTCAGGCTCTCTAACGGAGACTAAAAGCTGTTCTTGAGACAGTGTGAAATGTCACCTGGCTTTGCTCAGCAGCTGGAGGTGGAAGGGCCATGGCAGAGTTGGGGGGCAGCCTCAGGTACAGGAATTCCCGTTTAACAGCCTGGGCAGCAGCAAACCCCCTCTTTTTAAAGTGCATAATAATGCAGGAGCGCAGGTGTCCCACCTGCAGCTGCAGGAGGTTCTTCTGGACTGTGCTCTGACACTCCTTGTCCTCCCGGACCCGCCTGACCAGGAACTCCCAGTGACCATTCACAGCAGAGCAGGCATCCAGGGATTTCTGATCCAAAAGCCCTGGCAAGTTAAAGGGACAGGTTGGCTGATCCCCTCTGGAAACCATTCCTTACCCTTAGGGAAACCCCTGGAAAATCAGAGCAGCTTTACCCAGGATGGCCATGGACAGCTGGAATGGCAGGGCACGAGTGAAGTCCTTGGGGTGGCCACCACCAGAGCCTGATGGCAGAGATGCAGGAACCATGGTGACATCTGCACCACCTGGGGACAAAGGTGAGCTGTCCCCTGCATCGGGACCTTCCTGGCAGGGCGCTCAGTGCTTTGGGGCCAAAAGCACGTTCTGGTGCTTGGCCGCCTGGAAAACAGGGAATTTACAGTCCTGGAAGTGCTCGAGTTTTGGTGCCACGGACAGCACCGCTGTCAGCAGTGCCCTGGAAGAGCCGGGCGGATTTTAACTCCTCGCTTTGGCACTGTGCAAGTCACAGGAGAGCGCTGGGAGCGCTCCTGCTCTGCAGGACAGCTCGCAGCAGCGGGGGCTGAGGGACAGGCTGGCATCTCTTCCCCCTCTCCCCTGCCCGGGGTGGTGGCGAGGGCTCCTCCCTGGTAGAAATAGCCGGGGACCAGCACGGGAGATGACAGCCCCAGGGGACCAGCACGGGAGGTGACAGCCCCAGGGGACCAGCACGGGAGGTGACACCCCCAGGGGACCAGCAGGGGAGGTGACAGCCCCCAGGGGACCAGCACAGGGAGGTGACAGCCCCAGGGGAACAGCACGGGAGGTGACAGCCCCAGGGGACCAGCACGGGAGGTGACACCCCCAGGGGACCAGCACGGGAGGTGACAGCCCCCAGGGGACCAGCACGGGGAGGTGACAGCCCCAGGGGACCAGCACGGGAGGTGACAGCCCCAAGTTCCAAGGGGCACGGCAGGGCCACTCGTGCCAAGGACATGGCACCGATTTGCTGAGGTCAGGGGAAAGCCTCTGCCTTCAGCCGCTCCCCGCTCCATTTCCAGCAGTACGAGTACGACTGGAGCTGCGACATTCCGAAGGAAAGGAAGGGAGCCGCTCACCTGCCCGGGGCTCCCAGCCACCGCCACCGCCACCGCCGCGACAGTTACCGAAACCTCCAACCGCCGCCGTGATGCCGCCAGGAGCCCGCGGGCACAGCCCCGCAGCAGGCGGCGCCGGGGACGGGCGGGGAAGGGGATGGTGGGGTGCCGGGGGATGTCGGGATGATGGGGGATGTCGGGGTGATGGGGGATGTCGGGGTGCCGGGGGATGTCGGGGTGCCGGGGGATGTCAGGGTGCCGGGGGATGTCGGGGTGATGGGGGATGTCAGGGTGAAGGCAGGTGCCAGGGGATATTGTGGTACCAGGGGGATATTGGGGGATGCTGGGGGGGTGTTGTAGGATATCGGGGTGTCGGGGCATGCCAGCAGCCCCCCCGGGATGGGCACCCACAGTCAGGGCAGGGCACCATGCCAGCCCCGAGCACAGCTGGGCTGGGCAGTGGCACAAATGGCATGGAAGGCCCCGGGAAGGGGAGCACGGGTGGCCTTTGGACACCTGCTTGGTTCCAAACCCGTGCTCAGTTTTAGACACAGAAGCCCAGAGGTCACTCAGGTCTCAGGCACAGCGCTAACCCAGGGCCTCAGGCAGAGATTGAGCAAAGGCTTGGGTCACACACATTTTTGGCAGGTGGCTCTGCCTGCCTGAGCTTCCCCAGTTAAGAGCTGATTTAGTCATCTAAAAGTCACAAACGCACTCAGAGTCAAAGGCTGGTTTGAGCATCATTTGGGACAAGGCACCCCAGGACTAACCGGGTCCTGATGCCACCTCCCTCCAGCAGGGCACAGCCACCTCCCCAGGGCAGAGTCCCTGCTGTCCCCCTCCCCATGCTTGCAGGAGCACCCCAGCAGGGCAAACCCCACCAAAACCAGCTCTGAGACCCCCGGAGAACCCCAATTTTCCCCATACCCTGAAATCCCAGGCTTCACAGGGTCCCCAAGCCCCAGTGCTGACACAACCCTCTGCAGCACCCTCACCCAGGCAGGGGGAACAGGAGGGTTGGGAGCACAGCCCACCCTGCCAGATCCCCTCAGGACCCCCAGAGTGACTCCAGCAGCTGCACACGGAGCTGAGCTGGCCCCTGAGGGCAGTTTCTGGAGTTAAATATTGATGTGCAGGAATCAGAGAAGGGCAGCCCAGCAACGAGATAGCAAGTGTGTGTTTTTGGAAGGATAGAGAATTGGAATCGTTCAGCCTGGACAAGAGACCCAGGGAGACCTTAGAGCCCTCTCCTGTACCTGAAGGGGCTCCAAGAGAGCTGAGAGGGACTTGGGACAAGAACTGAAGTGACAGGTCAAAGGGGAGTGACTTCAAACTGCTGCAGGGCAAGGTTAGATGGGATATTGGGCAGAAATTCCTCTGTGAGGGTGCCCAGAGCAGCTGGGGCTGCCCCTGGATCCCTGGCAGTGCCCAAGGCCAGGCTGGACACTGGGGCTGGAGCTCCTGGGACAGTGGGAGGTGTCCCTGCCATGGCAGGGCTGGCACTGGATTGATGCCTGCGTGATTTCCTGGCTCGAGCTGTTCTGGGAAAGGTGAAGGCACCCCAGGAAGAGACATGGAGCTGAATCCTGTGTCTGGGAGGCCTGCACTGGGAAGAACTGAATGCAAGAGGCACCACAAGTGTTCTTATAAACACCAGCATCCTGTTGTGATGGTTATTTTTATTGCTCTGAATCCTTCACCAAACTGAGGGAGCCCCCGCCCAGCCAGGAGTCCCAGGGAGCCCTGCCACGAGGAGCTCAAATAGCAGGGATGGGATGGGATTGGGGATGGGATGGGATTGGGGATGGGATGGGGATGGGATGGGGATGGGGATGGGATGGGGATGGGATGGGGGAGGAGAAGCACTGCCACCTTCCTCGTGTTCCTGGGATGGGGAGGGAAGGGCTGGGAGCAGGCTGCTCGTGGAGCTGGTGGCACAGGTGCCCGACAGTTCTCAGAGGAGAAGCTCCAAGCCCAAAGTGTCCCTCCTGTGGTGGCTGTGCCCTCGTGGCCACAGGGCTCGCTCTGGGGCAGGGATGGAGGCACCTGGAGAGCCTTTCCTTGTGCTGCTCTAGGAGGACACCGAGCGTGGGAGAGCGAAGAACTTGCCCGGGATCGCCCTCCTCTCGATCTCGAGCCACAGGGAGAACAAATCCAGCTCCCTGTGCTCCGTGACCAGCTGGAAGGTGAAGCTCTGCAGCAGCGTGGTGAGGAACAGGAAGAGCTCGATGCGGGCCAGCGCCTCCCCCGGGCACATCCGCTTCCCTGGGCACGAGAGAGGGTGGCCCCGGTGGGGAAGGAGGGGATGGGAGCCCGCGGGGACAGTGGCACTGTGGTGCCACTGGGTGCCTGTGCTGGCACCCCTGGGCACGGAGCTGGCAGGGCAGGGCAGCACTGACCTGCTGAGAATGCCATGAAGGCCTCGCGCTTCCTGAACTCGCCCTTCTCATCCAGGAAGTGTGTGGGGTCCACTTTTTTGGGGTTCTCCCACTGGGTTGGGTCCGAATGCACAGAGGAAAGCACCGGAATAACAGGAGTGCCCTGTGGGAGAGGGATGGGGCAGGGATGGGAGGGGGGACATCAGTGCCACCCCTGGGCTCTGCTGGGTGGATTGCTCAGGGGGGAGCACCCAGGGGACACGGGGGAGGCTGGGTGTGCACCCCAATACCCAAGCAGGTTCCCATGGGGAGGCAGCCTGGACCGGTGGCTCTGTGCCACTGGGACAAAGGACCTGGGGCTCTGCTGTGCCCATGGTCCTGCCAGTCTCTGGGCAGCTCATGGGACACAAATTGCTGAGTTACTCCCGCGGATTTCTGTTAAAGCCCCCCTCACTGCCCCAAATCCGAAGGCAGGAGGTTCCCTCAGGGTGGGTTTTGCGCACAGTGCTCATGGTCAGAGCAGGAGGGGTGGCTGTCCCCACATCTGCCGAGGGCTGGGGGTCTGGCCTGGCCCCACCCCAGGCTGGGCTCCTGCTCCAGCCCCTGCACGGCTCCAAGGGGGGAAGAGCTGTTTTCCAGGACAGGCAAGGAAGGGACACGGGCTGTGGGCAGGACAGGCAGACACTCACGTGCCTCTACTCCCCTCTGAAAGGTCATTGCTACCGAGGATTGGGAAAGACCCGGAACATTCAGATGTGTGTAAACAGTCCAAGGACAAAGGCAAATGGCCCAGAAGCCCCGCTGCCACCTCTGCCCTGGAGACAGAGGCTTGGGGCCACCCCGGCTACCTTGGGGATGGTGTAGCCCCGGAACAGGACGTCCTGCGTCGTCATGCGCGGGAAGTTCTCGATGCGGGACTTGTGGAAGCGCTGCAGCTCGTGGATCACGGCGTTGGTGTAGGGCATCCGCAGCTTGTCCTCCGTGCTGGGGGCACGGCCAGTGCCCACCACAGCATCAATCTCCTCCTGGACCTTGGCTGGGGACAGCAGGGGGGCTGGGTGCCTGCTGTGCAACCTCCCCGCTTTCCTACTGGCCTCCACGGGCACTTATCCTAAACCCAGGGGGGGGATAGAGGGGCAGCAACCTGCCCTAATCCCTTGGAAAGCCCAAAACAGTCTCTGCCCTCATCCCTCCCTCATCAGGCAAGCTCAGAGCATGTCCCACAAGCCAGTCCGGGGCCATCTGCACGGGCAGGGACGGAGCACAGGGAGGAGCACCCGGATCCCCCCGGCCGGTGGGAGTCTGTGTCTAGCGGCTCCCACCCTCGGGTGACCCACAGGATGATCTGGGTCTGCCCCCAGACGGGACCCTCCAGGGCTGGGACCCTCTGCCCCTTGAGCACCCTGGGCACAGGAGCAGCTGTGTTTTGCTGCTGTACCTTGGATGTGGGGGTGCTTTGCCAGCATCAGCAGGAAGAACACCAGGGTGTTGCTGGTTGTCACCGTCCCGGCCCCGAAGAGGTTGAACACTGACATGACCAGGTCTTCGTGGCTGTACATGTTCTCTGGGCTGTCCTTCTCCTGCAAGAAGGTGTGGTGGGGAGGGATTCAGTGGTGTCTGGGTGATCCTGCAGGCTGCAGCCAGGCTGGAGGGCAGCCCCCCCTCTACCTTCTCTGCTCTTATCAGGAAACAGTCGATGTAGTCCCGGGGGCAGCTGGAGTCCAGAGTCAGCTGGTGGAACTGCACCTTCTCCTGGATGTGGTCCTTCAGCTTCTGGCAGTCGGCCAGGACCTTCTTGTGCGGCCCCGGGAGCCGGTCCATGATGCTGGGGAAGGTGTTGTACACCTGGGGCACAGGGAGGGAGCACGGCAGGGCTCAGGTTCCCTCACAGCCACGCTGTCCCCCAAAGGCAGGGAGCATCCTCAGCCCCTGGGGCCGCAGACAGAGGGTGCTGAGCACAGCAGGCTCCCACCTTGGCCACGGGGGACAGGAAGAAGCTGATGTAGTTCCCGATGGCGTTGAGCAGCTCCAGGAAAGCCGCGTCGCTGTAGCTGTAGCGGCTCCCGAAGACCACGGAGCAGATCACGTTGGACACGGCGTGCCTGAACATGGTCATCGGCTCAAAGGCATTGCCTGCAGCCACAAGGGGTGAGAAAAGCACCAGGAAGTCACCAGTTACTTATCTGCTTCAAGACAGAAAACACCCCTTCCCCCCACTCTGAGGCCCTGGTTTTGGACCCTGCCTGATCTGCGGGGCCTGGCAGCCACAGCAAAGAGCCCTCCTGAGCTGGGGGCTCCTCCATCCCCCTCCCCTGCCACAGCTTGGACTGAGGGCAGCACAGGCACCTGCAGGAAGCCCCAGGAGATGTGTTGGCAGGAGCTGGCTATTGCTGGAGAGGAGGAAATCACCCTGGTGAGCCCGAGTCACTGGGGCAGTGTCCTAGCTGGGCGTTCCCAGGCCCACACAGTTCTGTTCCCTATTCCTGCTCTTCCAGCAGGGAATGTTCCTCGCCTGTGGCCATCCCTGCACCAGTTCAGAGCAGGATCTCCCTCCTGGCCCTTCAGCCGTGCCTGCAGCACATCCCTGCAGCTCCTGTGTGGGGTGGGGCTGGATCTCAGCCCTTCCCTGCAGGGATCACCCGCACCGGGCCCTGCAAACAGCTTGGGGCCACACGTGTCCCATGGGGCTCTGGTGTGTCCTCTGCCTGGCACAGGGCCAGCAAGGACAGGAGCCACGTCACCTTTGAGCTTTGCCAGCAGCTCCACCAGGTGCTGAGCCTCCTGCTGCACCTTCTGGGACATGGAGCTCTTGCCCATGCCGAAGTCCCGCAGGGTGCTGAGCGTGAACCTCCGCAGCTCCCGCCACTTCTTCTCATCGTTGGAGACAAATCCTGGAGGGACACAGAGGAGATCATCCCCTGCCCAGCCTGCTGCTCCCCAGGCGTGGGAGCCCTGCTCTGAGCCAGGCTGAGGAGCAGCAGAGCAATGAGCCAGGGGACAATGCAGCTGTGCACAGTGTCCATGAAAGGATGAGGATCTCTAGAGCAGCTCAGAACAAAGCTGGAACTGCCTAACTGGAATTAATGCTGTCCTTGCCCTTGTGGTAGGAGTTGAAGGGTATTGCAGAGCAGGAAATGGGTGTTTGAGGTTTTGGGTGCTGAGCCCTTCCCTAGACTAGGGGTGTGGCCATCTGCTCATCCAGATGGATCCAGGAGAGACCCAGGCACTCACCGTAGTCTTTGGAGAGCTGCATCAGGAGGGGGATGGAGGGTCTGCCCCCAAACTCCTCGGAGTGTCCCACCAGGGCGTCCTTCACCGCCTCGTACCCGCAGAGCACCACCATCGGCTTCAGCCCCAGCCACACGGTGAAGATGGGGCCGTAGGTGCTGCTGAGCTGGGGGTGGGGGGCTCTGTGAGCAGGGTCCCACACCAGGTCATTCACTCCATTTCAAACTGGGACTCGAGCCCACAGCACTGGTGAATGTGGGCCCCAGCAGGGAGGGGAAATGCCTCCCTCAAAGCTGTGCCCCCATCCCACTCCCAGCCCTGTCCCTGGCCCTGGCCCTGTCCCTGTCCCTGTCCCTGTCCTGGTGGGTTTTATCCCAGTGCCACTTTGGGGGCTCAAAGCATCATCTCCAAGAGCAGCTCAGGACAGTGGCAGCCCTGCAGCCCTTGAGGGGCATTGTCACCACGTGGGTGCTTTACAGGAGAAAGGCTTCAGTAACCGGGCTGATTCTGCTCCCCGCAGAAGGGATTTAGGCAAT
Source organism: Leucosticte australis (assembly GCA_025504685.1). Classification (NCBI taxonomy): domain Eukaryota; kingdom Metazoa; phylum Chordata; class Aves; order Passeriformes; family Fringillidae; genus Leucosticte; species Leucosticte australis. The sequence continues at coordinate 6,847,396 of JANIJU010000020.1, read as the reverse complement.
TCTGGTAGCAAGAGATGAGGGAGGGAAAAAGGGAAAAGAAAGGTAGGAAGAGTCACCCGTGGGATTCCCCTTTTATTTTGGCACGGGACCTTCCCGCTGTCTGTCCTGCTGTCCTGTGAATGGGTCCAGCACGGCCACTTGTCCCTTGTCCCTTACCTTCTCGTAGTGCTTGTAGAGGGGCAGGACATCCTTCTGCCACAGGTTGCCCAGGACGGGCCACGGAGCTGGGCCAGGAGGCAGGCGGCTCCTCCTGGGGTCACTCCTCCAGACCAGGAACCCCAGGACGGAGAGGAGGAGGAGGAGCAGAGTGACGAGCAGCCCGGCCGAGCCAGCGTCCATCCTCACCGTGCTGCCGAGCAGGGAAAGAAGCGAAGGAATTGCAGGGAGGAAACTGCAGAGAGCAGAGCCGAGAGTGCCGTGTGCGCCCTCCCTGCTCGGTGCAGCACGGCCCGCGCCCAGCTCCAGGCGCTCCGGGCCGCTCGGGGACCAGAGGCGCTGCTTTGTCCCGGCCGGGCCACGCCTGTCCCCGCCGGGCTGTGACCGAGGCTCAGAGCCTCCGGGGCACTGGGAGCTCTGGGACCCCGCGGGAGCCCTGGGGAGGCGGTGACTGTCCCCTGCCCGCCCTGCTGAGTCACCTTTGCTCGGCGCTCCCTTGTTGCGGCACGCGGCAGAAGAAGATGTCGCTGCCGCTGTCCTGGCCAAGCCTCTCATGTCCCTCCAGTCGCTGCCCCATTGGTCACTGCCTTCTCACCAGGGCAATGACTCGGGAGAGGCTGCTCTGGTAAACAGAGTGGCAGATGGGACACTGTGCCTGGCCACACACCTGTGGGGTTGCAGTGTTCCACCAAACTCCTTTCAGGTGGAAAATGGATCAGAAAATAGAAAAACCGCTTTTTTTCTGATATCTTTTGGGGCTCCTCTTGGGCTTTGGAGGAACATCAGCCCAAGGTGGAGTGGTTTGGGAGGTGTGGGTTAACTCCTCCCTCTGCAGTGCTCCTCCAGTGCGCATCTTGCTCTGAGCACCTGCACATCTGGCTGCACATGAGCACATCTGGCACAGGCACAGTCACCCCACCTCCGGGCTGAGTGAGCCGGGCACAGGCCAGCTCACAGGAGAGGATGGCATTCCTCCTGGAGCAGGAGCGGGAGGAGGTTCAGGTCCATGCTGGTCCCTGCCGAGGAAGGAGCCCCTCAGCAGGGGGAATTCAGTGGTGCTGGCAGAGAGGAGCCTGACCTGCTGCCCTCCACTGGAGCAGGCTCAGCGGTGACAATGACACTGAGGCAAGGGATGTTACCCTAATGCCACTGTCCCACTGGCATCCCAAACCCTCCCAGGTGCTCTGCTCCCCCAGGGCCTCGTCCCTGTGGGATGGAGGGTGTGTGAACCCCTCTGCAGCACATTCCAGGCTGTCCCCTCTGCCAGCCCAGGCTGAGGCAGCCCTGGCAGCCGCTCGCCACGAAGCCCAGACCCCTGAAAGACTGAGCTGGGAGTATTTCTGGTTGCTCTCAATAATGCAGCAGCACTGGCTGAGCAGAGCCCGGCTGTAATTACAGGGCCAGTGTCATTTGTCATCAGTGTCACCCTGCTGGCTGCCAGGGAGCTGCAGGGCAGCGTGATGCCAACGCCCCTGTCACAGCCCTGGGGCTGTGATCCCGTTGATGTCCCAGCCCTGGTGACAGCCCTGGTGACACCGAGTGGGGCTCCGGGCTTTGGTACCTGCGGGTCCAGCCTGCACCCTCTGGGGGCTCAGCCCAGCAGCGCTGTCCCTTCCTCCATCTCCACGTCCCAGCTAAACCAGGCAGACAGGCCAGGCTTTCCTAGGTGTGCTCATCCCACGAGCAGCACGAGCCTTTCCCCAGTGCCAGCACATTTCTCCTGCTTCGTGAAACATCTCAAGGGTCTCTGGGAGCCCTGTGGGACACCAGGGGTGGGACCTGCTGTGGGTGTGAGGCAGCCGGGTGGTTCTGTGTCCGCTCTTCCCAAGCAGGAGGACATAATTCAAGAGGAAGATGAAGCAATCCTCACTTTTCCTCAGTAAATACCATCAAACACCTGCTCCTGGTTTTAACTGTGATGGAGCAGCAGCAGCAGTGATCTGTACAGGGGTGGCACAGCACGGCAGAGCACAATCCCGGCGTTGGGAACAGGCGTGGGAATGGTTAATGAGGGACAGGCAGCCTTCACTTGGATCCTCCCGTGGCTGGAACCACGAGAGCCAGACACACTGCCTGAGCAGAGTCTGCCTTCACTTGGATCCTCCCGTGGCTGGAAACACGAGAGCTAGACACTCTGCCCGCTGATCAGAGGCTGCCCAGAGGCAGAGGAGCCGCTCTGCGTGCAGTGCCTGCAGGACCCCTCCCCAGTGCCTGCAGGACCCCTCCCCAGTGCCGGCGGGATCCCTCCCCAGTGCCTGCAGGATCCCTTCCCAGTGCCGGCGGGATCCCTCCCCGGTGCCTGCGGGATCCCTTCCCAGTGCCTGCGAGACCCCTCCCCGGTGCCTGCGGGACCCCTCCCCGGTGCCTGCGGGAC
>JANIJU010000020.1:6755270-6768605 GCA_025504685.1 Leucosticte australis | reverse complement strand
CATCCATCCATCCATCCATCCATCCATCCATCCATCCATCCATCCCTTCCTCTCCCCCACTCCCGATGGCCGCTCGGGGACCCCGGCCGGGCTCCGTTTGGTGGATGAAGCCGCCGGTTCCCCGCCAGCTCCCGGGGCTCGGGTGCCCGGATTGTCCCGGAGCCCCGGGGCGGGGGAAGTTGGGTTCGGGCGGTGCCGGTGCCGCGGCGCTCACCTGGCCCCGCGCCGGCCGGCGGCCAGCGGGTGGATTCCATGGATCCGTAGCGGGGAGAAGCGCGGCTGCCCTCCATCCGCAGCCAGCGCGCCGTGCTCCGCCGGGGCGGGGGCTCCCGCCGCTCCCACCGCGCCGCAACCGCCGCTCCCACCGTTCCTCCGCTCTGCTCCCACCGCTCCCTCCGCGCCGCTTCCGCCGCTCCGCCGGGGCGGGGGCTCTCACCGATCCCGCCGCTCCGACCCAGGGCTCCGCTCCGCCGGGGCGGGGGCTCCCGCCGCTCCCTCCGCTCCCTCCCCTCCGAGCCCCCCGCCTGCAGCCCCCGGCCCCCGCAGCTTCACGCGGGCCATGCCCCGGGGCTCGTCCCGGCCCCGTTCACCCCCAAACGCGCCGGGCACTGAAGGCGCCCAGGCTCCGGGGGACACGGGGATGGGACACGGGGTGCCGAGGGTGAGGCACAGCACCCAACAGCTCCCCCCAAACCTGCCGAGCCAGGGCAGCCGTGCTTCCTGGTAGAAGCCACTTTTCCCCATGGAAAATCCCATCAGTGAGAGTGTGAGCCGTGCTTCAGGGGCTGGAGTCCAGCAGCCACCTCAGCAGGACCCTGGTGGTCCCTCCTCTCTTGGCCGGGACAGCAATGCCCAGGGGCACTGCCCTGAGGCTGGGCCCAGCCGGGGGGGCTGGGTGTGGGGGGCAAACCCCCCTCTGACAGGGGTCTGTGCTCCCAGAGCGCTTGGCTGAGGACTCACCTGTGCAGGGACACACCTCAACACCCCTCCCCCAAAACACACCGAGGGGACCCACGAGTGTCCTCTGCTGGGACACCTCTCGGCCAGGACGTGCCTGTAGGTGACACTGATGTCCCCATGCACAGGTCCAAGGGCTCAGGGACACCCTGCTCGGCAAGGTGGCTCAGGGACACTTTGGGAAGTGCCACTGGAGAGCAGGGACACGGTGACACTGGGGGGGTCTGGGGGGATCAGCCCCTGCCCAGAGCCAGCCCGTGGGCTCTGCTCGCAGCAGCCTCAGCTCCAGCAATTCCCACCTCTAACAGCCAGAGGAGCTCCCGACTCTCGATCCAGCCAAAGGATTTGAAGCAGAACACGTGCCAGAGATGGTGCTTCATTCCTTAAGGATAACTGTGGAATATAAACACGAGGCAAAAATTAAGAGTCTCTGTCTAAAAACAGGGGGGGAAAGGATGTGGGAGCTGCTGCTCTGGGATGGAAATGCTGCAGCAGCACCTCTGGAAATGCAGGAGCACTCTCCCAGGAGGCCATGGAGGCGGGCTGGGAGCTGGAAGGGTGAGCCTTGACAAACGGGGAGCTCCAGCATTCCAGGGAATGCTCAGGAATGCCCTGGGGCTGTAAGGAACTGCCAGCTCCCAGCCGAGGGGAGGGACAGGGCTGCCCGGGCTGGTCTGGGGGTTTGGGTGCAGGGAAGGAGAGCCACGAAGCTGCTGCCCCTCAGCTGACGAAAGGATGAGCACCCCCAGCCCTGGAGCCAGCGGGGCTGCAGTGACTCACCTTGTTTTGGTCGCTCCGAAGCGCAGAGGAAACGAACCTGTAAATATTTTAATCAGTTCTTCAGCAAGCACTCTCCAGGATGACTTTCACTGTGAGCAGCCAGATCTGCTGGGGGCTGAACTCGAGCTTAATGCATTTTATACGCTCGTTTTATCGGGAGTAAATCAGACAGTCCAGAGCCCCCAGAGCCAGGATACAATTCACACACCACTGGAGCTGCTGGGTGGGATGGAATCCTCGGGGCAGAGGGAAGTGCAAATCAGGCACAGGAGCAGCCCGGGCTTCTTCCCTCGCCCTGGTCCTGGAATTCTGGGGCTGAGGAGTTTCAATGGGACCTTCCCTGCTCCTCCTTAGCGAGATGTGTTCGTGCAGTGGACGGGCAGGATTTAAGGGAATGCCCAAAGTCAGTGTGATAATCTTGCTCAATAAGGGTTTTTTTAAAGATTATCAATCCATTAAACACATTCGGTGCAGATTCAGGGGAGTCACCCCTCTGCACAGCTCCAGGATGGACAGGCTCCTGTCACTGCAAGGCTTCTCCCTGTGGATCTGGAATCCAGCAGCTGCTGCTGAGCTGAGGCAGATGAAAAGGGCACGGCTCACCCAGGTAATCGGCTTTTAACGCGGGCAGCGCCGGCAGCTGAAGCAGCAGCTGCATTTCAAAGCATTCCAGCTCTTTCTGTGCCGCTCACAAAGGCTCAGGATGTGCTGCGTGCAGGGATGAGCCTGACTGCAGGCAGATCCCCCATTAACACGCTTTGTTCCTCAGGTATTACACCGCAATGAGACCGCGAGAAATTCTTGACATCACAATTGCTCCAGTCGTGTTTGAATTCCTGGGGGAAGATAACATCTTAATAAAAAGTTCCAGCTATTCTCGGCACGGGGACAGCTCTATCTGTGGAGCCGTTCCAGCAGAGCATTGTGCTGGCACAGAGGATCGCTGCCAGGAGCGAGGGAGCTAATTACCCTGAAAACATCTGATGTACAGATAATGCGGGATCGATGCCTACAGAGAGAGGAATAATCGCCCGGAGTCCTTTCCTTGTCTCCGGCGCTTCCTGCCGAGCCACAGCGCGGCAGGGTGACACACTGCCAGGCCATTTGCATATGCCACGCTAAATACGCATTTCCATCAATATTCTGCTTTCTGCAGCTGCCTGTCTCGGGGCTTGTGAGCCACGCAGGCAGATGTTACTGAAATCCATCCCTGGGCGCAGGAATGATGGGATTTCCTGACCGAGGAATACCTGATAACTGACAGCAGCCTTTGCCGAGGCTGAAGGGACTCCAAGGCTCATTTAAACCCCATTTGAGATCTCTTGATGACACCAGACCACCGATTTTCCACTGAGAAGCAGAACTTACCTCTGGAGAGGGGCTGAAATCTGTGCCTTGGAGGTGGAGGCAGGGCAGGTGAGGAGGTTTAACCCAGGAAGGGGTTAAAAGAGGAAGGCTGGGAACCAGTGACTTCCAGCTGGGAATAACCTGGGATAACTCCGTGTGAAGGACATCCTCTGGCACGGACCGAGTGCTGCTCTTTGCTGTGCTCCTGTGCCCAGGTGTGGCTTTGGGGGTCCCCTGGTTAGTGAGGGACAGAAATAAATTCCCCTTCTCTTTCTGGGGTGGTGGCTGTCCCGGCCTGGCTGCTTCAGCAGCCAGAGGAGCCCTGCTCAGGATGAGCTGAGCCAGGGCAGATATCCCATCCCGCCCTCCGGAAATCCCAGCCCGCAGAAGCGGCTCCGGGCGGGAGGCCAGGCCGCTCCCTGGGCACACCTTAAATCAGCCCCAGGAAGTGCCCAGGTGGGCCGGGCCTGCCGCGGGCTCTGAGCACACCTGGAGGGTTCTCCCAGCAGATTCCCAGCAGGAGACACTGAAATCACAAAGCACGACACGGCGGGTGGTGTGTGGAAAAACCTTCTCTTACAAATGAACCGGGTTTTTATTCATTTCCCTTACAAAGTGCAGAGAGTTCGCCCCACCCTGGAAGGGGTCCGTGTGCTGTCAGCATGTCAATAATTTCCATTTGGTGGTGTCACAGCCCAGGTCACAACTGTGACTCAGCCTCAGCAGCAGCTCTGGCAGCAACAATACAAATTTGGCTTTTGACTAAAAACTCAGCTGCATTCATTTACCCAATGTACACCTGAAATATCCTTTTGGGATTTTGGAAGCAAAATCATCGGGATAAAAAGGAAAAATTACAAAAATATAGAATGTGATAAAGTAAGAAAATAAGATTTATAGTGTTTTTTTTTTTAAATAAAAATCTCTCATGTCAGAAATAGCCTGTATATATTCAGAAGTTTTGAACTGATGGTGATTTCTGGACATTATCATTACCCCAGGTTCCCACTCCACCGCAGAGATTTAGGTACAGACTACTTGATCCCATGCTGCTGTATCCAATTCCTGTTAAAGCTCTCATCCTTCATAGCCCTTACCAGCCAGTCCTTCTCGCTCTCCTCCTCAGAGTCACTCACTTCACTGGAATCAGCGGCCAGGAGCCGGGAATAATTAATTTTTCTCTGCCGGGGCAATTTGGATCGGGCAATTAGGAAGAAGAGGATCCAGAGCCCGAGCCCCCCGCAGCCGGCCTGGAGCAGCACGGGCAGCCCGAGGCGCTGCACCACAAACCCTGCCCCGAGGCTGCCCAGGCCGGCCCCGGCCGCGCCCAGCGCCCGCAGCAGGGCGAGCAGGGCGCGCTCCGTGCCCGGCAGGGCCACGTCCCCCACCGTGCCCTGCATGTGCCACCGCAGCGCCCCGCTGCCGAGGCCGGACAGCGCCTGCACGGGCAGCGCTGCCCAGGGCGCCCGCAGCAGGGAATAGCTCAGGAGCTGCGCTGCCAGCGCGCCCGGGCCCAGCGCCTCCGCCGCGCCGCCCGGCAGCGCCCGCAGCAGCCGCGGCCCGAGCGGGTGAAGGGCCAGCTCTGCCAGCGGCCCCAGGGCCACCCAGAGCCCCACGAGGAGCTCGCTGCTGCCCTGGTCCTGCAGCTGCCACGGGAGGAAGTTGTAGCTGGCAGAGCTGGCGGCGCCCGCGAGGAACAGGGTGCCCGCGAAGAGCAGCGCCCGGCCGTGCCCCCGCAGCAGGGACAGCGCCTTGGGCAGCCCGGGAGCGCGGGCGCTTCGCCTGGGAGCGTGGCCGGGAAAGAAGACGCTGACCGTCAGGGAGAGCAGCACCAGGACAGCGTAGGCGTAGAAGTGCACGGCGAGGCGGGGGATGGAGCCGCCGAGGGAGCAATCCAGGCGATCCACCAGCACGGACACGCCGCACGCTCCGGCGGCCGCGCCCGCGCAGCCCCACGGCCACAGCCGCCCGTACCTGTCCGTGGCGTCCACAATGTCCAGGTACTCGTAGACTCTCTCATCCATGGTCCATTCCAGGGAAGTGGCCAACAGCTCCCAAAGCACCACAGCGCCCAGGACCATGAGAAAAACCTGGTACTCTCTGTCCTGGGAGCTGCTCTGCACGGCCCCCAAGCTGGCATCTCGAGAGTCTGAAAGGTTTTCAGGCACGTGGGCATCTCCCACTGCGGGAAGAGCTCTTTTAAACAAAGCTGGCCCATTACTCTCAGTAGCATTTAGGCTTTCCTCAGCATTATCAGCAAGATCAGTGGCGGCAGAGCCCGGAGTTTCCTCCTGGAGCCCAGGGGAGGCAGGGCCGTAGGGCGCCGGCCCTCCTGGTTCCGGTGTCTGCTGATCGATGCCTTTCACCGTCCAGCCAGAGGGACCATCCAAGGAGCCTTTTCCCTTTGGATCACCTTCCCCAGCCTCTCTGCCGCGCTCCTGAAGCGCACCTGCTGTGCCCAGCAACCCCTGGGAGGCTGAACTGCCCAGAGCGGGCTTCCTGCTCGCTGCCAACACGTCAGCAGCCGTTGTCCCCGCTCGCCCTGGCACAGCTGTGGTGTGCGGCAGAGCGCTCGGGTTCAACGCTCTGTCACTGCTCCTGCTGGGGCTGGGCACCGGGCCGGGCACTGCGGTGGGCACCGGGGAGGGCAGTGAGCCGGGCAGGCCGAGCTGCAGGCTGCGGTCACAGCCCGCGTCCCCCGTGTCCCCCACGGGCGGGATGAGGGTGAGCGCCAGGCCGGCCCCGGCCGAGCCCAGCGCCGAGCCCGCCAGCAGCAGCCGCCCGGCGCGGCCCCGCGGGCAGCACAGCGGCACGGCGAGTGCCGCCAGCAACCGGGCCCCGGCCGCCGCCCCCACCAGCGGCGCGGGCAGCCCGAGCAGCCGCAGGTAGAGCGGCAGGAAGGGCTCGGCGCAGCCCCGGCCCGCGCCCTGCAGCAGCCGGAACAGCGCGGCCAGCGCCAGGGCCCGGCCCACGTCCCAGCGCTCGCTCATGGCCCCCGCCACATGGCCTCACCCGCCGCCAGCGCCGCCGCTCCCCGCCGGCCCCGCTCCGCGCGGGGCGGAGCCGCCGCACCTGCGGCACCGGGGCGGCACCGGCCCGGCCGCACCTGCCCCGCCCCGGGACCGGCGGGGGCGCAGCGCCGTCTGCGGGCCGGGCCGGGAATGGCCCGGGACCGGCACGGGGATGGCCCGGGACCGGCACGGGGATGACCCGGGACCGGCACGGGAACGGCCCGGGACCAGCATGGGAATGGCCCGGTAACGGAATGGCCCGGCACCGACACGGGAATGGCCCAATTCTGACACGGGAATGGCCCGGCGCGTCCCCTCCCGCAGGATCCCGGGATGCTCGAGCTGGAAGCGGCCGCAGCGCTTATCCGGCCCCACCGCCCCGCACAGGCCGGGGAGCGGCGGCCGCGGTTCCGCTGGGCTCGGAGGGGACTGCCCGGGACATCCCGGCCCGCCGGGGCACGGGGGACGCGGACGGGAGCCACATGGAGCGGGACTGTGTCCAGGCAGGTGTGGAATGTCCCAGGTGAGGGATGCTCCACACCCTCTCCGGACAATCTGTTCAGGGTTCACTGCACAGGGAAGAGCTGAACCTCAGTTCAGGCGGAGCTCCTGAGCATCCCAGCCACGTGCAAACACACAACAACCACCAATGGCAGCTTCAGCTTGGGTTTGTCCTAATTTCTTTCCATTGGCACTATAAGGATTGCACCCTCCGGTACAAGTCATCCATGGCACCTATACAAATAATTTATCACCCATCTACATAATTTACAGCTGTACAGAACAAACTCTGGACTCCAGCCCACACCCCAGCCCAGCTCCAAGCCTTTTGGTTCTCTGAGCCTTTTCTTTGTGTGCGCAAACCCCACAGGGAAGCCCCGAGGAGGCAGAGGGGTGCAGAGGGGTCACCCCTTACAGCCCACACGGTCCCAACAACAGCAGCTGCTCCTGCAGGGTTTCCTGAGGTGCCCCAGAGCTCCTGCTGCTCCTCAGCTTCCCTCAGGGACACAAGGTTTGCTGCCCCAGTCCAGCACAGAGGAGCACCAACAGCGTTTGGCTCGTGAGGTGAAAACCGGAGCCCTGCTGGGCTGTGGGACATCTCCAAAAGGAGCAAAGCCGCTGCCAGCTGCCCTGGGCTCCCAGGACGGGCAGCGCCACCTCCACGGATCTTCCTCACCCTTCCTGACGGGAGAGCTCAAAGCTTTTCCCTGACCTGTGCAAAAGGTGAAAGCTCAGTCCTGCAGCAGGGCTGTGCCCTTGGCAGGGGCATGGGGCCATTGTCACACTGTCACCAGCAGGGCTGTGCCCTTGGCAGGAATATGGGGCCATTGTCACACATGTCACACGGCATGGCTGTGCCCTTGGCAGGGGCATGGGGCCATTGTCACGCATGTCACAGGGCATGGCTGTGCCCTTGGCAGGAATATGGGGCCATTGTCACACATGTCACAGGGCATGGCTGTGCCCTTGGCAGGGGCATGGGGCCATTGTCACACTGTCACCAGCATGGCTGTGCCCTTGGCAGGAATATGGGGCCATTGTCACATGTGTCACACGGCATGGCCGTGCCCTTGGCAGGGGCATGGGGCCATTGTCACACATGTCACAGGGCATGGCTGTGCCCTTGGCAGGGACATGGGGCCATTGTCACACATGTCACAGGGCATGGCTGTGCCCTTGGCAGGGGCATGGGGCCATTGTCACACATGTCACATAGCAGGGCTGTGCCCTTGGCAGGGGCATGGGGCCATTGTCACACATGTCACATAGCAGGGCTGTGCCCTTGGCAGGGGCATGGGGCCATTGTCACATGTGTCACATGGCAGGGCTGTGCCCTCTGAGCCCATCCACCTCTGCTGGGGCAGCTCTTCCCACCACTGCCATGCAAAGTCACCTCTGGTGGCTCTCAGAGAGTTTTCTCTCCCCGTGTGCTCTGTGCTGGCCCCACGCCACAACCCACGGCACCTTTTCCCGTCTCCTTCACAGGATGACTCCTGCGAAAGTGTTGATGGGCAGCAGCAGAGACTTGGGCAGGAATTTCACCAGCCCCACGTCTTCTGTTTCCTGAGGGCTGGATTTCGTGGTCCTCGTCTTCTGCAGGCAGTAGCTGGGCTCGAGGCAGGGAGACACCTCCAGGCTGGAAGAGCACAGAGCACACTCACTGTGGCACGGTCCGATGTGATGTCCCAGCAAAGCCCACCTCTCCCCTGCCAGCCATGGCTGCACCTGTGCTTTCTGCAGCTGGGTTTGACTGCAGAGATGAGCTGTCAGTGTCTGACACACACCTGAGCTCCTGAGCCTGGCTCAGGGTGACCCAGGAATTCTCAGTTTGTGTTGGCTGGGCCTCGAGCCTCAGCACATCCCGTGGCCCTGCAGCTCTCCAGGCACATCAACCCACAGGGCTGGGGCCTCTCCCCCACCTGCACCTGCTGGAGAGCCCGGGGGAGGGATGCAGTCAGTGCAGAGAGCATCAGCATCCTGATACAATCCAGAACTCAGGAGATCCAAGCTCTGCTTGCCCCTGGAGGTGCCTGCTTTTCTCCTGCCTCAACAACAGCACCTTCTGTGTAAAGAACCACTTTGTTCCTCACACCATCTCCCAAAACCACAAATGTAGGAGAGCCCCCGTGTGCCTGCTGTCCCTGGGGGAGGAACTGGGGCTGTGTCAGGGATGAGATCAGGGCTCCCTGGCCCAGGGGAGGCAGGGAGATGTGCAGAGCCAGGATTCTCACCCGATCACGTCCCTGTAGGTTCTCCTGCTGTCCTTGTCCAGCCGCACTGTGAAGGGTCTCTGCTCTGGGCTCCAGACCTTGATGCTGCGTGTTCTGAACCTGTGGGCCACAGCCTGCGTGGGGAGAGCAGGGAGAGCCTGCTGAGGCTGTCCCTCCCCTCCCTGGGCCGTGTGCTGGGTGTGACAGGGACAGACATTGACATTGCTCTGGTTTTCTGTTTGAACCTCAGATGTGACACAAAGAGAATCCTTTCTCTGTATTCAGAACCTGGCAGTGACCAGCAGGGATGAGAGTGACCAGCAGGGATCAGAGTGACCAGCAGGGATGAGAGTGACCAGCAGGGATGAGTGACCAGCAGGGATGGCACTGACCAGCAGGGATGGCACGACACCCAGGGTGTCTGGGGCTGTGGCTCAAACATCCAGACTTTTCCATAGAAAATAAGTACAGGGTGGCCCCAAAACCCTCTCCTCCCCATGGGGCTGCCCCTCTCCCTGCTGTTGAGGGGATTCTGGCCCTGAGGATCCCACAGGTACTCACTGAGAACGAGCGTCCTGCCAAGTTGCTGGTCCTGATGATTTCGGTGATGGTCACAGTCAGGCAGCCCAGGCCTGGGACAGAAGCAGAGGGTTGGGCTGGGGCCAGGGCACAGCCTCAGCTCAGCTCTCGGGGGCCCTGCCCCATGTTTGGGTCACTGACTGTGGACACACAGGACTGCAGCAGGCTCCAAGGGCACAGGAATTGTGTGGGATCATGCCTGGGGTGGAAAGCTGGCCCAGTGCTAAGGGGCAGCTGGGAGAGGAAGGCTGGAGCAGAGGGAAGATGCTGGAATCCTGTCTGAGCCTCAGATGTGTCATTCCTGAGAAAACCCCAACCAGACCATGGGGACACCGATATTCCTGTCACTGGTTCCCCCCCCAGAGCCCAGACACAGCTGGCACCAAGGACCGTGGGCAGATTCCCTGCACTGGGCACCAGAAACCCCAGGAAGCAGAAGAAGAACCCACCTTCAGCCTCCTCAGCAGGGATGGCTTTCATCAGCAGGCCCGTGGAGCGCAGGGACAGGGCCAGCTCCTTCTGCCGGTCACTGAGCACCACCTGTGGGCAAGGGCAGTGTCCTGGCAGTGCCCAGGCAGTGCCCTGGAAATGCCCTGGCAGCGCCCTGGCAGCGCCCTGGCAGTGCCCTGGAAATGACCTGGCAGAGCCCTGGCAGTGCCCTGGCAGTGCCCTGGCAGTGCCCTGGCATGCCTGGCCTGGGGAGGGCTGGCACAGCTTGTCACAAGCACAGGGGAGCTAACAGGTTCAGCCCAGCCCCGCTGTCCCTGCCTGGACAGCAATTCCAGAGGAAGGAGGGAGGGCCAGTCCCCTTTTAGGAGCTCTGTGCCCTGCTGGAGCAGAGATTGGGGTGCAGGAGCCCCACTCACCCTCCTGTAGGTCACTGTGAGATCCATGCCAGGCCCATCCAGGGTGCTTTTCCTCTTGGTCGTGCTGGGCTCTGCCAGGAGGGAAGCGGGTGGGGTTGGATCTCCCTCCTCCCACCTGTCTGTGCTCAGCAGAGAGAGATCCCCATGGGCTGAGCCCCCAGTGTCCCACCATGGCCTCCTGCCACACTTTGCCCTTCCATCCCTGCCTTGGCAGCTGGGGCTCTGTGCCAGTGGGACAGAGTCACTGCAGGCTCTGTGCCAGCCTCAGTGACAAATATCCCCTGGACCGGGCACCAGAGTGCACTGCGGGAGGAGCTGGGTGGCGCTGCTGGAGCAGCCTCCAAGCACTCCTGTTCCATCCCTGGCAGCCCGAGGAACTGGGTTTCTAACAGGAAAACAGCTGGCTGGGAAGCCCAGCTTGTTTCCTCAACCAAGTCAGGGCTCAGACCCAGCTCCTGAGCACCCTGGAGCCGACCAAAGGCTCAGACTGCAAACCCTGGCTGGGCCAGGAGCCAGCGGCCACCAGGGCTCACCTCAGCCTGATCTCCTGGGAGAGCAGGGAGTGGAGGTGGGCAGGGAGGTCTTGCCAGGAACCAGGAGTCCTGCCCATGGCCTGGAGCTCTGCAGGCTGAGGGGGGGACCTGGGCATGGCAGGAGCCCTGTCGGGGCTGGTGGGACACACACACCTCTGTGGGAGGGGCTGTCCTGCACCTGGGTCAGCAGCTCCGTCAGGAACACGTCCTCAGCTGGGTCCTGGGCTGGGTCCTGGAACAGGACCTGAAAGAGAGGGACAGCCCTGAGAGGAACATCCCTGAAAGGAACAGCCCTGAGAGACACAGCCCTGAGAGGAACAGCCCTGAGAGACACAGCCCTGAGAGACACAGCCCTGAGAGACACAGCCCTGAGAGACACAGCCCTTACAGGAACATCCCTGGGAGACACAGCCCTGAGAGACACAGCCCTGAGAGACACAGCCCTGAGAGACACAGCCCTGAGAGGAACATCCCTGTGAGACACAGCCCTGAGAGACACAGCCCTGAGAGGAACATCCCTGGGAGGAACAGCCCTGAGAGGAACAGCCCTGAGAGGAACCCCCCTGAGGACATCTCCTCTGTCACCCGAGGTGTCACACGAGGCTTGTAGCCTGGACAGCCTCTCCAGAGCAGCCACGGCGGGGCTGGGAGCTGACCATGGCGCTCAGGGTTCCTGTGGGGTGGGGGAGCTGCCCTGGCTCCCTTTCCTGAGCTCCAGGAGGGTTGGGAGCCTTGCCAGAGGCGCGGGGACCTGGCCAGCCGAGCCACGGGCAGCGTCCCCTGCCACTGGATGTCACTGTGCCCTCGGAGATGAGTCACCGCCATTCCCCAGGCCAGGCTGAGCTGCTGCTGAGCTTTAGGGGACACCGTTCCTCTGTGACCCAACCTCAGGGGCCAGGTCACCCCAGCCCTGGGGATTATTTCCCTTTGACAGGCCTGAATTGGGCAGGATGTGCAGAGCAGGTCCTGGACACTCCTGGCCCCACACCCAGCTCTTGGGGACCTGGCTCCCACCTGGGGCAGCTCCCTGCAGCCAGCCAGGAGCAGGGAGGGAGAGCAGGGCAGGCTCTGAGCAGAGCAGCCCCACACCTGCAGGGCAGGAGAGCAGGGCAGGGTCTGAGCAGAGCAGCCCCACACCTGCAGGGCAGGGTCTGAGCAGAGCAGCCCCACACCTGCAGGGCAGGAGAGCAGGGCAGGGTCTGAGCAGAGCAGCCCCACACCTGCAGGGCAGGAGAGCAGGGCAGGCTCTGCAGTGAGCAGCCCCACACCTGCAGGGCAGGAGAGCAGCTCAGGGCCTCTGTCCCAAACCCCTCGTGCCCTGCCTGAACCACCCACGCTCTCCCAGCCGCCCTTCCCCTCGGAGCAGAAATGAGTGGGAGAACATTTCTAGAAATTCAGAATGCCCAGGCACAGCGAGGCCCAGGGGCTCCAAGGACTGGCAGGCTCTGGGTTATTCGTGAAGTCCTGGGGATGCTCCACCAGGAGGGACCAAAGCTCTTTGCAAGCCTCGTGCAGGGGCTCCTCCTGCGCTGCAATAGGTGCCGCAGGGGCTGCGAGCAGACTAAAAGGAGCTCTGTGCACCAGCCTGAGCTTTGGAGGGGCTACCAGAGGAGCAGGGAGGGAAGGGTTAATGTTGTATGCCCGAATTTAGCCCTTCTTTGCTCTGGTACCACCTCAGAGCAAAGCTGGCAGGAAATCAATCAGAGGGTGCTGCAGGAAGCCCTGCAAAGCCCCTGCAGGTACAGGGAGGTTCTGGCACGCTGCTCAGCAGAGCCCTGCTCGCTCCCAGCACCCAGAGCAGGAGGAGGAGCAGGGCTCCTGAGCACCCCCAGCTCGGCAGGGCAGGACAGCCCTGGCCCTGTGGGGGATTTCAAGGCTCCCTTTGCTGGGCTGGATCCCCAAATGGCCCCGCCAGGGGCAGCGGCTCCAGGGTCACGGGCTGGGGGAACGGGGATCCAGGCTGGGATCTGCTGGGAGCCCCCGGAGCCCGCTGGCTCTGCACAGCTCTGCCAGCCCCTGCAGGGCTGCTGGGGGCCCGGGCTGTGCCAGCTGTGCCACCCACCTTGACAGAGTGCACCTGGAAGCAGACGGGCTGCGTGCCCATGCGGGCGTAGTAGGCGATGACGTCGGTGAGGAACAGGTCGGTCACCAGGGCCCTGCTGGGCTGGGGGACAAACCACAGGCTGGCTCAGCCCTGTCACTTCTCGAAAACCCTGCCACAAGCTCTCACACCTTCCTGGGCACCGAGTGAGGGATGAGCTGTCCTCTGGCCTCGCCACTCACAGGGAGTGGGAGCTGTGCCCTCCTGCCAGCCCCTTCTGCGTGGGCTGGCAGTGGTGGCTCCAACTGCCGGGAAATGACAGCTGGGGGGATTTCAGCAAAAGTTTTCTTTCTTGAGATCTGCCATTTCCTGTCCCCTGGTCAAAAAAACCCATCACAGCAAATGGCTTTTGTGGGCTGGGGCAGTGTCAGACACAGGCACCTCCTGGGGAAGGTTTGGAGGGAAAATCTCTGCCTGGGGATGGAGAGCCCTGCAGGGCCTGGGGAGGGT
>JANIJU010000020.1:6729722-6743920 GCA_025504685.1 Leucosticte australis | reverse complement strand
GGGTTAAAGGGAATTGCAGGGTTAAAGGGAACCCTCCTGTTCCAAACTGCAGACAGTTTGGAACAGGAGACAGAGAGAGCAGGACCTGGCTGAGCCCGGGGTGCTGAGCACCCCACAAAGCCTCCTCAGCCCCTCCTCTGCAGGGCAGCAGCCCGGGGGGGCCCAGGGTCAGAGCAGTTTGTACCAGCGCTCCATCTCAGCCCAGCTAATCCCAGGTGAAGCTCTGCCCCATTTTGGGATCCTGCAGCCTCTGCCTCCTCTCACCTCCCCATCCTCCCCCCGCTCATCCCACAGAAGCTCCTTCCTCCTAAGCAGGGATCCCCCTTTGCTTGGGCCCAGCTGTGCACGAGGAAAGTGTCACCTCCCTCCAGGGCTGTCCCTTTTCTAATCCTTACAGGCAGGGGGGAACACTGGGGACAGCGCCCTGAATGCTGGGGACACCCCCCCCCAGTGCTGGGGACTGGGGACACCCCCCCCAGTGCTGGGGACACCCCCCCAGCTCCCTCTCCCTTCTCTGAGGGCTGATCACAAGCACCAAGGATGCTGTCACCAGGTGGCTTCCAGCAGCTCAATCATCACCCTGTGGCCCTTGGGCGTGTCTGGGGGGTCCTGGGCAGCAGCAGGGACAGCCAGCAGGTCACTGTCCCCGTGGGTCCCCACACAGAGCCCAGGCTGGGCTGCTCCGTGTTCTCCAGGCAGGAGGATCCCCTCTCACCCAGCCCTCGGCTCACCCCTGCAGGAGGGCACAGCCCCGAGCCCACAAAGGGACGTCTCCAACCACGGCAGGGGCTGGAGCTCAGCCCTTGGGGGGGACTGAAAATCCCGCTGAGGGATGGGGACGTGCCCATGCAGGGGAACCGCTTCAGCCCCACGCTGGTGACTCAGCTTCCCCCTGGAAATGTGGGGCTGGCTCCCCAGAGACCTCCTGCTCTGTCTCACAGGCCATCAGCACTCGGAAATCACTAAAGCCCAACCACCCCCGGCCAGGTGAAACACGAGAGGCACAGAAATAGCTGAAGGGAGGCAGAAATAGCTGAAACCACGGAAGAAAACCCAGCCCCAAAGCCGTGGGTGCTGGGAGCTGGGCTGGCAGTAACGAGGCTCCCCTGGGAAGCTCCAGCACGTCCAGGATCCTCTCCCTGCTCCCGGCACACCCTGCCTGCACCCCAAATGCCATACCTGGTACCAGCCAGCCTGGGCGATGTCCCTGTCCCCCTCCCCGCCTGCCCGGGGCCAGCGGAGCCCCAGCGGGACGCGGAGCACATCCCCGAGCTCTCTCCCGTTCCATTTATCCGCTCCAGAGGCGCCTCCCCGCGCCTCCTGCAGCCCGTGTTTAGTTACAAACTCACCGCCCGGGCACGGCTGAGCTTTTTCCCGGGGCTGTTTGTCAGCTCCAGCGCAGGGACAGAGAGAGCCGCGCCTCGCACGGGCACAGAGCGGCTCTGCCCCCTCCCCAGCCACCTCAGCTCCCTCCCCAGCCCACTTCAGCCCCCTCCCCAGCCACCTCAGCCCTCCCACCCCGCCGCACCGCCCCGGCCCCAGCCAGGGGGTTCTCCCAGGTACCATCGGCAGCGGGGTCCGGCGCCGGAGCGTCCTGCGGGAGCCGCGGGCAGCGCTCAGCCCGAGCGGACCCACATGGGCTCGGTGGCGTCACGGCATGGCAGATGGCCCGGGGACAGCCCCGGCCCGCCCCCCGCGCCGCCCTCCCCCGCGGCTGCTGCGGGCGAGGCTGGTGCTGAGAGCGGCCGCGGAGCCTGGCACGGCCCCGGAGCCGACACGGCTGGAGCACGGCGGGGTGGGATGGGGTGGGACGGGATGGGACGGGACGGGGGCAGGAGGGGGATGTGGCAGCTGAAGGGCCGTGTCCCCCAAGCCGCCCCGGGGATTTGACACTGCATTCTCTGAGCTGCCCCAAACTGCAGCTGGCAGCTCCCGAACGCTGAGAAACGGCTCCAGCAGCATCCCTGACGCCCCCTAATCCCCTACACCCCTTAATCCCTTACACCCCTTAATCCCTTAACCCCTTACTTCCCTCACATCCTCAGCCCTGGAGCCGCAGGGGACCCCAGCAGAGGCAGATGCTGTGTCCTGTTTGTCCCTCCGCTCAAAGCCTGTCCGTCTGTCCGTGCAGCACGCTCTGCTTCTGGCTGGGATGCCGAGCTCCAGCCCAGCTGCACAGCCAGGCAGGAGAGCAGGGCAGAGGCAGCTCTCCCTCCTCCAGCCCCCCTGGCTGTGCAGCAGCAACTCCAGGCTCCCCTGAGGACCCTGGCCAAGGATAAGCAGCCAGGGCAGGGCTGCTCCTCTCCCTCCCATCAGCTGCTCTCCGTTCAAACAAAAACCGGGCAAAACTTGGGCTGCAAGAGTCAAACCCCACCGAAAGATGCCCTGGCCCCTCCCTGGCCCCTTTGGGCACGCTGCTGAGTGGACAGAGCTGCAGGAGAGCTGGCAGTGCCACACGTGCTGGGGCCAGCCTGAGCCCCTCCTGCTCTCATTGCCAGATTTAGCTCCAGCCCTGGCAGGCTCTGCTCCCACCAGCTCGGAGATGGAAGCAGATGCTCCCCCTCGGGCTCTCACTGCCAAGGAAGAGAATCTGGAGCCCAGACTCGGCTTTCCAGCATCTCCTTGAGGCTCCATGTGCCTGCTGGCTGCTGGGGGAAGGCTCAGCCCTGCCAGGGGGGTCCTGCCCGTGGAGGGGGGAGCTCGGACGGCTCCTGGGGCCAGTTCAGGAATGAAACCCCCTCACTGGCCCTGCAGTGAGTGCTCATCAGCCACAGCTCTGCACGAGCCCCCAGGCCTCTGCTGGAGCTGTGGAAGTCCAGCAGCTTCCTGGACACCACCGACTGTTTGGAGACTTCCTTGCCAACGTCACATTTCATTCTTCCTAAGGAAAGGAAAGAGTTTTCCGGAAACAGCAGCTTTTTAGATTTAGCATCTCTTTCCATCCCCGGAGTCGACTTCGGAAAAACAATCACAGGGAAAAAAATAGGTGTGATCTGAAAGCCACTGCCAGGCCTGTGCTCACAAACAGCCCAGGCAGCACCGTCACCTGAGGGGGAATAAAAGCAGGGAGGGCTCAGGGTACCAAATGCGGCCCACCTGGGAGGGGCCGGGCTGCTTTCCCGGGGTGGGAGGGGCTGTGGGCTGGCACTGCTGCTCCCAGCCTCCCTCCAGAGCCATTCCCTGGGCATTCCCTCCCTTGGACAGGACTGTCGCCAGCACTGGGACCGCCCTGCCCTGTCACACATCTCTGTGCAATGTCCCAGTGCCCGGCTCTGTGCAGGGTCACAGCACTCTCCTCTCCATTCCCCGGCCCCTGCTGGCAGCTGCCCTCAGGTGGCCACGGTGGAGGTGACCTGGGAGGGCACAGCCTGGGGGTGACAGGAAGAGGGTGACCAGAGTGACCCCGGCACGCTGTGCGTGGCACCCAGCCCTGTGTGCCCGGCCTGGGGCGGCTCTCTCGGCACCCTGGGGACAGAGTGATGTGACAGCTGCGGCAGGGAGGGCACAGAGAAGCCCTTAGCAAGGAAGGGATGAGGGTTTAGGGTTGCACCAGGACAACGAGGTCAAAAAGGGGATTTAATTACAGGGCAGGGGCACCAACAGCCCCCTCTGCTTTCAGTGAGCTCTCCAAAACTCCAGTGTGGCCTGAAGAACTACAGCCCCTGTCCCCCAGTCACACCCTGTCCCTCAGTCACACCCTGTCCCTCAGTCACACCCAGCCCAGCACAGACCCTGCAGCAGCTCCTGCTCGCAGAGCTCCCGAGGGAGGGAGCAGCATCCCGAGGCGGTGAACGGTCCCGGGAGCTGGCTCTGAGCAGCCCGGGGATGCCGAGGGGAGCACTCGGGGCAGGAGGACAAAGCCCTGCGTGCTGCAGAGTTGGCTCACGTGCGTTTGTTCGCAGCTCGGCCCCGGGCCTGCAGATTTTTGTTTCCTTTCTGGACGGGGCCGCGCTCTCTGCTCGTTATCGCCGCTGCCATCGCTCTTTATTGCCCTGTCACCGCTGCTCGGGCCCAGGGGACAGCCGAGGCACCGAGCCAATGCCAGGGCAGCTACAGGACCGCACACACAGCCAGTGCCAGCATGGGCGTCGCCCCGGCCGTGCCAACATCGCCAGCACAGCCCCCGGGCACGGGCAGCGGGGACAGGGAGCCCGGGGGTGGCACCGGGCAGGTGACTGTCCCTTGCAGAACAAAGCTGAGCAGCACGGGCTGGTGCCGCAGCAGCCCCCGCGGCTCTCTCCCCTCGTCCTTCCCGAGAAAAGGAATGGCTCTGCCCCAGCCTTGCCTTCCAGGCTGTCAGCCCTGGCATCCAGCGTGGGTGCCAGTCCCCAAAGCCCTCGGCAGTGCCAGAGCAGCCCGAGAGCAGCGGGGGCACGGCCGAGGCTGGCTCGCAGCATTCCCCACGGCCGGAGCCGGGACAGCGCGCCCTCCGGGGCTCTTACCTTCCTCAGGCGGCGCTCGGGGGGCCCAGGGAGCCGCAGCCCCCCCTCAGGCCGGCGCGGGGGGCACAGCGGGGTCCCGCAGGGGACATCGGGCAGGGGGCGCGGGTGGCGGCGGAGCCCCGGCGGCTCCCGGGCTCGGCAGCCGCTTCAAAGCGTGCGGGGCAGAAGGGGAAGCGCCGAGTTATTTCGAGACAACTTCCTCTTTCGCGGAGAGGTCCCGCGGTGACAGAGCCGTCCCCGTGCGCCTCTCGGTGCCCCGGCGCTCCCCGGGCGGGCGGGAGCAGCGAAGGAGGCTCAGCCCTGCCCTGGGTGCGGTCCCCTCAAAGCAGGTCGGGCTGCCCTGAGCCTGTGAGCCTGGCACCGCCCCTGGCACCGGCCCCGGCCCTGGCACAGCCGTCCCAGACGGGGACAATCCCTGCGCTGCTGCCGCCCAAGAAGGCAGGGAGTCTGGATGCTCACAGCTCCCAACAAACAGCGTCGCCCCGGGACACCAGGAGTCCCTCCAAGGACTCCCCGTTCCAGGCGCGGTGTTTGTGCCCCTGGCAGCGCCTCCCGCCCGCAGCATCTCCACATCTGCTTTTGCTCAGAGCCCTGCGGCAGCTCCTGCCCGCTGCCAGCTCGGGACGCAGCCTGGGCAGGGCCGGCCCCTCGGGAATGCGCTCCCGGAGCAGCCTGGCTGCCCTGACCGAGCCTGGAGCGGGCCTGTGCTCAGCACGGTGTCATTGTCACCACAGTGTGACTCAGGGGCAGCAGAGCAGGGCTGAGACCCGGGCCCAGGTGAGGCTGCTCAGGGCTGCGGGCTCTGGCGGTGCCTGGCGCTGGCTGCAGGGCGGGATCTGTTTGCGGGCTGGCACAGTCCCGGGCTGGCACAGGGGACACGGCAGGGCTGCGGGGACACGGCAGACCCGGCCCAAACACGGAGAGGAGCGCTGCTCCCCGTGGGAGGTGGGGCAGGGCGGGATGAGCCCCCAGCCCTGCCAGCCTGGGCAGCTGCTGGAGCCCCGTGTGTGCCCCAGGCTCTGCTGGGCACAGTGCCCAGGGCAGCGCCTGCCAGGGCCCAGCCCCTCCACGGCCAGAGCTGTCCCCAGCTGTGGCCAGGGCCGTGCTGGATCAGCCCCTCACCCCAGCTGTACCTAGGGCAGGGTCTGAGGCACCGAGCTTTGCTGGAGGAGTGGTTTGGGGAAGAAAATCCTTCTGGAGGGAGCGTGGGAGCTGCAGCTGACGCTGCCTCACTTCCCATTCCTTTTGCACGAGGAAAAGCCTTAGGTACCGCTCCGTACCTGGGCCCCAGGTTTAAAAATAACCTCCTTCCTTCCTGAGCGGACAGAAAGGCAGGAGGAGGCAGCTCAGGCTGTCCCTCGGGCCAGCTCCCTCTCGCTGCGCTGTGCCAAGCCCTGCATCCCTTCCCCAGCCCCGCCCTGAGCCGCCCCAAGGGCGGGCAGGAAAGCTCCGGGAGCCGCAGCAGCGGTGGGAGCACCCTGGTTCCCCCTGCCCTGCGCTCCTCCCCGGCTCTCCCGTGCGCCAGGGACACGGACACGCGGTGGGAACAGCCTCGTTCCCCCTGCCCTGCGCTCCCGTGCGCCAGGGATGCGGACACGCGGTGGGAGCACCCTGGTTCCCCCTGCCCTGCGCTCCTCCCCGGCGCTCCCGTGTGCCAGGGACGCGGACACGCGGCCCCTGGCCAGGCGGGCACGGCCCGGGCACACGCGGGATGCGGTTTGTCCCTGCCAGGGTCACACCCGGGACGTGGTCTGTCCCTGCCAGGGTCACAGTTCGCACCTTCAAGAGCCCAGGGGAAGGTTTGGGGTCAGCAGAGTGCTGTCCCGTGCCTGTCCCTCTGTCCTGATGCTGCCTCTGTCTGTCCCTCCTCAGCAGGAGTTCCCCAGCGTGCAGGGGCTGTGGCACGGGCAGGAGCTGCCTCTGTCTCCTGTTTGCCATGCAAATTCCAGAGGGAAGAGGTTCAGGAGCTGCCTCTCTCTCGTGTTTGCCATGGAAATTCCAGAGGGAAGAGCTCGGGCAGGGCTGGGCTGCCCCCACACTTTGCACAGGACGGGAGGAGGGGGGTGAGCTCCAGCTTTGCTGCATCCCTCACTTGTTCCCAGAGATCTGCACTCCTCCCCTCCCCGCTGGGCTCTGCAAGCCCCAGGCCTTCACCACCCCCTATGTGGCCCCAGAGCTGGGCTCTGTCCCCCTGCAGAGAAGAAAGAGGCCAGAGAGCTCCTTGGACACCGCCCACAGCACAGCCAGCACCTGCTCATTGCCCCCAGACCCAAAAACCCAGAGCACTGGAGGGTCCTGCTGGGACTCTTCAGCCTCACCCCAGCCCTTCCCCTGCTGCCTTTCCAGCTCTGGCACAGCACCACGAACCCTCCTCCTACTGCAGGGCCCTGTCCTTGCGGCAGCCCGTGGAAGGGGCACCAAGAGCTTGGTTCCCCACATTTTGTGATGTCATTAAACACCAAAACACAGCAGACAGAAACCCTCAGAGCAGCGCAGGGAACTGCCAAATTCCCCCAGATAACGTCAGCTCCTGGCCACAGACAGAGGGAGAGCCAGGTATGACCCTGCTCACACAAAGCCTTCAGTCAGAAGACTGGGGAAAAGGGAAGGACCAAAGTGAAGCAGAGAAAGAACCTCTTGTGTGGCAGGTGAGGGACAAAGCAGCCCTTTGTCCCTGTGGGCTGGGGCCGTGCTCTGGGATTTACAGGTATTTTGGAGCCCTACCTGGTCACTGCTGGGCCTGGGTGGGGTGCAGGGAGGTTTTGAAGCAGTTGGAATCTTCCTCTCGTGGAAAAACTCTGTCTGCTGAAGGGATCTCCTGATACCCCAAGGGCTGGAGCCCCTCTGGAGCTGGGCTGGGAGAGCTGGGGGTGCTCACCTGGAGAGGAGAAGGCTCCAGGGAGAGCTCAGAGCCCCTGGCAGGGCCTGAAGGGGCTCCAGGAGAGCTGGAGAGGGACTGGGGACAAGGATGGAGGGACAGGACCCAGGGAATGGCTCCCACTGCCAGAGGGCAGGGCTGGGTGGGAGATTGGGAATGAGGAATTGTTCCCTGGGAGGGCGGGCAGGGCCTGGCACAGGTGCCCAGAGCAGCTGGGGCTGTGCCAGGGGGGCAGTGGCAGTGCCAGGGGGCCAGGGCTATTCCTCCAGCCCAACCCCAGCCCCAGCCCTGGGGCATTTCCAGACACTTTGAAGGGAACAGGTCACAACCAAACACTTCTGATGCTGTGGCTCTATTTCCTACCCTGGCCTTCAGCCCAGTTCTATTTCTAGTGCAGCTCCAACAAATATAGAAGATGAGGGGATCTGGGGAGAGGAAAGCCAAGCTGACAGCATGGTGGCATTGAAGTTGCCTTTTCCATTTCTCTAAACTGAGTCATCCCAAATACACTTTTTTTTTTTTTTTTTTTTTTTTTGGTCTTGAAAAAAAAATTCATACTAAGGGGATAAAAAGATGATAGTAATAAACCTTGGAGTGTTCAAATCTGGGCAGCACCTCAGGCTGTCCTGTGAGGGTGGAAAACACCATTTAGCTGATAAAGACTGTGCAGGTTCTATTCTACCTGCAGGTTAATCCAGGTCACCCACCTGAGCAGGACGCTCTGGAGCACCTGAAGGACAAATCCTGGTGCTGTGGTGGGTCCTGGAATTATCTCTGCCAAGGACTCTGAGCCTTTTCCTGCTCCCAGGTCAGCTCCTTGGGGGAGTTTTGGAGCCTCCTCCCCTGCCTCCCACCCAGCCAGGAATTCCTTGACCCAAATACTGCTCCTGTACTGGAAATAAATCAACTTTTAATATTTTACAATTACTTTAAAAGTTCTCTGCACAGTATTTTACAGATCAGCACAGACTTTACACAGGTTTCCTGAGGCTACACAAATGTACAAAAACCCCCCCAAAGAATCCTGGAATTCTCTCATTTCCAGACACATCAGAGGTCAGCACCTTCTCCAGGACTATGATTCCCTGGAGTTTGGGCTTGGTTTTCTCTATGGGATGGGAATTCTCTTCTCCAGGACTGCTGAACCAGCTGAATCCCGAGGGATTTGCGTCCCTGGGCATGGATCCATGGCATGGATTTGGATCCCAAGGTGCCAAGGAGCAGCGTTTGACAGGACGAGGCACTGGCTTAAAGCCCCAAACAAGAACAACCACCTGCCAAACTCCAGCCCCACTGCAGAGAGCACACCTCAAACCTGCCTGGGGAGGGCAAAGGCAGAGAGAACCCTTTGGGGACCTCGGTGCTCAGCCCTGGGCCAGGCTGGGCCTGCCCCAGCCATGGCACAGTGGGAGCAGAGCCAGGAGCAGAGCCAGGGCACAGGAGGGGTCCCAGCAGGGCTGGGGAACCCAGCAGACACGCCTGACCCCCTCTCCTTGGAAACACCCGAGCCCCCCCCAGGAGCTCTGGCCCCTTCCCTGGCAGGCTGAACCTCAGGTGACACTGCTGCTGTGCCACCAGGCCTGGGGACAGTGCCAGGAGCTCACCAGGTCCTGCTTCCTGCAGGATCCCCCTGGACTGACCCCACTGTGGCTGAGCCCTGCAGCCCCCAGCAGTGCCAGGGGTCCCTTCCAGACACTTCCAGGGAGCACAGGGCACTGGGATCCAGCTCCTTGGAGCTGCCAGCACTGCTACACTCCCCAAAACCACCCAGAAACAGCCCGAGCCTTTTCCACTCTTATTTCTTCGCTCATGGGGTCAGATTACCCCTAAATACCCTCAAATATTGCACCTTTCTGTACCTACAGCCTCGCAGGGAGGGGGAAGAGGTTGGGATGTTTGTGGGGGAGGATCTCAAATCCTGCTGTCACTTGCAGGTGTCACTCAGGGGCTTTGGAGCTGGGTCCCTCTCCAGCAAATGTCACTCTGCAGTGGCCCTGAGGCTATCCTGGTGCTTCCCCCAGTCCTTCCCTCCCTGCTGGGAGTCCAGCTCAGATCCTGATGGACTCCCAGCAGCTGCTGAGGGTTCAGCCCTGGGCTGGCTCTGGCACACAGTGCTGGGAGCAGGGTGCACAACCAGGGGCTGGAGTGGGAGCACAGCTCAGTGCTGGAACCCTGCAGGAACTGGGAATTCCTCTCCTGGATGCACAGGAAATACCAGGATTCACCAGCAGCTGTCCTTGCCCTGGCACAGCCTGTTGCACTCTGATCCCACACTGCAGGATCCCTGCTCTGCATCCCAGGACACCCGAGCTCCAGAGGGGAAGGGAAACCTTGAGAAACCTGTCCCCATCCCAGAAAACTGTCCTGAGCATCCTCGAGGTGTGACAGGTGAAACACCAGCAGGACAGGGTCGGTATTTCACCAGTAGCAGGGTCTGTAATCGCCCTGCACTGACACACCACCGAGCCGGGTTCCTTCCCCAAACATCCCCGTGAGCTCACCCTTCCCCACAGCCCACCTGGCAGGGAATACCCTGTCCTTGCCCTGCCCTCCCACCAGGTGCTGCATCTGCTGACCCACAGGAGACATCCAGGAACCTTCTGAGGAGCCCCCGGGGACACCAGAGCACAAGGATTGGTCCCATTTCCCGAGCAGGGGCTGAGCCTGGAGCAGCAGCTCAGCCCCCACGGCGACACCACAGCGACTCTGCCACTGCAGGATCGGGGACAGGCAGGGCTGGGTGTCCTCTGGGTGTCCTCTTCCTTCTCCTGAGCCTGGCATGGCATGGGACAGAGTCTGCTCTGGAGGGACACGGCTCCTCTACGGCAGCGCCCCGCTGAAGGTGGCAATGGGCAAACACAGCAGGGAGGGGAACTCGGAGGGGTCCTGGGGAGCCACAGGGGACCCCCTCGGTGCCAGGGCGTCACAGTCCCTGGGCTTGTAGCACACGGAGATCTCACACCTGCAAGGCAACACCAGGAAACAACCCCTGAGCGAGGTGGGGGCTGAGAACCCTCAGGGGCAGCGGGAATGGGGCTGAGAAATGAGCAGGAATGGGGCTGAGAACCCCGTGGGAATGGGGCTGAGAAACCCTCAGGAGCAGCAGGAATGGGGCTGAGAGCCCATTGGGAATGGGGCTGAGAGCCCAGCAGGAATGGGGCTGAGAGCCCGTTGGGAATGGGGCTGAGAGCCCTCAGGGGCAGCAGGAATGGGGCTGAGAACCCCGTGGGAATGGGAATGGGGCTGAGAACTGAGCAGGAATGGGGCTGAGAGCCCAGTGGGAATGGGAATGGGGCTGAGAACCCTCAGGGGTAGCAGGAATGGGGCTGAGAGCCCAGCGGGAACGGGCTGCTGGGATCTGAGCAGGAGCACCCATCCCAGCTGAGCTCAGAGCCTGGGGCTCGGAGGGGTGGCTCAGGCTGCCCCATCCCAGCAGCTCTGGCTGCAGCTCCCACCTGGTGACGCTCTGCAGGATCTTCTGCTCGTCCTGGTCCAGGCACACGGCGAAGGAGGACTGCACCCCGATGATCTGGACCTTGTCCACTTTGATCTGGGACACGCTGATCTGCTGAGAGGAAAGGCTGGAGTGAGGGAGCTGCTGCCTCAGCGCCTTCCCTGGGCCGGGCAGGGCAGCAGCAAAGGGGTGCCCCGGGAGCTGCTCTCTCCAGCCCTGCTCCCCTCCCGTCTCCCCAGATGTAAAAGCTCCAGGGTTGCAGTTACCTGATTGAAACTTTTCTTGGATTTGGAGTTCTGCCTCTTGACCACCTCGGTGATGGTTAGGTTGAGACCTTCTGTCTTCGAGGCTGCAACAGAAGGAAGCTGCCATGGCCTGGAGCTCTGCTGGGACCCAAGAGGTCCCTGCACCTCTCAGAGCATCCCAGAACTGGAGCTCCAGCAGGATCCCACTGCAGGGGAATGCAGAGCAGTCCCAGCTTTCCTCCCCTCCTGCTGAATGTGCTCTGCAATTCCAGCTGCTTTCCAAGCACAGCGGGACAGAGCGTTTAACCACCCTGGGCTGCAAGCAGGAGGAAATCCATTGCCCATCGCCGTGAGGAAAGGCTGACTGTCCCCCCGTGGCCGCTCCTGAGCCCACCCGGAGGCGCCTCCTGGTGCCTGGAATGACGGTGACATCCCGTGGTCAAACGCGGAACGGGAGAACCGCCGGGGCCAGGGGATCGGGCTCCTCTTGGCAGGAGGGAGATTCACAGAGAGGGCTCTGCCCAGAGAGGAGCTGAGGGCACCCCTGGTGCCAGCCCTGAACTAGAGCAGGAACATCCAGCGCAGCATTCAGAGGGGGTGAGAAGCCCATTCCTGATGCTTTTCTCCCAGGATTGGCTCCAGGGACGGGGAGGGGCAGGAGGGACAGTGGGGAGCTCCATGGAGCATCGGGGATGTCTCCTGGTTGGTACAACACCCTGATTATCCTGCTGACAAACACCTGCCAGGCACCAGGCATGTGAGGGAAAAGACCCAAACCCCCTCAGCTGTCTCAGAACTGGCCGTGTCTGATGGCCAGAGCAGCAGCTCCTGAGCAAGAGCCAACCAAACACACACAGAGCCAGAGCCTTGGAGCTTCTCAAAGGCTCAAACCCTGATTAATTGGGAACCTGATTAGAACAAAGGCTTCTGAGGCCAAGCTGGGTGGCTGGGAGCTGTGTCTGAGCTGCAGGAAGGGCGTGCTGAGGGAAGCATGTGAGGCAGGCTGCCCTGGATGCAGGACCAGCACCTGGCCCTCGGTCCTGCTTCACCTGCAGAGTTTTACCTGCTGCTCCTCCTCGCTAAGTAAGTGCTGTTCTGGAGAGCATCATCCTGCCACTGAGCCATGCCAGCCCCATCCCTAGGGGATGCTTTTCCAGCTGGAACCTTTGGGACAGTGGGACAGGCCGTGTCCTTTGTCCCTGAGGTGGTGCTGAGGACTGGCACACACCCCAGGACTGCAGCACAGCTGAGGGAACATCAGGGACTCCCACGTGTCTCCTGCACTCTCCCTCCCTCATTTTCCAGCCAGGAGATCCACGGGGCTCCCTGGCACCCCCGGTACCCACCGAGCTCCTCGTGCCTCCTGCAGGCCTTGCTGAGGTTGACAGATGTGCAGACCTTCTCCACGTCGTTCCAGTGGCTCCTGCCACTGGCAGCTGTCTGCAGGGAGCAGCCAGAGCCCAGCAGAGAGAGGCACACAACCGTTCAGCTTGGAAAAGGCCTTTCAGCTCACATCCAGCCCTAAATCTAACCCTGCCAAGTCCTTGAGCACCAACCCCACATCTTTTAAACATCCCCAGGGATGGTGACTCCACCGCTGCCCTGCGTGCCTGTGCCAGGGCTGGAAAGCCCTTTCAGTGAAGAAATATCCTCTAATATCCAATATAAACTCCCTGTGGCCCAGCCTGAGGCAGTTCCCTCTCCTCCTGTCCCTGTTCCCTGGGAGCAGAGCCTGACACCCCCTTGCTGGCTGTCCCCTCCTGGCAGGAGGTGTGCAGAGCCACAAGGGCCCCCCCGAGCCTCCTTTTCTCCAGGCTGAGCCCCTTCCCAGCTCCCTCAGCCCCTCCTGATGCTCCAGCCCCTTCCCCAGCCCTGTTCCCTTCCCTGGACACGCTCCAGCCCCTCCATGTCCTTGCCACGAGTGTCCCAGAGCTGTCCCCAGCAGTGCCAGCACTGACCTTGCTGTATGCAATCTGTAGTGTCAGTGGGATTGCTTCCCTGTCTCCATCTATCCCCAGCCTTTTGCTGCCTGGACCTGCAGGAAACAAGGAGCAAACATCACACAGGGGCTTCTCACCCCCAGCCTTGCCTGGCTGCTGGCACACCCAGGACTGCAGGAAGGGGAAAAGGGCTCTCTGAGCACAGCTGTGGGCCAAAAGGGCAAAACGGAGAAAAGGTGGCTTAAAAGCTGCAGAAAGCAAAGAATCCAGAGAGGAATTACAACACAAAACCACTCTGCAGAACTGAAAGTGGCTCTGGCTGAGCGGTGCAGAGGGGTCAGAGCTCTGGGAAAACACAGAGCAACAAAGGCCACAGCGCTCTCCCTGCTCCTCTTTGCTCAGGCAGGTTTCTGCCCACGTTACACCAGCCTGAAACACTGGGCCTGACACTTCTGACTCTTCTTTTCCTCCTGGATAAGTGTGTGCAGCTGTGAAGTGGTGCCAGACAAGCCAAGGGGAAACATCGGATCCAGCACTGGCGGTGTTTCATGGGCTGGGGGAAAGAGCTCTTTGCCCAAGCCTGGTTTTGGGAGAGCAGGGGGGGAATTCTGTGGGCTCTGCTTCGAAGGACAAGCAGAGCTCACACCAAACCAGCCGGTTAAAGCCCCGAGGAGCGCGTTCAGGTGCAGTGCTGGGGGCTGGCCATGAGGTGTCTGTGTGAGCTGCACTTCAGCAGAGCATCCCGGGCTGGGTGCCCGGAGGAACCGGAGCCAGATGTCCCTGCCGCTGCTTCTGCTCTCTTAACAGCACCAACGTAACAAATTTGTGACATAAAAGCACAAAAAATGACACCTGGAAGGCTCCAAGCACACACACAAACCTGGCTTTGCCCAGTAAAACAAGGAGATGGAAAGAGGGATTTTATCAGTGACACTTCTGGACAAAGCACAAAGAGCAAGCAGTAACAAGGAAAGATAAAAATTTGGCAGGTGCTGATGAGAGGAAGGAAACGGGCTTGGAGGTGCTTTATTGTAAATCCATTCTAGAGTTCAGAGCAGCACAAACAATCAGGCATTGCCATGGTTTCACTCCTGCGGGGAATACAAAACTGGGATGTTTCTCTCCCAAAGTAGTGAAGAGCTGTCTGGGTCCTTGCTCGCCCTGGCTCAGACACCTCCTACAGCCCAGGCTCCCCTTCCCTTCCCTTCCCTTCCCTTCCCTTCCCTTCCCTTCCCTTCC
>JANIJU010000020.1:6666133-6687225 GCA_025504685.1 Leucosticte australis | reverse complement strand
GCCCACAGGAGCTCCCTCTGGGCACTGCCAGCCCAGCTGTGCCCACACCAGGACTCGCTCCAGCTCCTGATGGCACCGAATAAATCTGGGCAAAAAGGAATAAATCTGGGCAATCCCTGGAGCTGGCTGCACGCTGGGCCTGTGCTGGGCTCCCCCAGGCCTGGGGACAGCTGGACACATCCCCGGCAGCCCCACACCCAGAGCGGGAGGTGGCAGCGTTCAGGGCTCTGAGGCCAGAGCAGCTGCGGTTTGTTCTCCTTCCCCAGGTCACAGCCCTGTCACCCAGCACCGCCACCTGGGCACCGCGGCAGCACCGCCCAGCCGCGTCCCACCCCCTCACTGCCACCGCCCCTCCACATTATTGCACATTTTATGATGGCCGAGGTGTAAATCAGGTGTAAATCAGGTGTAAATCTGAAAATCTGAGTAGAAACCAGAGTCCTGCACCCCTCAGGGGCTGAAATACTTCAGCAAAGGACATCCCAGAGGAGCAGGGGACAGCCAGGAACCTCAGCTGGGACACTTGGGGCTGTTTGGTCTCTCGGGAGGTCTCGGTCCCAAATGAGGCTGCAGCGGGAGAGGGCCAGGGCCACAAAAACAAGGACGGGGATCCCGTCCCCTTCCATCCCCCCGCAGGGGTCCCTCCCCGGACAGGACCCATGCCGTCCCCATCCCGGCCCGCGCTGGGACCCCAGCAGATGGCAGCAGGGCCTCAGGGTGAGCTCCTGTGGATCGCTTCTTTCCGCCAATTTCCTTTTTCCCGGCTCGCTTTAAGTGAGAGTAATCACCCCGTGCAAATCCGCTGCAGATGCGCCCTGGGATGAGCTGGACTGGGAGAGGGACATTTGCCCTGCTCCTTGCCGAGGTGACAAACTCGGCGTCCTCCGCAGGCACCCGAATGCTGTGCCCGCGTCAGCCGTGAGGAGAAAACGGAGTTTGTGGACAGGGTTTATCTCGCCCTCGGTAAATGGGAAAAATGGGACAAAGTCCCACCCAAGCCGAGCAAAAGAGGCTGGAAGCAGGACGGAGCCTGGCTGGAGCAGCCCGTCCTCAATCCTGCCTCGGGGGTAGCAGGGCGGGCAGGACACGGGGAGGTGCCCAGGTGGGCACAGGTGAGACCTGCAGCCACCCCGGCTGAAGTTCGGAGCTGCCTTTCCTGCCGCGGACACGAAGGTCTTTCCCAAGGGTGCGAGCAGCGCTCTCTGCTCGATGTGCGGGGGAGCCGGGGCTGACCCGGAGCGCTCCATTCGCCTTCTCCCACCACCCCTGCATCCCCGCCCCTTCGTGCTTCCCGGGCGCTCTCCTCTGGCGTTCCCGGGCTCGGCACGCCGGGATCGGCTTCCAGGCAGGCGACAGCGAGGAATGCGGCCGGGGAACGAGCGCTGCCCCGCTGCTCCGTCCTGCCCGCGAGCGGGCCGGGGTCCCGGCGGGCTGGGGGCGGTGCGGAGCCCCGGCACACAGGGAGGGCCTTGCCGGGGGTCCCGGCCGGGCTGGGGGCGGTGCGGAGCCCCGGCACACAGGGAGGGCCTTGCTGGGGGTCCTGGCGGGGCTGGGGGCAGTGCGGAGCCCCGGCACACAGGGGATCGGCCGGGCCGGGGCTTTGGACTCTGCTCGCTCAGATCCAGCCGTGCCCCCCGGCCTGGCACGGGCACCGCGCTTGTTAATGAATGGCTCCGGTGACGGCTGGAAGGACGGACAGAGCGCCGAGACAGAGCCACGGAGCTCAGCCCGGCACCGGCAGCGGTGGCTCTGCGTGAGCCCAGCCCTGGCACGGGGCGGGATGAGGGCTCCGTGTCCCGGGAGGGGGCACGGGAAGGTTCCTCCATGGAGAGCGGCCCCATCCCCAAAGCCCGGCCGGAGCCGCTCCCGCCGCCTCTCCCCACGCTCCTTTAGAGGGTTAGAGCCGCTCGAGGGCCACTTCATCCCCGCTTAATACATCCTTCATTATAATTAGGTTAGGATGGCTGCCAAAAGGAGCCCGAACGCTGCGCAGCGCCCTGCGGAAGGTCCTGGAGAGATAGCAGGGCTCTGCTCAGGGCTGGGCCAGGGCTCGCTCCCAGCACCCTGATTTTGGGGTGCCAGCAAGGCCCCAGCACTCGCCGTGCCCTGTCTGATATCCAGAGGACACTTCCCCTACGGAAGATGCAAACCCAAATCCTGGATGGGGCTGTGCATGACCCCCTTTGCCCTGCCCCAGCTTTGCTGGCTCAAGCCCTACAGATCCCCACTCCTTCCCTCAGGGAACAGGATGCTTTCTGGAATATATTTCTTTTTATTACTTCTAAACAAAGAAAGCAACAAAACGCCTCCTTTATCTGCAATGCTGAGGCAGCGCCTGCCCCGGGACTGCCCCAGCTGCAGTCCGGGCTGGGTCCCACGAGCCCTCTTGTCGCTGCGGAGGGAATGCTGGAGAAGAGTTGATTGTCTGGCAAAGGGAGTTCCCGAGAGCTGGCAGTCCAGAGGCTCTGGGGATCCGCGTTTCAATAATCCTGCTCCTTAGGTAGCTGAGATCCGCCCAGCCCTGCCTGCCCTGGCCCCAGCCTCTGCCACACTCCCTCCCTCTCCCCTGCAAGCCCAGCCCACGTTCCACCTTTACCTTTCACCAGCTTAAGGAGATCGAATTCCTTTTCACAGGGAGGATCATTCCCGCTAAGATCAGGGTCTCAGCTCCACCTTCCACAGGTCTCGTATAAAACTGTGATTGAGACAGAAAATCTCGGCATGGGCCAATTTCTTATTCCAGAGCCTCCCACAGGTAGTGACACCAGTAGCGTTCACTGTGCCCAGAAACAATTCTGAAATGTAGGTGAGGAACAGCCTCTACTCTATTTAATTATTTTAAAGTAATATTTGTTATTTTAAAGGGTCGGGGTGCCCTGCTCAGTCGCTGTCCCTGCCCTGAGCACCACTGGGGTGCCCTGTCCTGCCTGACCTCCCTCTGCTCGGGACAAGTCTGGCCCTCCCCAGCCTCGTTCCCTCAGCGCCGCAGCTCCTGCGCTGGAGCTGCTGCTCGCACTTTGCTGAAGGCACTGGGTGAAGGGATCGATGTCCTCTGAGTAACGCCGGGCTCAGATCAGAAGGGAAAGGCTTTGGTGGCTGTTACCCGCCCCCGGCAGGGCCCGGCTGTGGGTGGTTCTCATCAGGGCTGGTTTTCTCGCAGAGCAGCTCTCAGTGCCCAGCACTCTCGAGCTGCTGGCAGGCAGTGCTGGGGGTGTGAGGGGGCAGCCGGAGTGGGGACATCAAACCGGTGTGGAGGGTCAGAGCTTTGGGACAGGGATGCTCACTCTGAGTCCCCAGAAGTCACCTGGGCTGGGTGGTCTCTGGGTCTCGGTGGTGCGGATTTGTGAATTGCTCTGGTGCCCCTCTGCCAGTCAGACCCACAAATACTGGATTTAAAGGGAATAGTCCTAAACAGTGGAGCAGGAAGCCCTGTGCAATGGGTGGAGTTGCTTCAGGTCTCCTGAGATCCAGGCGGGCGCTTTGATAATCTAAAATAAGATCTGCAGAGTGGCACCAAAACGGCAGTGAAGCCTCTCTGAATTGAACGTTTTACTGAATAAACTGGATGTCCCCATCCCCTCCTCTCCACACAGATCCCCAGCAATATTTATACAGAAATCTTCCTCCTCCAACCCCAAACCTGTTCCCTTCACCCCACATCTCCCACACCTCAGCCTGGCAGCAGAGTCCTGCAGATCTCTGAGATTTGGGCTACAGAAACACGCAGAGATATTCCCTCCATCAGGGCAAGGGGTCCCCCAGGCCTCCATCAGTTCAGTGCAGGGATGTTTCTCCAGCTGTGCCGGGGCTTTCCCAGTGGCCGAGCTCCCCATTCGGGTATTTCTTTCCCCTGGAGCTCAGGACATTGTTGTGAGGTCACCAAGTCCCTCTTGTCCCATCCCTGTAATGTATTGCTCAGAAAAGCAATTTGGGCTTGGAAACAGCTTCCAAATGTAGGAGCCTGTTTTAAAAGTCAAGTGGCTTCGGGTGCCCTTGTACCGTGGGGCAGGAGGAGCTGGGCTCTGGAGAGTCTGCTCTGCTCCTGGAGCCGTTTTTCCCTGGATGAGCCCCCGGCAGCGTTTCCCAGCCTAAGCTGCCCGCTCCATCTGCACCCACAAAAACGAAGGCGTTGTTTCTGTAGGGAAGCACACAAATAAATCAAAGGGTCTGACAACGTTGCCACCCAGGAGCGCCCCTGTTCTCCTGGAATATGTGGGAGCCGCGGTGCTGCAGCGGCTGGATCCACCTGCGAGCTCCCGGCAGCGCCTGAGCCGCTCCGGACGAGCTTGGCTCCCCTTGGGGCCAGCCGGGAGCTCTCCTGGCTGTGGGTGTCCCGCAGCTCCGCTGAAAATAAATCAAATATTACTCACTGAGCTTCCCAGCCCGCCCGCCCTAAAGAAAACATTTTGCAAGAGGAAATATAGTATTCCGGAGGCTTATCTCACTTGGTGGCAATTGTGGGGGTATAATTGAAAACCGAGTTGATCATTAGAGGTTCACAGAGATGCTGAATAGCCCAGTGTTCAGTGGTCTCTGCCAGCCACGGCCAATTTACATTAAAGGCTTGATTCCTTCTCCAGCCCACTTCTCAGCCCCTGGGAAATCTCCTCGGTGTTTATTCCTCCTTTGCAAGGACTGTCTAGTGCGAGGAAAAGTCTTGCCTGGCTCTGCTGTCGCTGCTGCCCAGGCTGAGCCGGGATGCCCCTCGCTGACCGTGGGCATTTGCAGGGGATTCAGCCTCAGCCCCGCGTCCAAAACTGAGAGTCAGGCTTGGCCCGCCGTTTCCTAAACGGTTACTTTTTAATGAAAAATTCCTTTCATTCTTTTTTTTTTTTTTTCTATGAATGAGAGGAGCCAGAGGTGTGGTCCCCCGGGAACTGAAGAGAAAACTGGATTAGGGGCCAAGGAGATACAAAGCGATCGGGGAAATTACACTTGTTTGGGAGCAAAGCGTAAATATTAGAGCGACAATAATAACAATAACTGCCTGCCGGGAGCCACAGAGCTTTAGGGTAGAGGATTAAATGTCATGTGCAAATGTTGTCATCTGTGCTGGCAGAGAGACATCAGTCCGGGAAGAGCCAGCGGTGCCTTCTTCCCTAATTCCCTTGGAACCGGTCTTTCTGCCCTTTCTCCGCGGTGTTTCTGTGACGCTCCAAGCCAAGCAACGCGAACCAAGTCATGGCTCAGCATCCCTGCACAATCCCTCGCCCCTCTCTCATGGCAAAGAAGCGACCGGCTGATCATTTTCCCATCCCCCAGGCGGCCCTTCGGAGCTGCGGGAATTCGGGGATGCCCCGGGCCGGCTCCGCGGCGGCTCAGCTGCCGAGAAACCTCTGCAAACGGGTTTGGGACAGCGGGGCTGCTCCTTCCTGCGCTGCGGGACCGGCGCGGCGGTGACGGAGAGTCCCCGTGATGGTGAGCGGGGAGTGCCGGGCAGTGCCGGAGGGGCCGCCGGAGCTCTGTGCGGCACAAGCGGCCTCGGCCCCGGTTCAGCCCCGATTCAGCCTCGTGCAGAGCCCCACGCTGCCCGGCGGCCTCGCCGGAGGTGAGGGATGCGGCAGCGGCGGGATCGTGCCGGAGCCGGGCCAGGGGAACCGGAGCGGGACCCGCGGCGTCTCCTCGGTCGCTCCGCCCGGCTCCGGCCGCCGCTGCCCCCGAGCTTGCGGAGCGAAGTTTGGGGAGTTTGAGGCGAGCAGCCCGGGCCGCCCGCCGTGGCCGTGTTTAAAAGATCGCGGAGATATTTTCACACCTCAAACCGCCGCCCCCCTCTCCCCTCCAGCCCCCATCGCCTTGATTTAGCCCTTGGTAATTAATTTGGCATTTCAGAATAGCTACTGGGCTGGATAATGGCCTCATTCATCTCCCCAGCCTAATCTGAACAGAATCTGGAAGAAAAGCTTTCAGAAAGACAGAAACTGCCATTCGGCAACTGCTCAAAAGAACTGTCACTCCAGGGGAATAAATCGCTCCTGATTATTTCAACCCGGGTCTTCTCTGCTTTTCCAGCCGCTCCCGGTCCCGCCGGGGAACGGCCCCCCGAGAGCCGAGGAGGAGAAGAGCCGCTCGGGCTCTCCCCCTCCGTTCCCCAAGCCCGGGCCGTGCAGGGGGAGGTGGGCGAGCAGCAGCGCATTGTTCCCGGGGAGGAGGACGAGCTCCGGCCCCCGAAGCCATTTGACTTTTAAAACAGGCTCCGAGCGCCCGGGCCGCCTTTCCCGCTGTCCCCGGTGCGGCTGAAATCAAGCCCTTGCCGGTTCTGCGTCTCCGAGGCTTCTCCCGGGCCTAACGCGGGGGAACGGGGACGCTCGGCTCTGCCCCGGCCCGGCCCGGCCCGGCCCGGTCCGGCCCGGTCCGGCCGCTCAGCCCCCGGGCCCGCACCTGGGGCCGGCCGCGCTCCCGGGCAGGGACCGGAGATGATGCCCCGGTGTGGTCCCAGCGCTGTTTCGTTCCCGGTGTAGGCACCGGAGATGCTCTGGGGCTGGTACCAGCAGTGTTCCGGCCCCGGTGCTGGGAGCAGCGAGGCTCCGGCCCCGGTGCTGGTACCGGAGATGCTTCGGCATCTCGCCGAGGCCGACTTGGGCAAGGATCCTTCCCTCACGAGGCAGGACGGGGCCGGGGCTGGCTGGTGCTTCATGACAGGAAAATCAAATTCGAGCTGGGGAGCGATCCGTGGAGGGCACGGCTTGGTTCCCTGAGCATCCCCCGTTCCGTCCTCACGGGACGGCCCCGGGCCCCGGCCCCGAAGGGCCCGGAGACTCGGGCCCGGGCCCGGCGAGCTGCGCCTCGGTCCCCGCGGAGCTGCTTACATGCATTTAATAGCTCGAGGGCGAGGTAATTAGAGGAGAAAGCCTCAGTAAATCACGTTAATGACCGCAGGAGCCATTACAAACCCCGGGGGTTGTGAAACACCGAATAAACCCAGCGAGAAGGGCAGGAGGGAGGCGAGAGCCGCAGCCCCGAGAACGCCGGCGGGCAGCGCGGAGCCCCGCGCTCGGCAGCGCCGGGAGGTTGTTAAATTAACACCCTGCTAATGGGATTAGGCAGCACCTCGGCTTTGCGGGGCAGTTCCGCGGGGGCCAGCTTTCCTTACATTCACCCCAATTTTTGCTGTGAGGCGGTGAAGGACCGTGCCGGCTTTGAGGGGCCGCCGGGCGACCTTTAGAAGCCCTCGCGGATTTTAAAGAAACGCTGAGATTTCAGCCCTGCCCTGCGCCCTGAGGGCATTCCCGGGCCTCGGTCGGGCCGGCGAGAGGGTCCGGGAGCGCCCGGAGCAAGCGGAGCCAAACTCGCACCTTTCCCCCGAGGGTCCCGGCAGCGGCACCTGCTGAGTCCCGAGCCGGCCTCAAGTATCCCTCCGGGCACAGGAGCCGTCCCCCTGTCCCTGTTCCTCCGCCTCCCCGGCACGGCCCGGACGCGGCCGGACAGGGAACCCGCGGCGGCAGCTGCTCCCGGACACGCGTGGCCGAAGGAAAAGCGCCGGGCGAGTAAAGCGGGGATCGCAAACGCCGAGACAGGCGCTGATGGCGGGCACCTGCAGGGGTCTGTGGGCCCGAACCTGGGGCTCCGGGCTGGGAATTCCCATCCCCGTTGTCCCCCAGCCGCGGCCACCGCGCTGGGAGAGCCCGCACGGCCGGAGATGTCCCGGGACTTCCCCGGGCCTCTGTCCCGGGCTGGCCCCCACGGCCCGGGACAGCTTCGTCCAAATCATCCCACTCCCTCCTTGAGGTGCCCTCCCAGAGCTGGACGGGAGCACACACACCCCATCCCAATTCTGCAAACAGGGCCGCGATTCAGGAGTGGGGTTAAAGCTTTCTCCGGGGCTGGGGGATCCCGGGACTGTCCGGGAGTGTCCCGGGTGTGCCGGACTGCGGCCGAGTCCCTGGGTGGCTCGGGTGGGACCAGAGGGACCGGACCTCCCCCAGCCCCGGCCCGGCCGCATCCCCATCCCCATCCACGCACTCCCCTCCTCTTCCCCCGGCGATGGAGGGCGCCGAGAGCGGGACGGAGGGGCCGTTTCCCGGGGAAGAGTTAACAAATCCCGGGAGCGGCGGGGCTGGGGGGGCGGCTGGGGGGGTCCGGGGGGAGCGATGGGGGCAGGGAGGCTGCGGAGCCCCGCTGCCCTGCAGGGAAGGCGGTTGCATTGCCAAAGACGCCCCGCTGGGCTAGCAGGCCCGGGAGCAGATTAATCAGGCACTAATTCAATTTACAACAACCACTTTTATTCAGCTCGGTGGCAAGGAATTCAAAGCGGGGAGAGGGGCTGGCGGAGAGGAGGGGGCGGAGGCCGGCCCGGGGCTCGCCGCTGCCCGGGCAGCTCCCGTCCCCTCGGGCCGCCCTGCCGCGGCTCTCCGGGGAGGGGACCGCGCCGCCGTGCCAGGGCCCGGCCGCTTGAGTGACACGGCGTGGGCAGCGCTCCGAGAGAGGGCACCTCCGTTGGAAAAATAAAAGTGCCCTTTTAATCAAAGACGGAGGGAAGGGGGGCGAGCACGGCGGCCGGGAGCCGAGGCAGGGAAACTCCGCTCCCTCCCCGGGCTCTCTCCGGGGTGTCCGTACCGTCCCCCCGGGCTGTGCCCCCGGCCGGGATCACAGCGGAGCCCGAGCGGGGCCGGGGGCAGCGGCCTCGGGGGCGGCCCCTCGGCACCGGGGGTCCGCCGGGTGGGTGGGAAGGGGAGAGCGGGGCTGGGCCACGGCCCGGTGCGGGACAAGTGCCGCCCTTTAACCCCTTCCTCGCCTTAACGGGAGAGCCGACAAACTGCAGAGCGAGGTGGGGGGCGGCAAGAGGCGCCAGGCAGCCCCTTGTGCCCGGTCTGTCCCGGGGCTGTGACAGAGAGACTGCCCCTCTTCCCCGAGACCAGCCCCCCTAAGGCCACCTGCCGGGGGTCGCCAGGCCCAGCAGTTCCCGTGCTGTTTCCCCCCGTTAAACTTCCCCGGCACCGGCTTTTCTGTCCCAGGGCCGAGGGCTGCGGGAGCGCACTCGCACCGGTGTCCCTTCCGATCCAGCTCAGGGGCCAGTCCCTGTCTGGCCTGGTGGACAGGGGAGGCCAGCAGGGACCAGGTGGGAGACGTCCCCGTCCTGATCCCCCCGGCGTCCCCACAGGTGGGCGTGGGGCTCCTTCCGGCCGCTTCCCCCCTTCCCGCTCCACGCCCACGGAGCATCCCCAGCTGCCGGGCGCGGGCGGCCCCAGCTCCCCCAGCCCCGTCGGGGGCACAGGGGGACGGGGAGAGCACAAGGGCCCTCGTTCAGCTCCTCGGGGCGGCTCGGGCCCATCGCGGCGGAGCCGGCGCCCATCACCGCGGTGTCGAGGCGGGCTCCGTCCCACTCCCATCCCCCCCCCCGCCCTCCCCGAGGCCTGTGCGCGTCTCTGGCTGAGCCGCCAGTGGATGTCGTTGTTCTGTTCCTTGAGCGCGATGTCACTCCTTTAGCATGACCTCAAACGCGGCGGGGGCTGGGACCGCCAGTCATTCTCCGTGCGAGGGCCGGGGCGGGAGGCAGGCGGGACCCAGCCCCGCCGCCAGCCCCACTTTTGTGGTGCCGCCGCCGTCGCGGTCTCCCCTTTCTCCGCGGGGCTGGCCGCGGGGCGGGCGATGCTCCGGGCTCCCTGAGCCGCCGCACCGCGTCCCCGGCCGAGGTGCCCCGCGGAGCGGCGCGGTCGAGCGGCGGCTCCCCGGCGCGCCCCGTGTCCCCCTCCCCGCTGTCCCCACGCCGCGCGGAGGTCGCGCAGGATGCCGCGGAGGGGAGCGGAGGCGCCGCTGGCCCTGCTGCTGGCGGCGGCGTGGCTGGCGCAGCCCCTGCGCGGCGGCTACCACGGCGTGAGCATGTTCGCCGTGCAGAGCGCCCAGCCCGACCCCTGCTACGACGAGCACGGGCTGCCCCGCCGCTGCATCCCCGACTTCGTCAACTCGGCCTTCGGGAAGGAGGTGAAGGTGTCCAGCACCTGCGGGAAGCCGCCGTCGCGGTACTGCGTGGTGACGGAGAAGGGCGAGGAGCAGGTCCGCACCTGCCACCTCTGCAACGCCTCCGACCCCAAGCGCGCCCACCCGCCCTCCTTCCTCACCGACCTCAACAACCCGCACAACCTGACCTGCTGGCAGTCCGACAGCTACGTCCAGTATCCCCACAACGTCACCCTCACCCTGTCCCTCGGCAAGAAATTCGAGGTGACCTACGTCAGCCTGCAGTTCTGCTCGCCGCGCCCCGAGTCCATGGCCATCCACAAGTCCATGGACTACGGCAAGACCTGGGTGCCTTTCCAGTTCTACTCCACGCAGTGCCGCAAGATGTACAACAAGCCGAGCCGCGCCGCCATCACGAAGCAGAACGAGCAGGAGGCGGTGTGCACCGACTCGCACACCGACGTGCGGCCCCTCTCCGGCGGCCTCATCGCCTTCAGCACCCTGGACGGCCGCCCCACCGCCCACGACTTCGACAACTCGCCCGTGCTGCAGGACTGGGTGACGGCCACCGACATCAGGGTGACCTTCAGCCGCCTGCACACCTTCGGCGACGAGAGCGAGGACGACTCTGAGCTGGCCCGCGACTCCTACTTCTACGCCGTGTCCGACCTGCAGGTCGGCGGGCGCTGCAAGTGCAACGGGCACGCGTCGCGCTGCGTCCGGGACCGCGACGACAGCTTGGTGTGCGACTGCAAGCACAACACGGCCGGCCCCGAGTGTGACCGCTGCAAGCCCTTCCACTACGACCGGCCCTGGCAGCGAGCGACGGCCCGGGAGGCCAACGAGTGCGTGGGTGAGTCCCGGCCGCGGGCGCGGACACGGGCGGGAGGAGGACGGGGACGGGGCGCGGAGGTCCCCGGAGGGGAGGCAGAGGGAGGGCAGAGCGAAGGAGCCGCGGGGGACGGCAGCGAAAGGCACGGGGACATCCAGGGACACGCCGAGGAGCGCGAGGACAAGCAGGGACACGGAGAACGGGATAGGAGGAGGACACTGAGGTAGCGGAGAGCATAGGGATGAGGACGGGACACCGAGGGACCTCGGAGCGCGGAGCGGGGATGTGAAGGCACTCGGGAGCGCAGGGCATGGGACACTGAGGTGCCCGGCAGCTCAAGGCAGGGGACGCTGAGGTCTCGGGACCCCGCTGGTGACAACACCGAGGGACCTCCAGGTGCAAAACGGCGGGCAGGGCGCAGGAATTTGGGGCAGGGAATACCGAGAGGCGCGGGGCCGTGGGACGGGGACACCGGAGGCACCCGGCGGCGCAGGACCGGGTTAGCGGGGGACTCCGATGAGCAGAGTTAGGGGAAGCTCGGAAACGCGAGGCAGGAAAAACCAAGGATCTCAGGAGAGGGGATTAAGGGGCGTTCAGGATTCCGGGAAAACGCCGTTCGTGTCCGGAGGAGCGGGAAGGGGCCCTGGTTGGCCGGGCAGGGGCTCCCGTCCGGCGCAGGTCCCGGCCGGGGTCCCGCAGCCCACGGCCCTGCTCCGGTCCGGGGATCCCGGTGCTCGCAGCAGCCCCGCTCTCCTCCCCGGGACACGGGCTGGGAGCCGCCGCCAAGCCCGAGAGGCTCCGCGTCCGGGCGGGACCGGGACCGGGACCGGGACGGGCTTTGGCCGGAGAGGGAAGGCGGCCGGGAGCAGGGCAGGGAATCCGGGCAATGCCTGCAGCTCCGGTCCCTGCATCCTCGGGAGGGGCGGGCGGCCCTGGGAGGCGGCGGCGGGGACTGGAAGGAGCCCCAGGGCCAAATGAGAACCGAGCAGCAGCCCGTTCGTTCCATCTGGAGCGAGAACCACGCGCCGTGCTGGTTGTCCCGGGCGGAGACGGAGTGTCCCTCGCCTCTGCTGAGGTGGACAAGGGTTAAGCGCTTGGGCAGTTCTTCCCCGTGAGTCCCCACACATGCCGCCGAACGTTCCCTCCGATCTTCCACCCCCGCTTCCCAGCGGGATCCCCGCGCGCTGCCGCTCCTCTCCTCGCGGTTTCGGGGGCCGGTGCTCAGCCGTGCGCCCGTGGGGACCCGGCACCGTGTTGGGATGACCCGGAGCGGGCTCCGCTCCCAGCGCCGGGACCCCCCGGCCCCGCGGAGCGCAGCCCCGGCCCCGCCGCCCGCCGCCGCCGCCGCCTTGTTTACACGGAAAACACGGCCCCGTCTTCCAAAATATTTGCAGCTCCGACTATAGGAAAAAACCCTCGCCGAGCGGCCGGGGTTGGCCGCCGGTTTTTGGTTTTTTTTTTTTTTTCCCTTTTATTTTGTTTTCTTTCCCTTCTTTTCATTTTTTATTTTTTTCCCCAAATCACAATCAGATGTGTGCCTTGCAGAGAGCGCAATTTCTTCGCCGGCGTCTCTTCACCAGGAAGGCACGGCCAAGCCGGGTTATCTGGCGGGGAGAGCAGCCCGGTGGCACCGGAGCACACGAGGTGGCGGCTCCGGGGTCCCGGCAGCCTGGGGGCGATGCTCGGATCCCGTCGGGACGGGGGAAGCAGCCGGGAGATGCCGCGTCCCGAGGGAGAGCGGCGGGCTCAGCTCCCCGAGGCTGCCGGGGTCAGCTCCGGGTTTGCTTTTCCGCAGTCCCGCGGGCCCCGCTGCCCGGCAGCGCTCGGGGACGGAGCTCCGCATCCCGCTTCCACCCCAGCGCTGTCTCTTGCCCAGCAGCGAGGCCGGGGGGCAGGAGGGGTCCGGCTCTCCCAGCCTCAGCCCCGCTCCCTGCCTGCAGAGTCACCGCTATCGGCGATGCCGTACGTTTTGGTGCGGTCTCGAGGCGCTATCGGACCCCCGGTCTCCTCTGCAGGATTCCCAAACTCTCCTGAAAACGCTTCTGTTCAGTTATTGTGCTGGCGCCGTGCTCCTACCATCCTTCTCCCTTCCAATGTATTTCCAATAAAAGGGAAGCAAGTTCCCAGTTTCCAGTAAAATATGTCACTTTTATGCCAGGCTTTGCATTTCAGACCATGTGCGCTCCTAGCCGCGTCAGACTTCTGCAAACGAAAATCGCTCTGTTTTTTCCTTTTCCACCGGCTTTGCTGGGAAGTGAATGTTTTGCAAGGATGAAGCTACCGTAAAAACAATTTTCCGCAGCCCAGTCCGGCCGCTCCTTCCCTGGGGCCGCACCTATCAGCCTGTAAAACCAGGCACGGCCAAAAACCAAGCCCACACGGCCTGGAATAATCCCCCCAGATAAAGATCACAATAACCCCATTCAACTCCCACCCACTCGCTCATGACCGGCGGCCCACCCTGGTTTCTCTCCCAAATCCCGAGAGAAAGTCAGGCCCGGGTCGCGGAGCCGCCTGTGCGGGGCAGGGCCGGGGACGAGCGGGAGCTGCTGCCGGAGCCGCCGCTCGCTGGAGGCTCCTTCCAGGCTGCTCAGGGGACCGGAGCGGCCGTGCTGAGGGAAAGGGGCATCAGCCAAATCAGCTGAATTTGCATCGAGTAGCGCTGGGAGAACTGGCCGCTTTTTTTTTTTTTTTTTTCACTGAATTTACTTTTTTCCTTCCTGGAAAATCGTTGGGAGTTTTATTTTTCTTTTCATCCAAAGAGAAAAATTATAGAATGTGTCTGCTTTGCTTGAAAATTTGGGTGTTTTCTTTGCTAAGCCCATTCCCCCTGCCAGAATTGAATCTTTGTTCCTATTCATGCTTTTTTGGGGCTGAGAAAGAAATGCTCTGGAGTTTCTGACAGAAAGTCAAAATTTCCCATGGGAACGCTTTTCGCCAGCCAGATCGAATTTTTCTTTAGAGCTCCTTGCGAGATCCCAGCACTGCACGTGGAGAGGACAGGGCTTGTCCCTGGAGATGTTCTCCTGGGATCTGCTCCTGCAGAGCTTTCACAGCCTCAGGTTCCCATCAGCTTTACCTGGCAAGTAACTCCTCCACGTAGAGCTTGGCCTTGCGGTCCGGCTTTGGCCGGGCGCCTGGGAGCCGGAGGGCTCCAGGGAGGACTCGGCTTGGAGAAGAGCTCGGAGGTCTGTTCTCCATCCTGCCTCTCTCCAGCGCTGCTGGGCTGCCTCTTTGCTCAGCACTGGTCCAGCCCAAGCCCCCTTCTCCAGCCCACTCGTCCTGATGCAGCTTCCAGCTCTCCCAGGAGAGGAATTGCAGCTGGGAAACGTCTGAAGCAAAAC
The DNA here is from genome assembly GCA_025504685.1 of Leucosticte australis. Taxonomy (NCBI): domain Eukaryota; kingdom Metazoa; phylum Chordata; class Aves; order Passeriformes; family Fringillidae; genus Leucosticte; species Leucosticte australis. The sequence continues at coordinate 6,673,155 of JANIJU010000020.1, read as the reverse complement.
GCTGTCAGAGCTCAGCTGCTGGTGAGCTCGTGTGGACACAGGAAAACGCAGGCAGGGTCTTTGATCAGATTTAACATCACTAAAATGCAACGTGCACCATTCCACGATTTCTCCAGAAGCACGGTGTGGCTCAGGGCGCTGGCAATGAGCCGGACCAGCACCCTCCCTTCGCTTTGCACGGAGCCCCTCTGCCTCTGCCGGGATAAGGCACTACCGGCCAAGGCCAGGCTGCATCCCGCTGACAGGCACTTGGAGAACTCCAGACTCCATTCCAGCGCGGGCTCTGGAGCCCCAGAGCCTTTCCCCGTGGAGCCAGGAGATGCTCCCGGCACCTGCAGGTGTTCCTGACGTCAGCCTGGCTGCAGGTGCCGGGCGCCGCTCGGGTTTTGGCCCTCGGCGGTGCCTCGAGAGCGTTTAACAAAGCCGGGAGCGAGCGCAGGGGGAGAAAGGAAACACATTGTGTTCCCAGATAGGGGATTTGGCACGGGCAGCACCGGGAGCCTGGCGCTGGACAGGCTCTGCTGCGCTGCCCAAGGGTTCCCAGGCTGGGATGTGTCTCATGTCACAGCGATTTCCCAGCAAGTTCTTGTTCAGCGGAAAGGAAACTTCACCTCAGACAAGGAGCTGACCAGGAACTCTGAGAGAAGCGCCCACCAAACACTCCCAATGAAAAACTTCCTTCCAGCCAAACCTGGGCCTTTGGCACCTCCGCGGTGGTCCAGGGAGGCATTTGCAGGGCAGAGCTTGCTAAAACAGCAAACGGGGCCTCTCCACCCTCACCACAGCCAGGGAAGTCAGATCCTCCCCCACAGCCCGCTCCTCTCGCTCTGCTCCCTCCGAGGGATGGGAGGGGTTTCATGCAGGGAGTTCCTGGTGTCCCTTCCTAAATTCAGGTGGTCCCTTTCCTTTACCTGCATTAATCCCCTCCACCTCCAAAGCTCTCCCAGTTCCCACCCTGCCTGTAACCATTTTCCCCAGACTGGCACAGTGGGACACTGGGGAGCCTCATGAGGATTCCTTCCCGGTCTCCTTGGCCTCCAAATGGAAGAAGGAGTCAAGCTGGTGGTGACTTTGGCTCTGTCCCACTGGACAGGCCCTGCAGGAATTGCTGGTGAGCCAGTGCCTGTCTGCGGGGTCCAGACACCCCTGAGTGGGCAGAGCAGGGAGCCAGGGCCAGGCCTGGGCCACCAGGGGCTGGCAGTGGCTCCCAGTGGCCAGGAAGGGCTCACACCCAGCCAGGAAGGGCTGAGCTGGTGGGAGATGTCCTTTCTGCCTGCTCCTCTTCCTGGTGGTTCAGGGCTCTGCAGATGGTTTGTCCTGAGGGGACAGAGGGACAGTGGGACAGGGGCACGGAGGCTCTGGCTGCAGCACTGGGAAGGGGAGTGTGGGTGGGACTGGCAGAGCTGGCAGGGACCTGGTGACACAGGGGCACATCCACGGCTCCCTCAGTTCCCTGGTGGGGTGGGAGTCAGGCAGAGGAACAAAGTGGCTTTGCAAATCCCTCTGTGAGGAGAAAAGGAGTCTGGGTGTCCCTGTGTCCACCCTGCTCATGGCCACAGCTGCTCCAGAGGGATGGGGATGGTTGCAAGCATCCATCCCTTCTTGCTTGGAGAAACAGCCACACTGCCAGCCTGGGCAGAGAGGCTCTGAGCAGTACCCCAGGCTGCCCCTGCAGGATCCCCAGGGTCCCACAGAGGATCCCCAGGGTCCCACAGAGGGTTCCCTGGGTGCCAGAGCAGGATCCCCACAGTGTAACCTCCTTTTTCCACCCAAAGCAGGCGCTGGTGCCTGGATCTGGCAGCACAACTGAGCTCTGCCTGTGGCTGGATCCAGCCAGGGCTCTCAGGTGCGTTTTGGAGCTGCTCTGTGCTGGTGCTGCCTGTTACCTGCTGATGATAACAGGAATGCTCTTCATTTCTGGTATCCAGGTTTGCCTTGGGCCTCAATTTCCCCATGTCTAGGGAGCAAAGGGAGGCTCTGTAAAACCCTTTGGATTTGGGTTGAGAAGGACACAAAGCATTACTGCAGCATCCTTGTACTCAGGAAACTGCAGCTGGGGCAGCTTCACCAGCAGCTGGAGCTGCCCTGTGGGGACTGGGCTCCTCCAGGTGCCATCCCTGGAGCCACAGGCCCCTTCCAGCCCCGCCTGGGGCAGCTCCCAGCAGACGGGGCTGCGTGGGGAAGCCCAGAGCAGGGGTGGCTGTATTGCTGAGCAGATGGGTGCTGTAGCCATAGAAATTCGGGCCCAGGAGCTGCTGAGGCTCCCATTGTAGCCTCCCAAGGGAGCCTCGCATGGGCAGAGCTTTCTCACAGGCTTTTATTCTCAGGAAGCTTAAAGTTAAACTGATTTCCAACAGAAAGGTTTTTACACCAACAAACAAACAAACAAAAAAGCGCAGTTAAGGCTAAAACAAAACCAGGCTTGGCACTCCGGGTTGGACACTTGCCTTCCCTTGAGCTTGTCCACGGCTAATCTCTGCCCTCCTCTTTCTGGGCCAAATCTTGTCATCCTTATTCAGCCTCCGCTGTCCTCGCCTCGCAAACCCCCTGTGCCTGCCCGGGGGGACGTGCTGCTCTCCAGGGATGGAGCAAAAAGCACCCGAGGGCTCTGGAATCCCCACTGCCTGTAAAAGCATTCCCAGGATTCTGGGATTTCTGTCTGGGAGCAGCTGGGAGCACGAATTCGTCTCTTTGTTCTTAATTTATCTCCCCTTCATGCTCAGGGATGGGAGATGGATTTTTGCGGCCACGGAGGGTGGATGCCTTTTTGGCCCTAGATTTGTCCTGCCTCCCTTTTGTGACACCCAGCTTTTTGGTAGTGGTTTTGGAGGCTCTTGTGCTTTTTATGGGGCTGCAGGATTTCATTCCAGGGAGTTCCTGGTGTCTCTTATTAAATTTAGGTGACTCCTTTTCTTTACCCTGATTGAACACCCACCTCAAAAGCCTTCAGAGTTCCCATCCTGTCCGTGGCCTTTCTGTGGTAGGGCTGTGCAAGCTGAGTTTGATTGAGGGCTTCCCAGAGGATTTCAGGGTGCTGCCTTGAGTTTTTCCCCCACCAGTTTTGTCCTGGGGGACATCCAGGGCAGAGGAGATCATGGGTGAGGACGGCCTGGGTACCTGCCTGGCATTGTACCTGTCGAGCATTTGGCCACTTGTTGCTGTCAAACAGCAGAAAAAACCCCAAAGCTGCCCCAGGACCCATCAAATCCAACATCCACCTTTTCCTGGAGAGCTCTGGCACAGGAGCCCACGGCAGGGCTGCATCCCCAGCACGGGGGGTTCGCGGGCTCAGCCTCGGCAGGATGATTTAGCTGCAGCACGTTCACGGCGGCACCGAACAGATCCCCCCGGTTTTGAGGAGAAGGGAGAGGATCCCGCAGGACCAGCCCGTGCAGAGGGCTCAGGGCCGGGCCGGGGCTCGGCGGTGGCAGAGCCACATCTGCTCCGTCCCCAGGGTGCCTCCGAGCCGCGGCTGCCGCTTGGCCTCTGCCGCTGCGAGCAGCAGGGAACGTTTGCTTTGCATGAGCCGAGCTCCCGTCCCGAGCATCCCTGCCAGCTCCCCGCTGCTCCCGCACGGAGCGGGCACGGCCGCGGCTGGCACGGCTCGGGCTGGCTCTGCTGCCCGGCGGGACGGGGACAGGCTCTGTCTGAGCAGGGATCAAAGCACGGGACAGACCTGGGGACAGGGACAGGACAGGGACGGCCGGATCCGCGGCCGGGGCAATCCCGGCTCTGCCCGCCGCAGACTCATCCCCGCTGACCACGCTCCAGAGTCCGGAGAGCGGGGATGGGGCTGATGGAGTGACAGGCAGGCTTTTAAAAGATATCTGTGTAATGGATTGCGTTTGTAAGGGGATTAGGATGCCCTGGGGACTGATAAGGCGACGGGGAGGCTTTTCCTGCTCTCAGCCAGGGCAGCGCGGAGCCGCTGGGAGGGAGCGGAACGGGGACTCCGCTCCCGATCCGCCCCAGGTAGCAGCAGAGGCACCGGTGGCACGGAGGGGCTCAACCCCACAGAGTGAGAGCTTGATTTAGGCTCAGCTGAAACCAGGGAATCCATGGTGGGGAGGGGAAAATGCTGTCTTCTTTTGGGAGATACCAAAGAAACATTCTGACCCGGGAGAGCACGGGAATGGAGGAGACACTCAGCTCTGCTGGGAGATGAGTTTATGGAAGTGTTTTGTGCACCGCTGGTTTTAGCGGAGACTGGAGTTTAAAAACTGATGGAGGGATGTGGGCATTTCGTTCTGGGGCTCAGCGGGCACGGGGGGCATTGACAGCACAAACTGGGCACAGAACTGCTGCCCACAACAGGCACCTCCTGCACCGCTGGGATGGCAGAGGGAGAGGAAGGAACAGGCAGGGAAAGAGCCCGGGTTCATGTCCCACACACAGCTCTGAGACCGTGGAAGAAATCTTCCTGAGCAGATGTTTCCACAGGCAGAAATTTTCCTTTCCAGCCTTTTCAAAGTGTCTCGTGAGTGACGGGAGAGCTGAAAATCGTGTCTGCATCCCCCACCTGGACAGAGGGTTGGAGAGCAGGGAAGGAGCAAACCTTTATTTCACTCTCTCCTGGAAGTACAGGGCTTTCCTAAATTGTTCCACAGAAGGGCTGGAAGGGGCCTCTGGCTATGCCCAAGGCCTGCTGTCACCCAGGCTGTGGCTGCTGGTGGAGAGGGGTCCCCTCTCGGGCTGAGGCAGGACTTGGGGGTGCTGCACTGGCAATCCCCGCCCCCAGGCCGAGTCCTGTTCCCCTGGGGATGGAGGGGCTGCTAATGGAGAAGCCCAGCAGTCCTTGGCTCTCTTCTGCCACAAATAACCAGCAAAAAGAGATTGTACAGGCAGGTGAGTGGAAATTCCAGCACAGGCAGAGGGGAGCAACCTTAGGAACCTCTGCTTGAGGATCAAAGCTGCTGCATCTCCCGTTTGGGGAGAGGCTGGAGAGCCCAGGCCTAGACCCAGTACCCCAAATTTCCCCTGGGAAAGGGCAAAAATGCCATGAGGGGCAGGAGCAGGCAGTGGAGTGACACAGGCTGGGAGCAGCCCGGCTCTGTGGGGTTGTTTTACAGCAGATTTATCCTTTCTGATGTGCTGGGGTGGGAAACTCTCTCTGCCAGCGAGAAACACGTCCAGATTTGTTGCTGGTGCCTCATGGAGAGGGGACAGCACTCCCAGTTTGTCATGGCACGAGGGAAGGGGGGGGGGAGGTGTCCTGCCCGTGTCCCAGGTGGGAATTGGAGGCGGAGCACGGCAGGAATGCTGCTGGCTCAGCAGGCCCCGGCTCCGGGCTCGCTGCCACGGCCGTGCGGGGTCCGTGCGCTCCCGGCCCCGCCAGGAGCAGCCCAGCTGCTCCCCCCGATCCCATCCTCGCAGCCGGTGTGCTCCGAGCTCGGGCCCGGCAAGGAAAGATGGATGAGGTGTCCACGTCACCTTCCCTGCGGTACTTCGGGGCCATCCATCACCCAGATCCCTGCCAGGCTGCGCTGGGTGGATCCCTGCGATCCGTGCTTAGCTTTGACCAAGGCCAACAATCTTCATTGGAATTATCATTAATTATCCTGTGGGAACAACTAAGGCCCCTTAATGGCAGCTCTGTGGGTGTTTAGGGTGCAGGCTCAGGCAGTCAGACCGCAGTGGGTGAGGAGAGAATGGACGGCACATCTGATAGGAAAAGGGAATTTTACCACTCACGGGGGACGGCCCCAGCACTTGCTTTGCTCTCACAGCCCCAAAAGGACTTTCCTTCGGGGCCTGGAGTGTCATCTCTGCCTGGTCAGGGGCTGCTCTGGGGAAAGCTGAGCCCCACGTGCAGGGAGGGGAGGAGAGGGGAGGGAGGGGCAGTGCAGGTGAGACCTAAATCCCCCTGTCCGCAGCCTCCTCTTCATGCAAAACCTTCCCCGGAGGGCTGGCCCTGGCTCTTCCTGGCCACTGGCTGCCCCAGCAGGTAGCGATGGCCGAGCAGAAGGAGCCTGTTCCAGCAGAAGAGAGCCCTGGGGAGCGCGGCAGAGGCACCAGGACACTGGAAATGGGGCGGGGAAGAGGGAAAGTAAAGGACGGGAAGAGCCGCGGCAGGAGGAAAATGTCTGGGTTTAAAAATCAGAGTTTGTGGTGCACGAGAGCCCCGAAGAGCGTCCTCGGGATGGGTAAAGCCGCTCCCTCCTGGCGCTGCCATGAGCCTGTTGTTCTCCAGCCCCATCTGATAAGCGGCGCAGAACCAGCCCCGCGTTCTGCCTTCCTCCGTCAGCGCGGCCCGTCCCGAGCCGCGGCTGCTCGCTGGCTCATCCTCCCCCTTCTGCGAGAGGGAGTCAGTTCTGGTTCATGTTGGAGATCGGAACGTGATTACCGAAAGCCTCGTGAAATTAAATCCCTTCTCTTCAAAGCGGCCGGGGAGGGAGGGAGGGAGGGGAGCGTCCCTCCGGCAGCGGCGGTGGCCGGGCGGATATTGAGAGCAGCCCGGCGGCCAGCGCTGCCCCGCGCACAATCGGGCTCTGACAGAGGCACGGCAAATACAAACAGCGGCTTGTGTTTGCACACAAAGGCTCCGTGCCCCGCCATCCCCGGCCCCGGGCTCTACACCCTCGGCTCTCGGGCAAAAAGTCCTGGGAGGGCTGGAGGGAGGGAAAGGCGGCTGAATATTCAGGGATGAATTGAAGTGTGCAAAGAGCCTTTGGGAAGCTCGCGGTGCAGCGCCTTGGATCAGCTGCCCGCCGGGGCTGGAACGCAACCGCTGCGCTTGAAAGGGCGACTTTCACGCTGAAGCAAAACGGGACAAAGGAAGATAAATGAAACGGGCTCCCGGCAGGGTTTGGTTTGTTTGTTTTTGTAACTCGGCTAATATTCCCGCATTGTTCAGCCCAGCGGCCCAGTGTCTGTCCTTCACACGCTGCTCGTAAATCGGGGCTGGGCGGGCGGCGCAGGCAGCGGGCGGTGCGGGAGGGACGGGACCAGTGGGACAGGGACGGGACAGGGGGACAGGGATGGGACCAGGGGACAAGGATGGGACAGGGGGACAGGGATGGGAC
>JANIJU010000020.1:6651245-6662051 GCA_025504685.1 Leucosticte australis | reverse complement strand
GCTCTGTGCTGGAGCCGGGCTCAGATGGGGTTTGTTGGAGCCGGGCTCAGATGGGGTTTGTTGGAGCCAAGCTCTGTGCTGGAGCCGGGCTCTGTGCGCTCGGATGCTGCTGCTGTTTGATCCTTTCTGAGCAATCGGCTCCAGCTCCGAGGGACAGGGAGAGAGCGGCGGGAGCAGCAGGAGGAGGAGAAGCCATTTCTCTCCTCAGCGCTGCTTTCCGCGGGCGGGGATGGAGCCCTGCTCTCCTCTGGGTTTGGGTGGAAGGGCGGCCCTGGCTGATGGATTTGCTCCTGTTCCGCCAGAGGCAGCAGCTCAGCCCCGAGCAGGACAGAGACCAGAGGGGAAGGTGCTGCCTCCAGGAGTGTGGCTGCCCTGAGTGCTGGAAGAGCTCCTGCAGCCCCTCCTTTGCTCTGGGTACCCCCAAAGCCCGCCAGCTGGCAGCTTGGTGGGCACAGGGCGTGCAGCCTTCAGCTTCCCCCAGCTCCAGCTCCTCTCTTTAGCCCCTCGGGCTGGAGGAGCAGTGATTTCACCTCCCTGGCTGGTTCCTAGGGCCAGGGAGACCAAATGGGCTCTGTGAGTGGTGCCCCATCCAAGCAGGGCCCCCTGCTCTGAGATTGACTCTGGGGAGAAAATTAATAGAGAACTGGGGGGGAAAGGGGGGGGGGGGTTGCAGCTCCTGTGCATCCAGCTCTGCAAATCAGACTGATTGGGTCAGGGGTATGCAGCCATGCTGGGGGAACCTTTCCATCCATGGGAAGCACTCTGCAGGTCAGTCCATCACAGCTGTGCTTGGGAGCTGAAAGTCAGCTCCTGGTGCTCAGTCCCAGTGTGAGATCCCAGGCAGGGAAGTGCTCCTCAGGCCACAGGCTGTCATCTGATTTCAGAGCGAGCACACCCGCTAATGGTGGGAGCAGCTCGTCCTTGCCCCGTTAGCTGGGGCAGCACCTTCCCTTCCCAGGCAGCTTCCCAAACCTCAGCTCCCATCTTCCCTCACTCCTTCCTCTCAGGGAAAGCAGGAGTTCAAACCCACTATGGCAAACAGAAAAAAATGCCCAAACCCTCAGAGGAGAGAAAACCCCTCTGGTTTTATCCCCCAGCAGCACTGTGCTCTCAGGAGCTGGAGCTGAGCACTTTTGGGGGACACAAAGGGACAGGCCAAGGTCTGTCCCCACCCTGGGGAGGCAGCCACAGCCTCTAAACAACTCTCCAGGCTCCCAGCCTCCTGAGAGTTTAATTTTTGGGAAGCTTTAACATCCCCAGCTTACCAAGCTCTGAAAGAAAGGTCAGCTAATCCCTCAGAGTGCCTGAATGAATTCAGGCCCAGAAGTGAGATTACTGAGCAGGGGAGGGGAGGCCAGGGAGCTGCATGGATACAGGGACCCTTCCCAGAGTCAGGCCTGGCTTGCTGAAGAAAGCACCTTTTATTGCAGTCTCAGCCCGCCAGGAGGGAGCTCCTGGCTTCTGCTCTTCCAGAAAGCCCCCAGAGGTGAGGTCAGGGCCTGCCACCCCCAGGTGACACTCACCTGAGTGGGGGATGCTGCTGCAGGACCATGGAGATCCTGGCTGGGAGGGGAGAGGAGTTTCCCTTTGCACTCTGAATTTCCTGCTGGAAATCCTCCCTGCCTTGGGTGCTGCTCCCTCTGGTTCTGCTGGCCCCGAACAGGGACAAACATTAACCACGGGTGGGTTGGGACAGCCCCAGCGGTGCCCTGGCCTGGCAGGAGCTGGAGAGGGCTGTGCCAGGACTGAGAAGCAGGGGACAGCGCTGTCCTTGGCAGGATGAGAGGGTCCCCTCGTGTCCCAGCCCTGGGTGAGCCCTTCTGAGCCTCCCCAGCCGCCCCCTCCTCAGCTCCCTCCCCTCCAGACGCTGCCCCCAGCTATTCAGCCTCTCTCCGGATCATTAAACATATTGAGCAACACCAGTCCTGTGACTGGTTAATTAGTAAAGACCTGACTAATTAGTTAATCGTGTTTACCGAGTGCTTTGAGAGTGCTCAGTGTTATTATCGGGAGTTCTGAGCGGCCGCGGGTGCCCCTCCCGCCCAGGGCTCCCAGCCTTTGTCTCTGCTCCCCCGGCCTGGGGCTGGGATGGCAACTTGCCTCTTCTCCCCTGGTCAGGTTCCCTTCTCCAGGGCTCCCAAACAGCCTCCTGGGGGGGTTTAGAAAAGCCCCTCACAAATTTCCCTGCACCCTGGCACACTGAACTGCTCCTCCAAAGCCAGGGCTGGCTCTTTGTGCTCCCCTCACCCACATCCCCCTCCCGAGCTCAGGGGAAGATCAGCCACATCCAGCCTTGTTCTCCCTCCCCAGTCCAGCCCCCAGTGCCGTGGACACCTCGGATCTGGGAGCCTCCCGTTCTTTAGGGAGAAATCAGATTCCTGGCAGAAGGCAAGGCAGGTAATTCCCAGATCTGAGGGGGCTGCTCAGGAGGAGAGGGCAGGCAAAGATCTCATCTGCCCAGAGGAATGGGGTTTGTTAGTCAGGGAGGGTCTTGGCATCCCTGAAGAATCACCAAGTCCGATCTCCTTGGGACTGTCCTAATTCGTAAAAATGTCATCAGCTCGTTAAGCACCCTCATAAAGAGCCCCAGTCCCCGTTATCACTGTGGGATCTGCAGGGGAGGCTGCCAGCACCAGCTGCAGAGCACAGCCACCTCCAGGGAGCACCGAGAGGGGAAATCTGCCTCGGGAGCTGACAAGGAGCTGTGAAAGCCACCCAGGGCTGCCACGGGAGCAGGGCTTGGGAATCTTTCCGTCCCTGGGAGTTGGTCGGGGTGCACATGGCCAGTGACAGTGACTCTGCTGCCTTCACCCCAGCCCTGCTGTCCCAGGCTGCAGCTGGGAGCTCCTGGCTTCTGCTCTTCCAGAAAGCCCCCAGAGGTGAGGTCAGGGCCTGCCACCCCCAGGTGACACTCACCTGAGTGGGGGATGCTGCTGCAGGACCACGGAGATCCTGGCTGGGAGGGGAGAGGAGTTTCCCTTTGCACTCTGAATTCCCTGCTGGAAATCCTCCCTGCCTTGGGGGCTGCCAGTGAAGGGCAGAGCAACCCCAAAGGGGCACCAAGCAGAATGGCAGTGATGATGGGGATGGAGCCCAGCTCAGGCTCAGGAACTGGTCCTGGCACTGGCCATACTGGTGCAGAGAAGGCTCCTGTGGGTGCAGGATCCTGCTTCCCATGTGAGCAGCACCAGATTGCCTGGGGCTGCTTGAGTATGGAGCAGGGGGGTTCTCTGTCATTTGGGGTTTCTCTGTCATTTAGGGGGTCTGAAGCACAGATGGGATCCTTGCAGTTCATTTTAGTGATGGATCAGTGGTAAGAGTGGTTTAGTGGCTCCCAGTTCCAGGGGTCACACATCCAGGACATTTCCAGTGGTTTATATGGATTAACTGCTATGGGAGAAGGGCTCAGAGGAGGGTGGGACCATTTGGAGTCTGGAAATTTGATTCTCTGCTGTGCTGCATTTGTGTCCCCATGTGTAAAGGTCAGAAGGGGCCCTGGACTCTGCGTGGGCTGTGGCCCCAGCCTGTTGTCACCCCCAGGAGGGAGCCCAGGGGTTGCTGGTGCCTGCAGGAAGGGCAGGAGCACCAGAGCTCAGTTTAGTTCCTTGCACAAGACCAGCCTTCCTCCTTGTCTGACCTCCTCCCCACCATCCTCCTGTCAGAAGCCTTTTCTTTGCTCCACGAAGCTCCTCCTGCAGGCAGGGAACACCAGGAGCCCTTCCCCATCCTCCCACTGCTGGGCTGGGGGAATCTCCTTTCCTGCCAAGTGCTCCTGGGCCAGGCAGGACCTGAGCCCTGCTCCTCAGCCGGGTGGCACGGTGTCCCTCGGTGTCCCTCGGTGTCCCTGGGGTGCCAGAGCTGTCCCTGTGCCCCAGCCCAGCCGTGGCCCCAGCGTTCCCAGGCAGGAGGAGAGGAGAGGCTGCTCCATCTCTGCCTCTTCAGAGAGAGAGGAGCCAAGGCAGGCAGGCAGGGAGGGAGGGAGGCAAGCAGGGCTGCACCTGGGAGATGTCATGGTTGGTTTTGCAGCTCCAAATGGGCAGTGACAGCAGCTCCGTGGGGGCGTGAGCAGGCGCAGCAGGGCAGATTTATGGCCGTGGGTCAGGCCCAGGCTGAGCCAAACCTCCTGCCTAGCATCAGTTTTATGAACAAGATGAAGTGCAGAACCTCCAGTGCGAGAGGAGAAACCCTGGAGAGGCGGAGCAGGGGGTTCTGTGAGGGGCCATCCTGCCCCCTCTGCCTCTGCTCGGGGCTCTCCTTCCCAGGCTGGGCTTGGGGCTGCAGTGACCAGGCATGAGCAGCCCCAGCAGCTGCTGGGTCTGGTCCCACAGTCCCAGAGAACTCACGGGCTGGGAGCCATGAGCAGAGCAGCTGGAGGCTGCAGGAAGCAGGAGGCAAGGGCTCCCCTCTTTCAAAACAAAATAAAATTCACAGCAATTCCCAGCCCTGCAGAAGGGAGCCACGCCAGACAGAGAACTGAAACCTGGGAGACAATTCCAAACCCAGCAGCCTGTTGGGCACGGGGCAGCCAGGCCAGGGAGATGCTGTGGGGATTGTCACAGTACCACAGGACACCAGGGCCCCGGCCCTGCCAGGGCTTCCCTTCCTGGCCAGACACCCCGACTGAAACTCTTGTAAACTCAGAACCTCATAGAAAAGATTAAGCAAAATTCCTGGAGGCTCCCGGCTCTCCCTGAGATCGGCGTGGGACAGACCTTTGTCCCAGATGTGGTGAGATTGTCACTTCATCACCGTCTGGTACTGAAAGCTGCATTTCAGCTGGGCTTTGACGAGTAATTGATGGATGATGCAATGGTTGTTGTGCCTGCAGCGTCCCCAGATCGTCCTCTTTGGCAATGCCTTTTGATGTCCCTCTTCAAAGGACACATCCTGCCCTTTCCCTGCCAAGGGGTGACCAGGAAAGTCTTGGCAAGCACAAGGAAAGTGCCTGTGGTGTTGAGGCTGCTCCTCCTTCATGCCACCCTGAGGCGGGCGAGGTGAATTTTATTTCTGACACCTTTGCTCCGCTGGGGCAGATCCCCAGGTGAGCTGGGGGGATCAGGGCAGTTCTTTGCCAGGGGGTGCTGGGTACCCCCACAATGCCCTGGGCTAACAAAGGGCACGGCTCAGTGGCTCTTACTGAGTTACAAATCCTCAGCTTGGATCTGTAATGGGATGAGAATGCTTTTATTTATTTATTTATGGGATTGGAAGGGCTCGTTTCATGCAGGATAAAGCCTGTGGAGGAGCTGGTGGCAGCTGCTCCTCTGCAGCTCATGGGAGCATCCCACTGATCCCAGTGGGAGCAGGGCAGAGCTCCAGGGGAAATGCCAGGGCTGGGATGCCTGTGCTGCTCCCTCGTGCTGGGGATAAACCCAGGCAGCTCCTGCTGCACCAGCTGCAAAGGGCACAGCTCTCCAGGCACCTCCAGGGGCCCAGGAGGCTTCCAGCCACAGTGGGGTTATTTTCCAGAGAGCCACAGTCAGAGCCTAGCTCCCTCCAGCTCCACTGCAGCTTTCACACTTGGTCCTGCTGTGGTGAGCACCAAACACCTTCTGGCTCTGCAGGGCTGCCCAGGACCCTCACCCAGAGCCTGCCAGGGTGCTCTGGGGCTGACAAGGAGGGCAGGCATGCTCCCCCAGCCCAGCCAGGGTGGGAAGGGATTGGAAGGGACTGGGGAGGGACTGGGAAGGGACTGGGAAGAGACTGGGAAGGGACTGGAAGGGATTGGGAGGGATTGGAAGGGACTGGGAACAGATTGGAAGGGACTGGGAAGGGATTGGGAAGGGATTGGGAAGAGATTGGGAAGGGATTGGAGGGACTGGAAGGGATTGGAGGGACTGGAAGGGATGGGAAGGGGCAGCAGGCTCGGCCTTGTTCCTCGGGAGCAGAGCCCAGAGAGGGTTGCGTTGAGCAGAGGGAAGCCGTGTGGAAGCAGGGATCTCATGGCAGATTACAGGGAGCTCCCGGGGTGGCATTGAGCTGCCCAGCCCCGGCAGTGGCACTCATCGTGATGCCCGCTCCCCCGGGCCGTGCCGCAGGAGCAGCCGAGCCCGCAGCCCCCTGTGCTGCCCACAGCCCCCTGTGCTGTCCCAGGGTCGGTGACAGGCTGCCCTTTCACGCACACCAGGGGCTCCCCAGGAACCTCTCCCGAGCATGCCGATGCCGCAGTGTGCCAGCGGTGCCCGGGAAGGGCCGGGCTGTGCCGCAGGGTGCCCGAGCTCCGGGAGAGCCGGGTTCAGCACCAGAACAACCGAGCCAGCAGGTGGGACACGGGAACCCCGAATCCCAAATCATTTGTCTGGCTGGCATCCGTTTTTTGTTGGGAATGATGGTGGTTGTGGGCAGCAGCAAGGCCCTGGGAGAGCGATATTATTCCCCTTCTTTTGTGCCCGGGCCGTGTTAGAATTGGGGAACAAAGCTGAGCAGCTTGTGCCTCCTGTTGGAAGCCTTCCTATCCCGCTGGGGATCCGGGACCTTTTCATCTCAGCCGTGCACTCCAGAGGCTTCTGCCTCTTCCCATCTTTAAGTCTTTAGTAAATATCAGAAAAGAGAAAATAAAGGCGATCCCCAGGGCTCGGGAGTGTTACCTTCCCTGCATGAAACAGAGGGGGGAAAGGAAAACAGATATTTATCCTCATTTTAGCATTTTTCATGTGGAGCTTGCAGAGAGTAAATAGTATTTGGTCTGATTTTGCAAGCTGGGGACACTGTGGAGCAGAGTGGATTTTACTCTTTGTGTGCGTGCCCAGACTTTGGGGGGATCCAGATCCTGAGCCCCGGGAAGGGGAACAAAGCACTGCCAGGCAAATGCCAGCTCGGGTGCTCCAGTGCCAGGGATTCTGGAGCCATGGGCAGGGCAGGCAGGGTAGGGACAGCTCAGCCCCCCCAGAGCCATCTGGACACAGCCCAGCTGCAAACCAGGCTCCCTAAAACTAACCCAGGGTCAGGAGGGGCAGCAGGCAGGGCTGTGTCCTCTAGGGAAGGAAAGGCTGAGAAAGGAACAGCTCAAAGCCATCCAACTCCTCTTCACTTACTGCCTCAGGTTTGATGTGAATGTTTGGAGGAAACTCTTCCCTTTCCATGAAGTTTTTGATTATCTGATGGAAGGCAATTCAAAACAGGACAGAAAACTCCCCCAGCTCTGATTTGCAGCCCCTCACTCAGTGGGGCTGGGCCAGGGGGGGCTGGTGCAAATACAGGTGCACAAGGAATGGGTTTGCTGCCCTGGCTGCTCAGAGGAGCCCCCAGAGCCACCCCTGGCCTGGCACAGGAGGCGTCCGGGGCTCTCTCCATCCCCTGTCCCAGGGCTGGCAGTGACCAACACCCCCAGCAGCCCCGAGGGGGACCTGCAGCCCGTGGCCCTGCTGGTGGCAGAGGAATGCTCTGACTTTGGAGCTGTTCCTGGCGTGGTGGGGCTGATTTGGAGCGTTTCTCTGGGCTGTGAGGGCCAGGGCCGTGCGGGTGCCCCGCTCCAGCCAGGAATGCAGCTGCACTTGGTGTCTGCACCCAGCTCCCTGCAGCCCTGCAGCCCTGCAGCCCTGCAGCTTCCCCCAGGACTCCATCATTGCTCCATTTGCTCTGCTGGGCCTCATTATTTCCAAGTTTTCCGCCCTAACGCCAAAGGAGGCTGCATTCGATGTAATTATTACTCAAAACTTTGGAAACTTAAAGGATGAAAACCAGGCCATTAAACAACAAGGAGCAGAGTAACAAGTGAGAATGATGGCCCTGCCCTGTGGTTTGCCTGGGATGGGTTTGTTCCACCCACGGAGATGCTGGAGAAGGGAAGGTTGAGTGGGTTGTTTTGTTAATCTCTGGGCTGTCAGAGTGGCAGTCCCCCGAGAATGCAGATCTCCAGAGAAATGTGCCTCCCCTTTGAAAGGCAGCGCACATGCCCAGCTCCCAGCAAAGGACTTTTGTTCTGCTCTGATTTATACAATTCTCTGGGGCCAGGAGAAGTGGCTGTCATGGTTGCAAGGATTACTCGCCACTGGAGGCAAGGGTGGGCTGTGCAGAATGATTTGTTCTCTTGGCTGGGCACGGAGATCCCGCTCCCCCTGCACAGGCTCCAGCCCCAGCCCTCACCCACCGGGGGACACTGACCCCCACCGTCCTGCCCTGCCACAGGGGGGTCCCTGTCCCCTCACAGAGCCGGTGACAGCCTGGGCATGCCCCTGCCCGTGGCCCAGGGCTGGAAGGGGATGCTGAGAGTCTCACCCAGAGCAGGGGATGCTGCCAGCACCTCCCTGCACACCTTAGAACGTGCCCAGGGCTGAGGGGCAGCACCGAGAGGTGCCAGCTGCTCCCCCGTGGCTCTGGGAGGGAACTGGGGTGTCTGGCTCTAGGATGGCCCCTGTGGCTACTGAAGCAGCCTGTGGGCTTCCCCCACGGCCAGTTTGCTCATCCTCTGAGTGCCCCTTGTGCAAGCTCTGTCTGATGTCCATGAAGAGCATCCCCCGCACACCCCGGCCCTGGCACAGCCTGGGCTGAGGTTCCTGAGGCAGGGAAAGCCTCTGAGCCTGCTCCTGGTGTCCAGGGCTGTCCCCAGGGCTCCTGAGGAGCTGAGAACAGGGTGGTGGATGTGGCCTGTCCTGTAGAGCCCAGCAGCCTCAGAGTTTGTCCATCCCAGGGGCACCTACCACCACCTCGGTCACTCCAGCAAAGGACAGAAGTGCCTTCACTTATCTGCTCCTGGAATTTCTCTGCTTGTTTGTTTTGTTTTCATCCCCTGGGGAGGAGGAGGAGGAGGAGGGTGGTGGCACAGGGCCGGCCACCTCCGAACCCCAGTGCCAGAAGCCCTTTCCATGCTCTATAAATTTTATTGGAAGATCTGTTTCTCTTGGGGGAGGGAGTGGTGCTGGTGCATTTCTTTGCTCCAGTCAGGCACCGTGAAAGGGCTCGTTAAACACCAGCTCCTGGCCCCGTGAACCCCTCCAGGCAGGCAGAGGTGACACAGGCTGATGGCATTTCCAGCCGGGCTGTCCCCTGGGACCGAGCAGACGCCTTGGACGGTGCCGAGGTTGCTCTTGGCTCCGGTGCTCGTTTGTGGTGGAGGAATGCCTGAGGAGCCAGGCGAGGGCTGTCTCCCCGGCAGGACAGGCAGGGTTGGCTCTCCTGGCCATGCCCTGGGCTGTCTCCCCGGCAGGACAAGCAGGGCTGGCTCTCCTGACCATGCCCTGGGCTGTCTCCCTGGCAGGACAGGCAGGGTTGGCTCTCCTGACCATGCCCTGGGCTGTCTCCCCAGCAGGACAGGCAGGGTTGGCTCTCCTGGGCACGCCCTGGGCTGTCTCCCCGGCAGGACAGGCAGGGTTGGCTCTCCTGGGCATGTCCTGGGCTGTCTCCCCGGCAGGACAGGCAGGGCTGGCTCTCCTGGGCATGTCCCGGGCTACCCCAGGGGCACCAGCTGCTCCCAGGCTGGGAGGGCAGGGAAGGTGAGGGGGCACATCCCAGGGGCTCCCACGGATCCCGGGGCACGGGGCAGTGCTGGCTGAGGGCTCCTCCCAGAGCTCCTGCCTGCACCAGGCTGTTTTGCTAACCTCAGGCTGCAGCCTGGCCCTGCCAAGGCTCTGATGTTCTTGGACAGCCCTGGGCTGAGGAGACACCTTCCCAAACAAGAGCTGATGAAGGGACTGGCCGGCCATTGGCTCAGCAGGCACAGCTCCCAGCAGACAGCTCCGAGGTGGATCTCCCTGCATCTGCCCCTCCCTGTCCCCAGCACTGCCCGGGTTCAGCACTGCCAACTCCACCTTTACCAGACCCTTCTCCACCTCCTTCCTGACAAGCCAGACTGCCTTGTGAAGGTGCTGGGGTGCAGCCCCAGTTTAAGAGCTGTGAGAGCCCAAAGTGGAAACCCTGTCCTGCCCCATGCTGCTGGACAGCCCCAACAGCATGGCTGGAGGAGCAGGGCTGTTCCCAGGCCGGGTCAGGGACACGCCTGGGGCCACCCAAGGTGTGCTGGATGGAAGGCAGACCCCGCTGAGGAGGTGCCAAGGTGCCTGAGCAGTGCTGATGTTTCTGTGCTCACATCCAGCTCTGCAGTGACACCAGGCAGAGATCCAGCAGCAGAAATTCAGAAATTCCCTCGCCCTGGCAGCTGCCCCTGCCCTCAGCAAACACCCAGCCCCTCCTCACTCAGGCTTTCACCTCAGCCTGGCCAGGCAGCAGCGAGGTGTGCCTGGCCCTGGCTCCACCTTTGCTCCGAGGGTCTCGGCCGTGGTGGCCAAGAAACATAAAGGCTTGTACTGATTTGTTGGGCCAGGAATAAAGGGATTCTGTGGCAAGAAGGTTCCCATGTTATACAAGTAAGGCAAGGGGAGCTGTGTTTGCACTGGCACAGGGCAGTTGTTTTCACTCTAGCAGAGCCCAGCTCACGGCTGCTTCCTCGCTGAGCTCTTGTTCATCTTGGCCTGAGCAGCTCCAGGTCAGGGAGGCAAAGCTGTGGCTCCTCTGTGGGATGGGAGAGGTGCAAAGGGCAGCACAGGGCAGCCCATGTTCTGTCTGGAGCCGGGAATTGGGGTCAGGCTCAGCCCCTGCCGGCCCTGAGCTCCAGCACAGGGTCCAGCTCCCAGCCAGGGGTGGGTCCAGCAGCTGCCCCACGCTCCCTCCCAGTCCCAGTCCCAGTCCCAGTCACTCCCAGCTTGGGAGCTCTCAGGATCCCAGTGGGAGCATTCCCAGCACTGCCCTGGATGGAGCTGGAGCAGGAGCTGAGCTCCAGCACAGAGCCACTTTTACTGAACCAGGGCTCTCAGCACCTGGGGCTGCTGGGAACGAGCAGGAGCTGCACAGGGAGGTGTGGAGCACCCCTGG
>JANIJU010000020.1:6603201-6651235 GCA_025504685.1 Leucosticte australis | reverse complement strand
AGCAGGAGCTGCACAGGGAGGTGTGGAGCACCCCTGGCTTGGCTGTGCAGGACCTGGAGCACGGTGGGACCAGCTGGGATGGGAGAGTGCTGCTGCCACGGGCCACAGGGAGGGATTGCCCCGAGGAGGGGGCACAGAGCTCACTTTTGGCCGCCACCCTGAGCAGTTTCTGTGCAAGCAAAGCAGGGGCTGGGTTCGGTGCGTGGCTGCCTCCATACTCTGCACCACCTTTCCACGAGGCAGCTGAAATGCAGCTCTGGGGCTGAGCTCTGCCTTTGCATCCTCAGCCTGCTCTGAACAGTGTCAGGGCAGCCTCTGGGCACAAATCCCATCCCTCTGGTCATGCCAGGGGTCAGGGAGCAGAGCAGCACATCCCCAAACTGAACCAGCCAAGGATTATCCAGCGTTTCCTGTCACAATCTTTGTAGCAGACCTGAGGCTGACCTGAAGAAACGAGACAGAAATGTGATGCTTGGCACAGAGAAGGTTTTGCAGTCCCTGCTGAGTGAACTCTTTCAAGAGGTTCATCATTGGCCTTGGGACTGCAGAGATGTCTCAGGGGTCAGCTGAGCCCACGGGCTGATGTCTTTCAGCTGAACCTGTGCCTCCCATTTATAGCCACGATGCCCTACAAGGAGCTTTTCTGGTCAAATGGGGAGCCTCAGAAGGCTGCAGAGAAAATCAGACCGAGCTTTGCCAAAAATGCGGTGAAAGGCACAAGCTGTGGCAGGAGATGGGCCAGGAGAATTTTTTCCTCGGTGTAGTAAAAGAAGGGTGGCAAGAGCAGCAGCAGCTCTGCCAACAACCCACGGCAGGGCCTGGTGAACCTCCCCTAGCCCTTCCTGAGGGGAGCTGGCACAGGGAGCTGGGGATCCTGGAGCAGCCCGTGCTAAAGGGGATGGCTGGAGCACAGCGGAGCCGGCTGTGTTCCCGTGCTGGGACTCACTCAGGGATTGCAGCGCTCTCAGCCCTGAGCACCTGGAGGGGCCAGCACGAGGCAGCGCTGCTGGAGCCCGCTGCCCCCGAGCAGCCGCAGCTCGGCTGGCCCAGGCTGGGCAAGGCTAAAAACCATCGGGGTGGAGCTGAGCCGAGCGGGGCTGAGCCAAGCTGAGCTGAGCCGAGCTGGGCTGAGCTGGGCTGAGCTGAGCTGAGCCGAGCTGGGCTGACCCAAGCTGAGCTGAGCTGAGCTGAGCCGGGCTGAGCCGAGCCATCAGCCGGAGCACGGGGATGCTTGTCAGGATTCACAGCCAGTTCTCAGCACTGGGCAAACCAGGGACATCTCAGGGCTTTGGCTTGGGAAGGGTCACCCCAAGGAGGGTGTGAGGGGAGCAGCTGGGACAGGGCACCCCTCCTCTGGGGGGGCTGGGGATGCTTGTCCCACTCAGCTCCAAAGCTTCGCCCATGAGGGACAGAGGGACAGAGGGACATGAGGGACAGAGGCACCCACCACCTCTGGGGGCACAGCTGGGCCTCCCCACGGAGCTGCTGCTGTTGTGCAGAGCAGCTGGGCTGCAAAACCAGCCAGGAAAGCTTCTGTGGGAGAGGTTTTGCACATCAGCCCCTGCTGCAGCCAGGCGTTCTGGAGTTCACAGCCTGCTCTCTCCCGGAGCTGCAGGTTGGTTTTGGGGCCAGCAAAGGCAGCGGCAGGGCTGCTTCAGGCAGCTCTGGGTGGGAAGGGGGGTGTGGGGTGGTCACCTCCAGTCTGGAGGGACCTCCCATCCCAGGACACAGCTCGGTGGCCCCAGGGGAGCCAGGAGTGGGCGAGTGCCGGCGGCTCTGGCCAAGCTGGGAACTGCAAAAGCTTTTCTGTCCGGAGGTGGGCTCGAGCTCAAGCCTGCTTCCTTTTCCCTGCCAAAGCATCTGCTGTCCTGCACACTTCCCTTCCCCCTTCCCTGCAGCGTTTCAGGCCGTGGAAATGTTTGATGTGATCCCCCCAGCACAGCTCCCTGTGGTCGGATTCTCTGTGGTTTGACATCCCTCCTCTGGCTGCCTGGAGGTGACCTTGGCTTTGCAGTGCCCTTTCGCACCGGAAAACCAAAATATTGCATTTCAGAATTGCCCAGACGGGTATTTCCAATGAGCTAACAGGAAAAGGAGTGGTTCTTCACAGCTCCACCACCCCGGCTCTGTGAGCAGCTCCAGCTGGTCCCAAGCTGCTTTAATAATCAATAATTTATTTGGCTGGAAGTGTCCCCAGCCAGGTTGGGATCCCGCAGTCCTGGGGCCGGTGGGTCTGGGTCCTGGGGTGATCCCTGCGGTCCAGCTGTGGTCCCTGCTGTCCAGCTGTGGTCCCTGTGGTCCAGCTGTGATCCTGTGGTCCAGCTGTGCAGCATCACAAATGTGACAATTGGGTGTAAGAGCTGTGAATGTGCAGTGTCCAGAGGGGAGCCTCTGAACTGCTCCAGGCACAGCAGATCTTCTGCCCTGGCCAAGGGCAGGACCTGAGGTGCCAGCACGGGAAGTGGCTGCGAGGGAATCATCTGTGCTGGCCACCTGACCACTGCACGGTGATCCCTGAGGGAGCTGGGGGTGGAATTGGAAGATGATGCCACTTGCCAGGTCAGAGCTGGGTTTAAATGCTGCTCTGTGTTGGCACTGTCCCATTAAACCTCTGCCAAGATGGGTGGCACAGCCTGCAGCAGGGTGGGGGGCTCCCCTTCCCTTTGACCCCCCTCAAAACCCCTCCTGGATCTGCACAGGGATCAGCAAGTCCTGGGAGGTGCCTCCTGCTGTTCCTGCCGTGCACAGCTGGCTCAGGCACGAGGAGCCCACAGCAGAAACCCCTGTGGCCCTCCAGGACAAAGGACAATCAGGGGTGTCCTCCTGGCTGGAGACCTGGGGGAGGAGGGGGCAGCTGGAATGAGGAGCACCAGGGGAGCCGCTGGCACAGCAGCACCAGGGCTCGGGTGTGTGTCTGAGCTGCTCAGCACCCTCATCCCAGCCAGCCAAGGTCCCATGTGCCAGATCAGGCCCTTCCCTGAGCGGGCATTGTGATAGAAAAGCTCCTGAAGGCCCTGTGAAGTCACTGAGCCTCGCTCTGTGGCCACGCTGGAATGCACTAACCAGGAGTTGTTTTGAGGTCAGAAAGGAATAAGTTGTTTGCAGACAATTGATGTTGTTATTAAAAACATCCACGGCACGGAGGAGGGGGAGGGAGGTCCTCTTTCCTGTTTGGGAAATAGTTTCTCACTGCATCCATCAAACGAAAGAATTCTGTATGAAAAATTAATTTAGAAAAAAAAAAAGTTTCTGGGGCACACGCGCCTGAAAATGAACCACAGCAGGATCAGAGGTTTGGCTCAGAGCTACATCCCAGACTCAAAAGCCAGATGAAAACCCAGGACTGCTCCCAGGCTGTTGCTGGAACTGGAGGAAATGCAGTTTCCTTCAGAGAAATGCAATCTCCTCTCTGTAACTTTTGGGCAAAATTCAGGAACTGCAGCTGAAGCCCGGAGCAGTCTCCCACTGAGACAGACTCCGTGTGAGCCTGGAGCAGCAGCTGGGCTGCAGGGAAGGGGGGATCACCTACAGAGAGGAGCAAAAGCCTCTGGGATGAAGGGATTGGGCTGTCACCCTGCCCCTCGTGGTGAATCTCCCAGCAGCCTGTCCAGTCCTGAGGTGTCACCTGAGCAGCGGCCACATCTCATGGAAGTGTCCCACGAGAGCCAGCTCACCCTTTCAGCATCCTTAGCACCAGGTGGCACAGGGCAGGCCTGGCCCAGCTGTCCCTGCTCCCAGCCACTCTGCCGGGTCACACAGACCATTCCCCTGCGAGGGACAGGAGGGAGGACACTCTGGACAGGAGTCAGTCCCTGCAGTGGCCCTGGCAGGTCAGGTTTAAGCTTTGGGCATAGCTCCAGAGTATTTTGGGATGGGAATCTGCTCATGGCTGGTGCCAGGATTTGTGAGCACCTGGCTCAGGTCCTGCCCGTGCCCAGGCTGTGCCACGGCCCTGCAAGCCCCAGCCTGATCCCTCCTGCAGGGTGGCCAGGGACCAGCACCACGGTCCCAGGACAGGATGAAGCCTCCCCTCATGGCGGTGGGACTGCCCAGGGCAGTTCTAGGGACACAGTGGCACAGCCCAGCGTCTGATTGATAGGAGCACATCTCTGAGCATCCTCCTCACCGTGGCCAGCGCTGTGCTCCCACCCCGACTGCCGATTCCCGGGAATGTCTGCAGCTCTGCAGGCCCCTTTGAACCCAGCCCGGTCTGCAGCCTGTGCGGCAGTCAGAGCTAATTGCCCGTGTACAGCTAATTAAAGGGTCCCGATAAAATCTGCCCGGCAGGCACAGGAGCTGTGGTGGCCCCGGTGTCCCCAGGGCAAGGGAGAAGGTGGCTGCTGGGACACCCAGGGCTCCATCTCACCCTTCCTCCTCCCCTGCCCTCAGGGGTTGTCAACACCTTTGCTTGGGGCTGGGCTGGTCTCTCTGCTGCAGGTGGGTGTTGTGACCCTGGGGACAGCTGTGACCTGGGTTGGTGGCAGTGGCTGCACAGCCACAGCTCCCTGGAGAGCAAGGGGCTCGGAACATGTGAGTGATGGGGTGTTTGGAAAGGGGGCACAGAATCCTCCTCTCCCCCCAGGAAACACTCCCAGGCATTCCCATTCCTCAAGTTTGGCCAAAATGAAAAGTAAAGACTTCCCCCAGCCGAAGGAGCCTCTGCTGCCCTGCAGAATGTGCAGCTTTATGTCTCTGGGTGTTCCTGCCAAGCTCCTCTCCAAAGACCTGCCAGGTTTGCAGGAATGCTGCCCCATCCAGGGATTTCCCATCCTCTTCCTGCAGTCCTGCTCTTCCCTGGCCTCCCTGCCTGGGAGAGAAGGGCAGTGAGGGCCAGGCTGGCCAGGGCAGTGTCCCAGGCATGTGCAGGAGGCTGATCCCAGCAGAAAAGCTGGGAAATCCCTGTGTTTGACCAGCTTTGATCTGGATTAAATCCCTCAGAGACAAACAGCAACAGCCTTCCTGGGGCTGTGTGTTTTGACTTGAAGCCATCAAAGTCTGGCCTGAGCGACCCCGAAAAGTGAGCAGGCAGCTGCAGGCTCCTGGCTGGGCAGGGAGGAGCTGCTGCAGTTCCAGGTGTGTCAGCCTTGCCCGAGGGAGGCTCTAGGGTCAGATTTGGACTCAGGATTGAGTAGGTGTCTGCCTGTTTCATCCTTGGTGCCCTGGGTCAGTGCCCCACAGCACCTCGGGGCTGGAGGCAGGAGCTGTGTCCTTCCCAGGGTGTCCTTGCTGCTGGCAGTGTGTCCATACCCACCCACTCCCCTTGGCCTGCACCACCAGGCGTTTCTCCCTCCAAACACTCGCCTAAGGCAGCCTTGGCTCAAAGTCCCTGCCCTACAACAGTCCCATGGCCCCAAAGAGATTTGTGTGTTCAGCCCAGAATTCTTTCTGCAGGAGCCTCACACCTCTGCTATCCACAGCCTTGGGTGGAGGGGCAGGGAGGAATTGCACACACATGGAGGGATGAGCACACACAGGGAGGGACAAGCACACACAGGGAGGGATGAGCACACAGAGAGGATGAGCACACACATGGAGGGATGAGCACACACGTGAAAGGATGAGCACACACAGAAAAGGATGAGCACACACATGTAGGGATGAGCACACAGAGAAAAGGATGAGCACACACATGGAAGGATGAGCACACACAGAAAAGGATGAGCACACACATGTAGGGATGAGCACACACAGAAAAGGATGAGCACACACATGTAGGGATGAGCACACAGAGAAAAGGATGAGCACACACATGGAAGGATGAGCACACACAGAAAAGGATGAGCACACACATGAAAGGATGAGCACACATGGACCATGAGCTCCTGGAGGTGGTGCATGTGAGGAGCGCAGAGCTGCTGAACCAGCCTGTCACCTCCAGCAGCCCAGAGCCATCCCAGGGGAGCTTCCAGCCAGCACAGGCCATGGCTGCTCTGCTGGGCAGCAGCAGAACAGAGAAATAAGGGGAAACACAGAAATGCCATGGCAGTCCCAGGGAAAGCGAGGAGGGGAAGTGCCCCGTTCCAGATGGGTGTGGGACCCCGGGCTGGCAGCTGCTCCCTCCAGGGGAGGATAAGGCCTGAGATGTTCTGGAGCTGGAGCCAGGATGTTGAACACGGGCAGTGCAGGACGGTCCCAATCCTGCGTGGGCTCGTGGTGCTGCATTCCAGGGAGAGCCCGCAGGGGATGCTGAGCCCAGCCGGGGTGCCCGGCCTCCTTGAGCTAGCCGAGCCCAGCACGATCACAATCCACATTTCTGCCCAGAGCCTGTTACAGAAAACCATTAACAGTAGCACAGCTGCCCTGATAAGGCAGGATAAGCCTGTCAGCTTTTGATAAAACCCCAATCTCCAGGAAAACAAAACACACCGTGCCTTGTCGGGAGTGCCAGGACCGCCCAGCCTGGCCGGAGCAGAGAGCCGGCGTGGGGCAGCAGGGCAGACAGCTCGGCCCAACACCTCCCTGAAATACCCGATAACAAGGGGCATGTCAGGCTCATCAGCCCGGGTTTTCCTTCCCTCTCAGATGCCCCGATAGTGTCCCGGAGATAAGATAGCTCTGTTTACCCAGGGCATGCAGCAGAGCTTTGTCCACAGCCCCGAAGGTGCGAATATCCCTGAGCAAACACAGCTCTTCACACCTGTGGGGCCTTCCCAAAGCCAGCCCTGAAAGGGCTCGAGGTGACTGCGGGATGGGAGCTCGATGCTCACCCTGTCCTCCACCATGACCCGTGCTTGGATTGGGTTGCAGGATTAGCTCGGGTTTAGGAAAGCTTGGAAGTGGAACTAAGACCCATCTCTGCTGAGCTTTCCCATGTGGAGCTGAGTTTTTATGTCATCCAGCATCACTCTGCAGATCCACAGACAATTCTGGCTCCTGTCACCCAGAGCTCTCCGCCTTTGCCACAACAAAACCCTCCCAGGGTCCCCCTCCCTACTTCCAGAAAGGGAAACTGAGGCACAGCAGAGTTGGGCCAAGCCATGGCAGGGCCTATCCTGCATCCTTGGAGCATCTCCTCTCCAAGGACAGGGCAGCAGTGGCTGAGGCCAGGCCGTGGGCCCCCGGGGCAGCCCCGGGCTGAGCTCTCCACCCCAGCCCCGAGCGGAAGGAACGCGCTGAGCTGCCAACGGCTCCCCTGAGCCAGCTGGGCTCGGAGAGAAACCAAAACCCTTCCCGAGAGCCCTCATCTGTCAAGCCTGGCTTACTGTCTGGCACCTCGAGTGGCCAGGCTGAGGTTTGTCACCCACGGGAACAGCAGCGCTCCCAAAGCCACCGGGAGCTCCACATCCCGGGGAGAGGCACGGGCTGGAGCAGCTCCTTCAGGCACGGGCTGGAGCAGTCCCAGAAATGTGTCACAAACCGAGGGGACCGTCCCCTTGGAGCCTCCTCCCCAGGGCTTTTGTCCATGCTGGGATTTCTGGGATCTGCCTGCAGGATGAGGTGCTTCCCCAGCTCCAGGAGGATGCTCTCCAAGGAGGGTGTGACCCTCTGGCTGGGGATCCCCTGGTCCTGCTGCCAGTGGATGTGGGGTCTGGGGGTGTGGATCCACAGCTGCACTGCCTGGGAGGATGAGGCCATGGGATCCTGCAGAGAGGAGGGAAGGCAGCGCCAAGCCAGGGCTGGGGAGAGGACAAAAGGAGAGGGATGCAGACTCAGAGGGAAATCTGCAGGAGAGAGAGGTGGTTTTGGTGCAGTGGCACCGTGGTGGGGATGCTGCTGGGTTTGGGGAGGAATGACGAGCCCTGGGTTGTGCCCAGCTCCGTGCTGGGCTCTGGCAGCAGCCACAGGGTCCCTTCGGAAGTGGGGCTGGCTGGGGCTGGTTTAACAATTCCCCTGGTCCTGCTCCAGAGGAGATTGGGAAATGATCTGGGGTTAAAACAACACATCACGTTCCTGAAGGCTGCTTGTGAAGAGGAGCGCGGCACGGCCCGACCTCACAGGAGGCTGAATTGGCAGGGACCAGGCACAGGAGCAGCTTCACTTTGAGCTGGGTCTGCTCTGGGGGAAGCACAGCCTGAGCTGGTTTAAAACCGCCTGGCTTTGCTCTCACCCCTGCCGTGGGGAAGCGCGGCCAAGTTTCCCGGCTCCCTGGGGCATGGATGGAAGCAGAGCTGAGGCTGTTTGTACCCCTGGTCCTTCCCTTGATGGAAGCAGAGCTGAGGCTGTTTGTACCCCTGGTCCTTCCCTTGATGGAAGCAGAGCTGAGGCTGTTTGTATCCCTGGTCCTTCCCTTGATGGAAGCAGAGCTGAGGCTGTTTGTACCCCTGGTCCTTCTGGGCTGAACGTTTTAATCCAGATTTGAAAAGCCTCTGACTCTTTGCCGGGCTGGTTGCGTTATCAGCCTTGTGCATTTTGGGCAGCCTTTGCCCCGAATGAGCAAATTCTTTCAGGATCTGCTTGTGCTGTGGCCTTAACACTGAAATGGCTGATCCCTCCTGGGGCAGAAATGTGGGAGAGCTTATAGGAAAATGTCCTGGAGGATCACCTGGAGCTTTGGGGTGCTCAGCCCCACCACTGCCCTCCTTTTGAGATGCAGGGTTCTGGTTTTACAGAAACACAAACAGACTGATGAGAGCGAGCACTTGGGGACTGGGATGAGGATTTGGGGATTTGAAAAGCATTCCCTCAACCTGCAGCAGCTCAGAGCTGTCCCAAGGTCGTCAGGCTGGACAAGAAACACCAAGGTGTGGGACAGGGAGAGGAGAAAGGTCTTGGAAAGCACCCCAGCCCCGGAGCAGCTGAGGGAAGCTGCTGCTGAGATCCAGACCAGATAAGAGGGAAACCACAAGGGCAGAGTCTAAGTGGGTAAATTGTTCCCAAGTGGATTCCCCTCCACTCTAAATAAACACTGACGCTTCAGGAGCACCTTGGAGCTGGGCTGGGGGGCAGAGCAGGGGCTGGGGGCTCTGTGCTGCCCCTGATAACCCAGGGACTGCAGGGTGAGCTCTCCCATCAGCTCCTGCCTTTGAATGGCATCTGGATGAGTTACGGGATGCAAACAATTCATTTCAAAGGATTGACAATCTCAGGAGACTGGGCTTGGATGGTGAAATTAAACAAAGCGAGCTGATGACAGGCTGGTATCATCTCCCAGAGTGAAATAAAGAGTTCACTTCTTGACATTTCCCGTCTTAAAAAAAATGAAAAAAAAAAAGTATTAAGCTCTTTCCAGTTGGAGATTTATCTGCAAACTTTCTGCACAACACCTGGTTTGCAGAGAAAGTCTCCTGGTCAAATCTAAATCAAATCCTGGTCAAAGGACATTTTGCTGCATGTTTTAAGCTGCACCAGGGGAAGTTTTGGTGAGATATTAGAAAAAACTTCGTTACAAAAAGAGTGTTTGGGCATTGGACTGGGCTGCACATGGAAGTGGTGGAGTCACCACCCCTGGAGGTTAAAAAAGCCAGGATGTGGCACTCAGTGCCGTAGTGACCAGGTGGTGTTGGGTCAGAGGTTGGACTCGATGATCTCCAAGGTCTTTTCCAGCCTCGTGGGTTCTGGAAAACTGTTCCTTCCCTGTCCCAGCAGGACCTGGCTGTGGGAGGAGCTGGCACTCAGGGCAGGACAGACAGGGGACAGGCTCTGCCCACGCCACAGAGCAGCCCACAGGTCAGGTCCCCTGGAGCTCCATCCCAGCGCTCAGAGCCAGCTCCTGAGGCTGGCTCCTGGTGAGGCTGAAGGCTCCTGGTCAGGATGGTTCCTGGTGAGGCAGATTCCTGGTGAGGCAGATTCCTGGTGAGGCTGGCTCCTGGTGAGGCAGATTCCTGGTGAGGCTGGCTCCTGGTGAGGCAGATTCCTGGTGAGGCTGGCTCCTGGTGAGGCTGAAGGCTCCTGGTCAGGCTGGCTCCTGGTGAGGCTGGCTCCTGGTCAGGATGGCTCCTGGTGAGACTGAAGGCTCCTGGTGAGGCTGAAGGCTCCTGGTGAGGCTGGCTCCTGGTGAGGCAGACTCCTGGTGAGGCTGAAGGCTGATCCTGAGACAGCCCCAGAGGAGCTCCGGGGAGAAGGCTCCGCTCCACTCTCAGGGCAGCGCTGTCCCATCGCAGCACTGCGGAGGAAGCGAGGGCAATTTACAGCCCATTTCCAGGCGCTCGGAGTCCCACCGTGTGTGCTGCACCAGGGCAAGGCCGGCTTTGTGCTCCCATCCTGTATTGAGTAAGAGCGCTTTTGTCTTGGGAGAAAACGCCTTGGGTGAGAGGCTGCCACAAATCCCAACATTTCAAAGCAGCACAACGGGCCCGTAGGTCCCTCCTCCACCCCATGGCCCGCTGATGGACCCTCAGCTGCATGGTGGCTTTGGAGGAGCCACTGCAGGTCACTGGACATGTCCCCGAGGAGTCCAGCAGGGAACACACAGCTCAGCTGGACCTCGAGGGCTGCCAGCAGCTGTTTGCCACGTGTGCTGCCTGGCAGTGGGGAGAGCTTCCCTGCCCAGAGATTGTTCAAATCTGGCTCAAAAGCCGAATATCTGGGAGCTGTAAATCTCCCAGGAACAAGTCTTGCTCTTGCCCCTCTGATGCTTCCTGTGGGGCCAGAAACTCCACGAGAACAGCCAGGAAATAGCTCGGGAGGTGCTGGTGCTCCAGTCCAGGCTGGAACCAGTACATGTGGAAAGAGTTATGGAACTCTCTCCCTCCATGAAATGAATCCAAACCTAGGTCAGACCCCAGTCCAGCAGGTCAAGCTCCCAGTGGTGTCCGTGGCTGTTGGGATCAGCTCCCAACAGCTGGAGGATGGAGGCCTCAGTGCCTGGTGGGCAGAGGCTGCTGGGTGCTCTCCAAAGGGATCTGGAGCTGTCAGGAGGAGTTTTGGTCTCACCACACTGCAGAAAGTTGATAATTGCGAGTGTTGATAATTAACCCTCAGCAGCTGATCTGACAGGACTTGTTCCTTTCTATTTGTGCTTGATCTGTGAACTGCTCTGGACTTTCCCCCTGGACCTGCTCTGAAAACAGACATTTTGGGATTAGGCTGTGCCAAGCTGTCCATCTGCTGCCCACTTTGGATGGGCACTGTTTCATCTGGCTCTGGGTGCTGATGGGCAGCTGGTTCACCAGGACATGCCTGGTTTGCCCCTGTTGTCACTGGGGTGAGGGCAATCCCAAAACATTCCCAGGTTCAATCTGCCCAGCTCTGCTGCTCAGCATTTGCTTCTCTTCCCCACTCCCAGCCTCTGCTGGAGCTCTCCCTTCCTGCTGATGGGCCTGTCGATGGCCATGGCAGGGCAGGGCTCCACGGGCAGTCCTGGGATGGAGTGAAGCTCAGGCAGGAGGGATCAGGGTGGCACTGCCACACTCAGCGCCTGAGAATCCACCAGCAGCACAGCAATCCCCTGCCCCATCTCCACAGGCCTGGTTTTGGGCTTGGTTTGGGCAGTGAAAATCAGATTTCCAGGGAATTCAGCTGCAGAGCTCCATCAGCTTGGGCCAAATGTCCCCCCATTTTTCAGTGACTGAGAAATGCAGCCAGAGTTGAGCAGCTCATCTTAGAGACAGCAACAGACACATCCCCAGCACAGAGCAGTGTTTTTCTTTTTAAGCCTGGGCTTCAGACATAAGGGCAATAGATTTTCTTTAAGGAAATAAATCCCCAAATTTGTTAGGGTTGGCACAGCAGAGGATTTTTCACTCGCCTTGTTTCTCATTTCCAGCTGAATCATTTTAGCAGGGACTTTTCTAGAAACGCTCAGCCTGACTCAGACACCCAGTCTCAAACACTTCAACCCAAACGCTGAGTCTGGCTTTTTTTTATGGAAAAGAGAATGAGGGTCTTATCCTTGGGAATCCCAGGCGGGTGTCAATGCTCTGTTACCAGTTTCAGTGTCACAGAGAGCTGTTACACTCTGCAGAAGCAGCACTGACAGCGGGACATGCCCAGCGCCTCTCTGTCCCTAAGGCATCTGGGGATTTGGGAACTGGCAAAGTGGGAAGTGAAGGGCACTTGGGCTGTGCAGCCTCCCCAGGGAGGCCCTGAGTCACTCTGATGACATCTCCTCCGGAGCTTTTCCGCAGAAATGCCATTCCTGAGGATTTTCAGGCACGGAGAAGAGTTCTGGTCCCCAAGCCCTTTCTGTGCCGAGGGGGAGATGTCCTCAGAGTGCTCCTCCCCAGGCTCCTGCTGCCTTGCCTCTCCTACACTGGCAGTTTGGCTGTTCCTGCTCTCAGGTGGAGCGGGGTCAGAGCCATTTGGCCTCATGAGGAGTGATCAGAGTGTGAGGGGCTCCCAGGAGCCCTCACCCCAACGGGGGTCCCAGCAAGGCTGGGGCTCTGCCTTTCCTCGCTCCCCCCATCCCCACTGGCTGTTCTGCAGGCCAGCTCTGTGGCTCTGGCCCTGGGGGTGATGCTGACCACAGCTGCATTTTTGTGGTGTGTGCACGCACTTCCCTCCATCCCTGAGCTCTGACTGCCAGGAAAACCTGGGCCTGGCGCAGCCCTCGCGTCTGCCCCTGGCAGCCACAACACCCCCTCGGATTTCCCCTCGCCTGAGCCGCCCCAACCAACTTCCAGCCTCCTCTTACTCACACCCAGCTGCTCGCCCAGATGGATTTTCCTGAGCAAACCTTTTTGTTTGGTGCTGGCCAGCTGGGGCTGTGGTGGGTGGGAGGGCATGGGGATGCCTGTCCTGTGAGCAGAGCTGGATCTGACCCCTCAGTCCCTGTGGCTCCAAGCTCCTGGGGCCACATGTGGCGACTCTACTCTGCAGGACTTTGCCACTGGTGTTCATCCTTGGCCATTCTGCTGCAGCAGGCACAGACAGAAACCCCTTCCCAGTCTGAGGTCACCCAAACCCCCAGGAGAGGTCCCTGTGAGTCACACCTGGATGGACAGAAACCCTCACCCAATCTGGGGTAACCCAAACCCCCAGGAGAGATCCCTGTGAGTCACACCTGGAATCACTCCTGGGCACAGCCCTGGCAGCCCGGGCTGGACTGCTGGGGCCCAGTGACCTGTAGGGCTGTGAGAGCTCATCCAGCACTTCCAGGTTTGTGCCCAGCTGCTCCAAAACCCCAAACCAGTTGGCAGTGGCTTGAAGGGACACTGTAGGGACACCCTCCTGCTGTCTCCATGGATTTCTCTCTACCTTCACTGGCTCTGGCTGCTTCACCTCTGTTGTCCCTGTGGGTGCTCCCTTGACACTATGGTCCCCAGAAGTAACACCCCTGAAGATATCTCTAGGGATTCTCTGGGAGCAAAGTCCCCCCAGGATGGGCACGGGCAGGGGGTCCCTCTCAGGGACGCTGCAAGTCAGGATTTCTCCTGCAAAAGAGAAATAGTGGCTCAGGCTGAGCTAGCAATTTTCTGGGAAAAGAAAACTTGTTTGGAAAAAGGATAATTTTAAGGAGACTGAGACTGTTCATAAATTCAAGTCAAATTTAGAGATTACTTTCAGTCTCTGGATTCTTCCATCCTCCCCTTTTCCTTCCCCCCTCCCCCGAATTATTGTTTGCAAAAATTAAAACAAAATGTTTTGGGGTTTTCGTTTGTTTAAAAAGCAATTTGCATTTTAAAAATTGCCAAAATATAAGCTTTGGGAGGGTGGGGTCTTTTGAAAGGGCAGCATTGTCATTGCTGAATGAAAACCACGGAGAGGAATTCGTCCTGGGAGACGCAGGGCGCTGGGGACGTGGTGGCAGCACAAAGACCACAACCACAGCTCCCAGAGCACAGCCCCAGCCTGTGCCTCCATTCATGTCCCTCCTTTCCTGCTCCCACATGGAAAATCCTGCCCACCTTGACCTCCTTGAGGGATTCATTTGACCAAGTTGTAGTTGTAACACGGAGAAGATTCCGCGCTGTTTTCTCCGCCTGGCTCCAAAGCGCAGCTTTCCTCTTTCCCTCTTCAACCTTTCCAGGTTTTGGAACATCTGTGTTTAAATGAAATCTGCTTATCCAGAGCCGGGCCTGGCAGCTCAGGTAGAGATGCTCTGATGGAGCTCTGCACATCTGTGTGCAATAAAGTCAGGGAACAAAAGGCTTGTGAGGTCCTTGGCAGCGTAAGGGAAGGAAGAGAGCGGGAGACAGCAGGACTGGGCTCAGTGGAGCAACTGGAGCCAAAACCTTTCCTCACAGAGCCCTCAGCACCTGGCCACGTTTTGCTCATAGCTGGGTCTGCAAGGGTGCAGGGGTGTCTTCTCCACCAGGTGCAAAGCAGAGCTTGAGGAACAGACATGATGCCAATCCTGGGAGGTGATTTTTATTACAGCCCTCAAAGGCGTTCATAGAAAGAAAAAACGGGTTGCTAAAGAGCCACTTGAATTCAGGGAAATTCAAACCGAGAAGCAGTGGCAGAAAATTAAAGCCAGGCCAAGTCATGTTAGGAACAAGGCAAAAGGCTCCAGCACAGCAGGGGATTAACCTCGGGCCGAGCAGAGGGAGGGCGGGAGCCGCTTCCTGAGTGCCTCTGTCCAGGGAAAACGTGGCTGGGGAGCCACACGCCCCGGGGACATGCACGGATCTGGAGCGAGATCCAAAACCACCCCCATCTGCTGCTGGGGCCAGCCACGTGCCCAGGCAGTGCCCACCCTGCACCTCCAGAGAGATCCCACCACGGCATGGGCATGTCCCAGCCCTGTCCCCACCAGGGCTTTGTGACGCCTGGCTGGGACATTGCTTGCATTGCCCCAATTCCTGTGCCCCTGTGTGCCATTGTCAGGAGAAATAGGATGGGAATTTTCCTTCAGTCTTTCCATTCCTGTGTGCCATTGTCAGGAGAAATGGGATGGCAATTTTCCTTCAGTCCCTCCATCCCTGTGTGCCATTGTCAGGAGAAATAGGATGGCAATTTTCCTTCAGTCTTTCCATCCCTGTGTGCCACTGTCAGAAGAAACGGGATGGGGATTTTCCTTCAGTCCCTCCATCCCTGTGTGCCATTGTCAGGAGAAATGGGATGGCAATTTTCCTTCAGTTCCTCCATCCCTGTGTGCCATTGTCAGGATAAATGGGAGGGGGATTTTCCTTCTGTCCCTCCATCCCTGTGTGCCATTGTCAGGAGAAATGGGATGGGGATTTTCCTTCAGCCAGACCAAGCCTCTCCCACTGGGCATTCTGCAAGCACACCAAGCTGCAGGCAGAGTTGCCAGCTTGCCCTGGCTGGTGGCCAGCAGTGCACAGCACTGGCCACTCCGGCCCAGGCACTCAGGGTGGACACAGGACACAATAATTGCAATTAAAGCCATTCTCCCTAAGTTTGGCCCCTTTTGACTGCAGAAACAGGTGGATCAGGAGGGGTGGATGCTGGAAAAGCAGCCAGGTGTATGGGGCAGGGAGGGAATCAGTGCCCAGCTGTTTCCAGCTGTTTCCTGGGTGCCGTGGGAGAGGCAGGAGCCGACAGAACCAAGGCTGAGCTGATGGAGCCCAAAGAAGCTGAGAGGTCCCAGTGGAGGGGTGGCTGTGGCTCCTGGATGCCTGTGGGGAGCTCGAGGGAGGCTGTGCTGGTCATGGAGCAGGGCTGGAGCAGACCATGCCTTCCCCAGCTCACCCACTGCCTCCCTGGAGGGTTCATCCCCCAAGGCATCCACAGCGTTTAGGTCATTGACTCTGGATGAGGACAGGGTTGGCTGTTTTGGGGAGCTCCTTGCAGCTTCTTGTGAGGTTCAGCTTCTTCCCTTCTTCAGGATTTTCCTGTCCCTGGGACACCAATGGAAAACTGATCCTGGGAGCAGAGCTGGGAGGAGCTCTGCACACTCCACTTATTCCTCCACATTCCTGTGCAGCTCTGCTCTGGTGGCACCAGTGGAAATGTTAGCAAAGAACTCGAGAAAATCCCCAGAGTTCTGTTTTCCTAGCTTTGCAAAAACATTTTTGCTTATCAAGCAACCCAAAGAAATGTGAAGATTTTCACTCACTCTTCGTGTGGGCTCAGCTTTGAATTTTAAAAAGGGATTTGCCAATGCGATCTTGCAAAATACTCCAGTGCCAAGTCCAGCTCTCCTAAAATACAAGTTTTAGGAGGAGGTGAGCTTTCATTCTCCTGGGAAAACATGCATTTCTGACAGATTTGAGGGAGAGCTAAGGCTTCTGTGAGGCCATGCCACTCCCTGGAGAAATGTCCTTTCATGTCCATCAGCAGGGACCAAATCCCGTGGTTTGTGGCACCAAAGGCAGAGCTGCTCGTGAGCCTCGAGGCTTTGAATGATGGAGATGTGCCCATGTGGTCACGACCAACAAGAGCCCTCAGAGCCCTCAGGCTCAGGGATTTAAATCTTTTTTCCTCTCTTTGAGCCTGTGCCATGGGTACAGGTGCTGCCTTGGGGGTTAGGTGTGGCCGGGAGATCATTCCTGTGTCCCAGCCCTGTGCCCTTGGGAAGGCTCTGCCCTGAGGGTAGGAACCAGCCCTGAGTCCTGCTCCTCCAGGAAAAGGGTTCAGCCTCGCTTGGTCACCTCTGTAAAGCACGGGCTGGGAAATTCAAACCCCCACGTGCTTCCCAAAAGCTTTGCCGGTGCGTTCTGCAGGGCAGGAATCACCTCTAAAACCCTTTGTGTGGTGGGTCCCTGGTGTGGGCCGGGGCTGCTCAGCACGTGTGGGATGAGGAGAAAGCCGAGCTGAGCGGCTGCTCCAGCAGGGCACAGCAGGCTGCTCTTCCTGAGCTTTCCATGGAGGGGGGAAGCCTCGAGGGGACACACACAATTGCCTGCTGCGTGCTCCCGTGCTGCTTTCGCTGCTGAAAGTGCAGCTTCAGCACATGTGCGACCGGGCCAGACCTGACACAGCCATCCCCTCTGCAGGCAGGAGCGCTGTCTCGGGCTCCCTCACGGTTGCGTCCTGGTGGGGAGATGACAAAAGCTCCTGCAGGCTGCAGGACTCATCCCAGGATGGCCAAACCGCGGCTCAAAGCCGTGGCCCGGCTCCGTGGCAGGAATCTCTGTCCCTCACGCCTGGCAAAGCGCTCCCGGGCCGCTGCTGTCACCATCAGCACGTCGGTGCCGCTGCTCCTGCTCTGCCAGCCCCGCTGGGGACGTGAGGCTGGGCCTGTCCGTGTCAGCCGGAGGAATTCCGACGGCAGAGCACGGAGCCGGCGGCTCCGTCCCGCGGGGGGCACGGGGAGGACGGGGGTGCTGCTCTCCCCTGAGCTGTCACAGCGTGTCTCAGCCGGGGATTGTTCCTGAGAAACACTCCGGGGCTGCGCTGGCGTTCTCTGGGCTGAAATTTGATAATTAAGCAAATACAGCGTGGCTTTGTGTTGGGAGAGCACCATAAGGTAAACAGGAAGGAATGAGGGATTAAGACGTCTCTGCTCTGAGGGAAGGTGACAAGGCCGGAGCTGTGACACCTCCGTGCCGGGGCGAGGGGCCCAGCTGCGGGCTGGCATGGCACAGCTGCATTGTTCAGGGGTGAAGAGCAAATAAAAGCCACGGGAAAAGAAAACAAGCTATAAAATTCTCAGCAAAGCACAGAGCCCCAGCAACTGCGTCCTGATGGCCCCGTGACAGCCCTGGGGAGAGGCGGGCGAGGGGTCGAGCTTTTGAAGTCCCGAAGCTGTCCTTTGCAAAGGCCCCCTGCTAAAACAGGCCCGGTGTTGACTTTAGGCTGCATATGGTGGAGGAATTGGACAGCTCAGTCACAGCAATCAAAGCAGGGGGGCACCTTTTGGGATTTGGCTAGCTGGGTGTCAGGCCGGGCCTGTCCCAGGTGGGATGGGGGATGCAGGGGCAGAAATGAGGAATTATCAGCGTGGTCAGGGCTGCAGGTGAGTGACAGGGCCTGTGCTGTGGAAAGCTGAGGGAGAAAACAGCTAGGAAGGTCTTGGAACGGTATCCAGAGCTCAAACATGTGTGTGTCAGAGCTGGTCGGAGTGGGAAACTGGGAAGGGCGGGCAGGTGGTGGTGGAAATTCCTTCCCACAGGGCCTGAGGGGGTTCCCAAGGTGCCGGGAAATGGGGGTCCCTCAGCAGTTTGGGGACCTTTGCACTGAGCAGTAACAACACAAAGTGAGAGTGGATGAGAAGGGAGATGAGCGGTGCTTTCCATGGGGAAAGTGCTCATGACAAAGCTGAAGGTGCCATGGGGGTTTGTGTGCTCTGTCCTCTGCCCTTGGCCGTCCCCTGTCCTCACAGCCCCCTGTAACCCCCACTGCCAGCAGGGAGAGGCAAAGCCGTGGTTAATGTGAGTCAGGACAGTGAAACCTGGCCTTGGCAACCTCGTTTTGCCCTCCAGAGAGCTGGGAGGGCAATGGCCCACGGCGATGGGCTCACCTCTCAGCACAGGGCGAGCTGCTGGCCTCCCACAGCCAGAGGTGCCACCAGGGCCTCCCCGTGACCCCCCAGTCCTACAGGGCCTCCCCAGAGGGGTTGGCAGCAGCTCCCCGGGGTTGGCACCTCCCTGTTTGGGCACAGATGGTGACAGTGTCCCCTCTTTGCCTCTCCCAGCCTGCAACTGCAACCTGCACGCGCGGCGCTGCCGCTTCAACATGGAGCTGTTCAAGCTGTCGGGGCGCAAGAGCGGCGGCGTGTGCCTCAACTGCCGGCACAACACGGCGGGCAGGCACTGCCACTACTGCAAGGAGGGCTTCTACCGCGACCTCAGCAAGCCCATCTCCCACCGCAAGGCCTGCAAAGGTACGGGGTCACCCGTGGGTGGGGGGAATGCCCCTCTCCTCCTTCCCCAGCCCCTCCTGCAGCCCCACTCCCACAGCCCTGCCCAGCTCCTCCCGCTCCCCCCTCTCCCAAACGCGGTTGGAATTGCTTTTTTTGCCGTTTGGAATGGCTTCTCATGCCCCCACGTTCCCTGCTGCCACCTCTGCAGCCTCCTGGTGAGGACAAGGCCACCCACGTCCCCTGCCATCACCTCTCCCTGCTCCCCCCGAGCCCGTGGAAATAGAGGCCGTCACTGCTGAGGAGGACTTTGAATTATTTCAGGGTTTATCACTTACAAACAGTTCTTCATCTGCTCCTACCTGGTGATCACTCTGCAAGGGCAGAGGGGCCCACAATCCCAGGTATGGGTGAGATGTGGAATTTAAATCAGCCTCCCCCAAGCCCCGTCTCCAGCTCCCACCCTTCAGGCAGAGCTGAGCCCACGCACAGAACTTGTCACTCCTCCGCACGAGGAGAGAACAGCAAAAGGGGAAACGAGTTTATTTTGAGCTCGGAGTATTTTGAGGTTTCCTCGTGTGGCCGTGGAGGCGAGCTGGGATTCAGCTGGGGCGGGAGCAGCAAGAAGAGCAAATCCTGCAAATGAACCCTTTTTACTCTCAGCTGCTGCTGGAAGAGATGGAAATCCTGAACCTGAGGTGCAGTGAAAGGAATCAAGCAAACATTCAAAAGCCAGATTAGAAAATGCTGGGGTTTCCCACAGAAATGCTCAGCTCTTTTCTCTCAAAAGACTCGTTTCAACAAGAGATGGAAAGCTTTTTGGCTTCAGATCAATATTTTTGGCTGGGAAGTTTGGGGTCTCCAGCATTTTCAATTTTTTGGTTTGTTTTTTGTTCCTTACTGAAAACAGACATTTTTTGCCATAGCAGAAAAGAAATCCCCTTTTCAGACAGTCCCACTCCCCCTTTTGAACCTTGTAAAAACAATTCCAATGAGATATTTTTTGATATTTCCCAGGTGCTCATTCCTGCTTTTCCCAGCTCACCTCTGGCAGCTGCTCCCCTCTCCTGTCTGTCCCCCCTTGCTGTCCCCTGGCCCTTCAGTGTCACTGACAGCACTGAGTCCTGCCCAAAAACCTCCCTGAGTGGCACCTGCAGGTGGGAAACTTCTGAGCCATTCCATGCCTCAGTTTCCCCAAGTGAGCCCTGAGAGGACATCACTGGCCTCTGGGAGGTTTTCAGGCCGAGTTCCCCACTTGCAGGATCATTCTCTCTATTAAATCCTCTTTGCAATTGCTCTCTTCTCCTGCTCTGCCTCCTGGAGCCTCTCCCTCACTTGAAGCTGGAGATGGCCAAATCTCAGCTCCCCTCCAGGTGGGTTTGTGACAAACCTGTGCCCATCACAGCTGCCAAACAAAGGTTTGTGGTAACTGTGCTGGGTGTGAGTGTGATTTCCCAGCCCTGAGGGGGTTTGTGGGGGCAAATCCACCATCCCTACAGCAGTGAAATGCAGTTCCCCTCAGCATCCCTCTGAAATCTCCTTTTCCTGAGCTCTGTCACACAGTGGGGTTTGTGTTCCCTCTGCTTTTCCCTCCTGACTCAGGGCTTGTGCTGAAATCAGTGTTGCAGACAAAGCAGGTTTAAACCCAACCCTCCCATTTAACAGCTCCAGCCACCTCTCCATTGGTAACAACATTCATTTACCATCTCACCAAAACAACACTCCCAGAGCCTCATCTCTACTGGACATGGTTAAAATTAAGGAATTAACCATCCTGAGCTCCTGCCACCTCCCTCATCACTGCCTGCACCCAGCAGAACCACATTTTCTCTATAGTTCCCTCTATAAAACCTGGTTCTTTAATCCATCATATCACTCTGATCATGTCCCACACATAATAAATGTAAATAAAAGCATCTCAGAGAGCCCTGGTGCCTTGGGAGCTGCTGAGGAGCTCGTGGCTCTCACCCACCCCAGCAAGGTCTCGGGTGATCTCACAGCAAAGGCTCCATGAAAGAGCTGCCAGAGGCATTTTTTCATTAATTCATCTCCATTTATTCAGCCTAAATGACACATCCAGCCAAGCTGCCCCTCCTGTGCCTTGCATTCCTCATCTCCCACTCCATCCCATGCACGAGGTGCCTCACTCACAGCACATCCAACACCAGCAAATGAAAGAGGCTGGAGCTGCATTGTTTGAAATGGTTGGTTTGGGTAATTATGCAAAAATACGACATTGCAGAAATGCTTGCACAATGTCTCCTTCTTTTTAACTTGGGGAAAAGGAGAATCCCACGAACTTTTGCACGTGTTGCAGGGCAGGGATGAGGCTCTGGCAGCAAAAGGTGAGCAGAAAGCAGAGTTGGGCAGCAGCCCCAAACCTTTAATAATTGATAAATAAAAGACTTCTAATGCTTGGAAGTTGAGATGAACAGTGCAGGTGAAGGCACAAGGAGCTGGGGTGTAAGGATGATTCTCCCTGATGGCTAACAGTGATCCAGCCATGCCAGGTGCTTTGCTCTGTGTTTGCTCCCAGTGGTTTTCCTTGCAAAAATTATAAAAGCCTGGAAGTTGTCAGTGGCCAGAGATGCCCTGGGACAGAGCCACGCCAGGCAGGCCATGGCAAGGAGGCTGCAAACCACAGGCAAAGGAATTGATGACAGATGGAGCAGGGATATTGCACGGAGTGGCAGTGCTGGGTGTGTGCCAGAGCCTGCCAGGCTGGAGCTGGCCACGGAGCTGGCCATGGAGGATGTGGCTGCTCCGGGTGGGTGGTCAGGC
This sequence comes from Leucosticte australis, assembly GCA_025504685.1. Taxonomy (NCBI): domain Eukaryota; kingdom Metazoa; phylum Chordata; class Aves; order Passeriformes; family Fringillidae; genus Leucosticte; species Leucosticte australis. Next base: position 6,629,931 of record JANIJU010000020.1, on the reverse strand, counting down.
AGTCCCTGGGACACCGAGCCAGGGCTCCCCCGGCATTCCGAGGTCAGACTGCAGCTGATCCCTCCCCAGCCCTGGCTCCTGGGCTGGAGGAGCTCGATGGTGCCGCTGCCCCTCCTCCGGGGGGGTGGGTGGGCTCATCCCGGCAGGCAGGGGAGCAGGACGCCCTTTGTCCTGGCAGACACATCCCACCCCCGTGCTGGGCACACCCCTGGTGCGGGGGCTGTGCCGAGAAGCAGCAAAACTCGGGGTGTAAGAAATTTCCATGTTCATTTTTCAGATTCAGACAAGGATGAATTGTTCCTCTTTTCTCCCTGGTTTTTGAGAAATCACCAAGAGTTCCCAGCACGCTGAAGCCCTGCTTCCAGCTCCTTCTGCTTTCCCTCTGCTCCAAATGATGTTGCAAGTGAAATTCCACATCTGGGTCCTGCAAACCTCGTCCACCCCGCTCTGTCATGGGCCGCTGTAAATCAGGGCCCTGCTGTTGGTTCTTTTGATTAAACTCCCTCCTGATATTTGCCAGATTATTGGCACTAATGTAATTCCATTGGAGTGGAGAGTCTGCAGGGTTTTATGGCCTGGCTGTAAAACAGCTCTGCGCTTCGGGGAGAGGCTTTGCACACTTTTTGATGAAAAGATGACAAACGAGACGTGCTCTGAATGCACTTGTGCTGAGGCTGCCAGCACAAACCCCTCGTGCAGGGGCAGGATTTGGCACCTGGAGAGGTCACATTCATCAGGGCCCAGTCTTTTGGGAGGAAATGGGATTGTCTGTGTGCCTGGTGCTGCTGCAGCCTGGGGAGCTTTCCAGCTGGGCTGCAGGATTTCATGCCTTGTGCAAGCCCCAAAAAGCACTCCCAGCCTCCCTGCCCGTCCTGGCCTGCGCCCACCATGGGTCAAGAGTTGACATTTGCATTTGGAGGCAGTTTGGGCTGGAGCAGAGGGAGGTGAGAGCTGTCCCCATGGGCTCAGCCTCCCGGGTGCACATCAAGGGATTTTCCCCACCCAGTCGCAGACATTGAGTGAGGCAGAACCCAAACCCCTTTGGCTTTGGGAGAGCCGAGCAGAGCCCCCGGTGACAGGGACAGTGGCACCAGTCCCCGTCTCTCTCCAGTGACTATAGAGGGAGCTGCGTGACCAGCTTAGAGCTGAGAGCTCATTCCCTGGAGGCTGGGCCAGGGGAGATGGATCCTCTCTGCTCCTGCTGCTGGGTCCTGCTGGGAGGCTGGGGCACAGGAGGTGCCAGGGGGAACACCCACGGCAGACAGCAGGGTCTGAGAAGGGTGGCACTGCCACCAGAGCAGAGCCTGAGAATGGTGCCACTGCCACCAGAGGTGTCCCACTGCTGGTGTCCTGGTCTAGCATAGGGACACCAGTCTGCCCATGGTTCCAGTCATGGTCAGCATCCCTCCAGCCTTGGAGATGTCCCCTGTCCCCACAGTCCCCAGTCCACACCTGGGTGGGGCAGACAAGCTCACAGCTGAAGCGTGCCAGAGACATTGGGGTGGCCTGGCTGGATCCCTGCACCAGGGCTCCAGGGCCAGCAGGGGTGGCTCCTGCAGGGCTCTGTCCCCAGCCTTTCCTCACTGCAGAACACTGCTGGGACCAGCACAGCTCTGCCCTTGGGGTCACCTCAGGAGGGGCTGAAGTGCAGCCTGAGGGAGATGCTCCCCTGTCCTGAGCTGCCTCATTTTGATGCCCATCTCTCGTCCAGCTCAGCTGTGGTTTTAAGGCAAGCTCCAAGGCAATACTTTCCAGGAATTCACCCCTGGGAGTTGTCCTTAATGGCCAAACCTGCTTCCCTTCCTCTCCTCCTTTTGCTCCTCTTTGGATTCCAGCTGGAGCTACTGTTGAGAAGAGAGAGGAGCCAGCCCGTGGTGCTGGCAGGGCTTGGGTTGGGCTCTTGTGTCAGGGCTTGGTCACCTCTGAGGAATCACATCCCTGGAGAAATTCCAAACTTTCCAGGCATTGATCTGCCAAGCACAGACTTCAATTTCTCCCCAGGACTGTGGAGATTCTCCTCCACTGCCACAAGAATGATTTTCTAGTTGCATTTCCATCCTGCATTTGTCAGTGGCTGTGCCTGAGTCACCCTTCCCCACGGCCCCATAATTCCTTATATCAGTATTATTGCAAGCCCTGAGAGCTGATTTACGGCTTCTGCATCTACAGCTTGTCATCACAGCCCCAGACACACACAGACCATCAGAGAAGGTTCTGGAAATGCAGCTTTAAGCTGTCCATGCTCACAGGTCATTGTGGGAATGTCCTGGGGAAGCACCAGTGGCTCGAGTGCCACCAAGTGTCACCTCCTCCATGGCACTGCCACGGCCCAGGGCAGAGCTGCACCATTCACCCACCAGGGCTGGAAGGATCCCAGAGAAAAGAAGGGACACGAGCATTACTGAGACTCTTACACTGTTCTGAGTTTGTAGAATGAAACCATGGAAAAGCAGTGATTTTTGTTCAAGTAGGACTTGAGCTCAACACAAGGCATCTCCCTGCCCATGCCAGCTTTTAAAAACCCATTAAAATCCACATTTTAATGATGGATGAGCAGACACATCAAATTAGACAGCTGCCTCTGTGTGAGGCAGAGTGGGCAGAGTTTGCTGAGCTGTGGAATTCAGGGCAGGACGCTGCTGAATCCGTGAGGAGATGGAGGAGGCTGCTCAGAAGGAGCTGGAATCTCCATTGCCACCTGGAAACCAGCTCAGCACCTTCAGAGGAGAGACACAGCTCACAGCTGAGTCCTGAGTCCATGGCAGACATGTGGATGGCCCAGCTCAATAGGAAAACATAGACAGCATTGATTCCCAGACCAGAGCCGGCCCTGCATTCCTGAAAAATCACATCCTGGCAATGCTGGTGCCCAGCAGGAGTTTACTGGATGAACTGGGGGCCGGCCACCTTCCAAATTGGGGGTTGGGTTTGGATTTCCAGCAGAAAAACATCCAGGAGCAATCCTGGAGGGCAGGTTGGGATGTGGTTCCTCAGAAGTGGTGACACAATAGAGGGGAATTTGCACCCTATTAAGAAAATAAAACCAGACTAAACCCCAGCTCTCCATTGCTGGTCTCAGACTAAGGACAAAAGTTGCTAAATTCACTTGCAAAGCCAGACCTTTCCATATCCACGAGACAGAGGAAAGAAAAGGAATAATTTGCCTTCCCCATGAATGTTTTCCAATAATAGAGATAATTTCCTGCTTCAGAACAGTTCTCAGGAGTGGAAAGTGCTTCAGGCTCTCAGATCCTGAGAATTAAACCCAAGCTCAGCCCTGCTCATCCCCACACTCGGGTTTTCAGTGTGCTAAAGTGAAAAGGGGTTTTGTTCTGGTAGGAAAGGATTTCTTTTCCAGTTAAACAGATGCTTCTCAGAGCATCACAAACGAGGGGCTGGGATTTGTGCCCCAGGAGCTCTCACTGGGATTTCTCCCTGCTCTTGGGGTGTTGGGGACTCTCCCCACTGTGGATGCTTTGGTGTCCCATGGGGGCTGTGCACACCAAAAGGATCCTTTTCTGCAGAGCTTTTCCAGCTTCTCCCTCACCTTCCCCACTGCCTCCTTTCCCGAGCCTTGTGGCAACCTCATTATCTCCGAGACTTCTGCTCCGCTGCCAGATTTGATTTTTATTAATAGAGGGAGAATGCACTTGTAGGAACCTCGTTTCCTCCAGAGCCAGGCTAAAAACACATCAGGAAGAGAAAAACTTTGCCTCTCTTTTTTTCCTTTCAATAACAGCATTCCCAACCCACTCCTCCTCGTGCAACATCTCCCAGGAGGGCAGGGGGAGCTGGGCTTTGCTCCTTTCCACAAGGCCACCATGCCCCACTGAGCTGCTGCTCTTGGCCTGGCCTGGCCAGAGCTGCCCCTGCAGCTCTGACATTTTTGGTGGAAAAATCAAAGGGATCACATCTCCACGATAAAACCCAAGTTTTTCCAGCAAAGTGGGGTGAAGGAAACCCCAAAGCTTCATCTCAGCATCCCTGGCAGCTTCTCCAGCCCTGCTGGAATCACGTGGGAAGCGGAGCTCTCAGCGGACAGGGGAAGTTTTAACAATTTTGGAACAAGGGAATTTTCCAGCATTTGGGGGAGTGCTGCCATAATTGTCCCATTGTGTGTGTCACTAATGCCTGCCCACGGTGCCCCTGCCCAAAAAGTGGATTTATAGTCGGGGTTCCAAGGCCCCTCCGGATTAGCGGCGACTCCGGCTCAGTGGAGGCTTTGTGGCCCCGTCTGTTCCTTGTTATGGAGAAGACAAAGCCAAGGTCTGATCTGTGAAATTTGGCCTAAACTGCAGGGCACCAAAGCCCTTGGCTCCCCCGAGTGCCAGCCCAGGAGGGGAAACGGGAGAGCCCTGAGAAGTGGCGCGGGAGAGGGACAGAAGGAGACACCCAGAGATTGTTTGGCTCTGCCCAATAAAAGGAGGAATTCATGTTCTGCTGGCAAGAAACCTTTAAATCTCCAGGAGAATGTGCTGAGGGACACTGAGCACGAACATGATCCTTTGGAGGGCTAAATGCAGCTCCCAGTGTGCAGACAGGCTGAGGAGCAGTAAGTGGTTAATATTTAAAGTCATTATTGGTATTCAGAGTCAGCACAGAGACATTTCCACCCCTGCTCGTGCTTTGCAAACCAGCTGGGGCCAGGCTGGGTGGGTGCACACCCAATTCCAGCTTCTCTTCCCCATAAATCCGTGGGATTTGCAGGACGTGCTGCCCGTGCTGGGGATGCTCTGGCAGTGCCTGCGGGCTCTCCCGTCCCCACGGGAGGTCCCCAGAGCCAGCACAAACCTCTCCCCAGCGCTCAGGTGCACAGGCTCGGCTCAGGCTTCCCTCACCCACGGACAAATGACCGGGATAGGTATCCAAAGGAAGGAGCTCTGCTTGTTTTGAATTGATTTCCCAAAGACAGGAGCCAAAGAAAAGCTGTGAAAACATCCTGTCCTCCTTGGGACCACGTCAAGGTCACCTCTGGGATGGATTTCAGCTACAGGGAACACTCCAGGAATTCTCACACCTTGAGTTCCCTGGGAAGATATGTTCAGATGGAGCAGGATTTCAAGTACCTGAGCCCCTAAAGACAGTGGAGCAGGAAAAAAACAACTCTACAACAAAAAACCTCACTTAAGTAATAATGCCAGAACCACCCCTCTAAATGCTAAACCACAAGGTTAAGTGAGACATGTTTGCTGCATCAGGACGCGTTGTTGAGGCAACAGGAGAATTTAAATTGAATTTGTTTTGACATTTTGACAACAAACCTGGGTTTGTTGTGATTTTTTCCAGCAGAAGTTTTCTGTAGCCACATTTTTTTTTCTCCCGTTGAAGTCTTTGGAGGAAAGAAGGGAAACAAGCAAAGGGAAGCAATTTTTGGCCATGATTCTGGAAAAGCATTTTAAAGCCTGGTTAAATATAAATGTGCACCTAAGGCTCACTGGCTACCTGGGATTGAATTTGTACTTCAGACTGAGTGCGATTTCTGAACTCGGGAGCCTTCATCGCTGATTATTGCAAATTAAGGGCTTTTTCCCAGTTTAATGCATTGTTGGGTTCCTGCTCAGTCCAGAGGCTGGATCTGGAGCCCTGTGAGGTTTGTGATCCTGGCACATCCAGGGTGACAAGAGGAAATCTGGACACCCTGGCAAATCCAGCCTTTTTTTCTTGTCCAGGCAAAGGGTTTTTCATCCCTCTGAAAAGCTCCCAAGGAAGCAGCTTCCCCGAAAACAGGAAGATGCTAATTCTCCAAAAATGCAGATCTTTTCAGGCACCTTCTCCATAAAGGTCACACTTGAGGGGAGCTGAGCCTGGGGATTTATCCCTCTGTTTACCTTTCCCCACACGTGTGCAGGGCAGGATTAGCAGCTGGGAATACCTCTGCCCGAACACCGGGGCTGTGAAAATATTTGCATTTTTGTCGTGCTATTTGTCAGCCTTCAGTGGGGCAGAACCATCTCAGCAAGCTCAACCACCTGAACTGAAAAACCGTGGGGTTTCTTTATCCCAAGCACGGCCCCAAGATCCTTCCAGGTGTTTTTTAGCCCCAAACCTGAGCTGAAGCACAGAAAGGCGTCACTGGCTGGGCCGGGGCGGGCGATGCTCTGCCTCAGCAGGTTTGTACAGAAAATCAGGGCTGATTTGGAGGCTCCAGACAGAGCTATAAAAGCCCACGGCAGCCAGTTGGGCAGAGCCTGGCCCTGGGGGAAATCTCCTGGCTGCAGGCGGTGAGGAGCTGCCTGGCAGTGCTTATATCCGTATATATATTAATCCCAGCTAATGTAACTACAGATGTTCTCATTCAGAGCCCTATCTAATCCTGTTGGGCCCTTGCCATGGTGTCTCGTAGCAGGAGTTCTACGAGTTAATTACGTGCGGTGCAAAGCAGCGTTTCCTTTTATCGTTGAAAAGGTTGAAAAGGTTGCCTTTTCAACGCCCTCAATGTCCCTTTGTTGCTGGGCTTGAAGGACCAGTGAAGAGGAGCACCTGTCTGACCTTCCAGGCGCTGTGCATTGCTTGGCAGCCCTCCACCGTCTCTTGGCAAGGCGTTCCCAATCTTTTCCGTGGGTGCTCTCTGTGCCTTTCACTGCAGCTCCCAGCTGAGGACGTGCTATTGATTTCTATAGTGCCCCGATATGAATTCAGAGTTTCTCTCTCCCCCTTTCACAGCACAGCCTCCCATCTTGTGGCTCTTCTGAGCTCCGCTGCAATCAGCCAGATGTTTCATTGAGTCCCAGATCTTTTCCTCGAGTGGATGCAGTTAATTGGGACCCTTCAGCGTGGATGAGCCATCCTGTTCCTCTTCCAATTATGCCTCCTTCTGCACTCCGGATTTTGGCTGCTGTCCCCTCATCCACTCGGCCGCTTTGGGTCCGTCTCGCACAGAGCGCCGTGGTCTCCTCACATCTGGAGCAGCCAAGCTCAAGGTGCTCACCTGGGAGTGCTCTCAGCTCCCTGCTTTCCTGATGGTTATTTTATAGAGAATTCGGCTTCTGGGAGCAGAGGCACCCCCACTGCCGCCCCCATTGCCCGTTAAAGCCTCCCCACAGACTCCTGCTCCTTGTTTTCTCCTCCATGTTTTCAAGCAAAAAATTACTTCATTTTTCACCAGGAATTCCTGGTCATCTCTGCCACAGACACTCAGTATAAATTTTTCTTAAATGTTTTCTGAAAAAACAAAATCCTGAGAGTTATTTCCCTTCCCCCGAAGCTCTGTGGGCATTTTTCTTGCTCCTGCATCATCCCCGTTTGCTCCCTCCCATCTCACCATACCCTCTGTGGAGTGATCCTTTCAAGCAAGGCATGAGGAGAACCCCGCGTCATCCTCCTCATCATCTCCGGGACGTCCCGGGCACTTTCCTGTCCTGCTCACAGAGCTGCCCTCAGCCCTGGTGCCCCGAGAGCTCTGCTGAATTTCTGCACCTCGGAGGGTGGTGAACAAATCCACAAATCCCTGTACCCAGGGAAGGTCAGGGATGAAAGCCAGGGAAGTTCAGGAATGCGAACGAGTTGTGTGAGTGCCGGGGTGCCCATCGGAAAGGCAGCGGCGATGCCAAAGGGGCGTTTGCAGCCATCACCCCCCCGCTGGCATCCCGGTGCACACTTCCCTCAGTTCGGGGCTACAGCCCAAAGGAATTTGAACCGGATGGGGAAAATCAGCATCAAGCACCAGCAGCCCGGCCCTCCGTGGCTGGGGAAGGAGAAGAGCCTGTAATTGCTGGCTGCAAGTGTTTGCACTGGCCGGGGAACTGTAAATTACCTTTAATTGCTCCTAATTGCTGGCGCTGGTTCAGTTTCTCGAGGACAGGGACGGCAAATCCCCATCGGCAGACACGGCGAGAGCCCCTCCTGCCTCCCCCGCCGGCAGCGCTGAGCGCCCTGCTTCCCCGAGCTTGGGAACAGACCTGGCACGACGGGCTGGGCCCAGGGGGACGCTGGGGACAGGTGACACAGGTGACACAGAGCCCGTCCCGTCACCCAGAGAGGATCTTCCCCTTGGTGTGGCAGAGATCGCCGGGATCTCATTCCGGTGGAATCCTGGTCCCCGACCCTTTGCCACTCGTGCCCTCTGCAGCCCTGGGCACATCACATCACACGTGGGGACATCAGAGCCCTCACAGAGCCCTCCGTGGGGTGAGAGGAGACAACCTCAGGGAGATTCTGCTCTGAAAATAACCCGGCAGCTCTGGGCGAGCTGGCCGAGCCACTGCCTCATGAGGGAAGGAAGCAGAAATTCGATTGATTGATTGATTGATTTCTGTGCTGCCCAAAGAGTGCTCTGTGCTCTCAGCCCGGCCTCAAGAGCCTGATGATCTTACTCATCACCAGGGCTCTTTTCCCTCTTTTCCCCGAGCAGTCCCTCTGAAATGAGGGCGATCTGCTCACCCGGGGGCTCCTCGCAGGATGGGCTCTGCCTGGAGCAGCCCCGAGGGAACGCCTGGAACATGAGGCTGCTCTCCCCATCCTCCTGCCCTTTGCCTCTCCTTGGGTAACCCTTCCCTGATTTGCTTGTTTTTGTCTTAACTCCTGACTCTCTGCTCTTCTCTGACTCTTTTCTCTCGCCTTCACTTAATGCGGTTTAATTTCCTCTCCCCCAGCATTACCCGAGCCATCCCTTGGGGCTGCAGCGTGAGGGTTTTCCCACCTCAGCATCCCTCTGCTCATCACCAGCCACGCTGACTTCCTACTAAAACGTTTCCAATCTAAATTAGCTTTAGAAAAGGAGATTTCTGCTGTGGGCCCGTTTGCAAGGAGTCGTTTCCCAGTGGGAGCTCCGGGCAGGGGGGAGAGAGAGACTTTTAATCAAAAACCCCAAATCAGAAGTGTTAGGTAAACAGGGGGAAGGGAGCAAAGGCTTTGATGGTTTCTTGAAGGGTTTCTTTTCCTCTCATGTGAAAAATCATCAGGTTTTGGCAAGGCTCTGCCTCTTCCCACCCAGGACCTGTGGGGTGAGGGCTGGTGGCAGTTTGGAGCTCTGGATGTCCCCAGGGAGAAGTTGGACATCCCAGAGCAGGGGTGCTCCAGGCACCATCCAAACCCTGCTGGGCAGGGATCAGCCGGGAGCTGCTGCCCAGTGAGGTCACACTGGGGGCTGCTGGTGCAGGATCACACTGGGCTGGCCTGGAGGGAGCCTGCAGCCAAACACCAACACTTGGAAACCCAAAACCAGCATGGGATGTGCTCTGCTGTCCCCAAATGAGGCACATTTAGGGTGTCTGGGGGACCAGGGGGTGCAGGGTCCAGGAAAAGCCCTCTTGGGAGTGGTGTGCCCAGTCTGGGGGGCTTGGGGGGGTTTGAAGCCCCTGGTGCCCTTGGGGACACTCCCCCTGCCCCAGCGCAGCCACCTCCAGGGCAGTGGGAAAGCTTCCCCCAGCCCCTGCTCCTGGCAGGCAGCTCCCCTGAGGGGCAGGAGGAGAGCGGGATCAGTGCTCCCCAGGGAGGGATTTGGCTGGCTCCTTCCCGGGGATGCTGCAGAAGAAAAGGAAAGTTTCCTGCCTGCCTGCCTGTCCCTGCCACGGCTCAGCAGGGGCAGCCCACAGTCTGGCACGGCGCTTGCAGCTCTTAGAAATCAGGGCTGTTAACAAATGTGCGAGGCCGTAATCCTTTTGGAGCTGTGATGATAACAAGCCCTGATGCTTTTTTTTTTTTTTTTTTTTTTTTTTTTTTTTTTTTTGCCTTTTCTTCTTTTTGCCTTTTTTAAAACATTTTTTCCCCCCAAACAGCTGTGCCGGTAAAGTCCCACTGTGGGAAATGAGATGGTGAATGTTTTCAAGTGCAGTATTTACATCTCCTGCCAAACCCTTCACATCTGCCCGGCTCTGCCGTCAAGGCTGCATCCATCTGGCCGGGAACAGCAGGTCCTCAGCCCGCCTGCATCCCACAAGGGCATTTCCTTCCTGTGCCCGCAGTGCCAGCTGCCAGGGATGCTGCTCAGCGGGAAGGGCTCTGAAAGGACTGCTTTGATTTTTCTTGGAGTGCGCGTGGAATGAATTCCCAAGCGATTGCTTCCTGCCTGAGCTGAGGGGTGGTGGAACCCTGCTGGCTTTGCACCTCTGTACCAGCCCTGCCACCGCCCCCGGGGGTTTGGGGCTGCTGGGTGGGGGCAGTGGCGCTGCTCCCCTGCCTTTAAATCCTGCAGACTCCCGATCTCAGCACCGATGGGGTGAGCACTTGTGCCCGTGGGATGCACCCTAAGGCTGCCACCCAGGATCTGCCATCCTGGCTGCACTTCTGTCCCCGCAGCGGGGCTGTGACAGGGCCACCCCGCCTCCAGCGCTGTCCCCCAGCCCCTGTGCCAAACGCCAGCTCTGGTCCGGCTCATTCCGAGGGTTTGCCGGAGGGCAGAGAGGATGGAGCGGTGCCGGGGGAGCCGCCCCTCTCCCCGCCGATGCCACACCGCCACCCGTGCCCGCTGTGCCCTCCCCTGACCCTGCTGCCGTGTGTCCCCTGCAGAGTGCGACTGTCACCCCGTGGGTGCCGCCGGCCAGACCTGCAACCAGACCACGGGCCAGTGTCCCTGCAAGGACGGCGTCACCGGCATCACCTGCAACCGCTGCGCCAAGGGCTACCAGCAGAGCCGCTCCCCCATCGCCCCCTGCATAAGTAGGTGGATCTTCTGCCTTTCTGTGGAGTAGAGACTTTAACCCTTAAAAACCTGCCGGAGCCTCTGCCCAGGGTGGGTGCTGCCGAGCCCCACAGCGCTCGGGGGGGGTGGGGCTGCCTGGGGACCCCTCTGCTCTGCCCAAACGTGGTCCAAACCCCACCTCAGCTTCCAGCAGCTCTCCTGCCTCCTTGGGAGGTTCTGTGAGTGCATCTACAGCCAGGTTCGCTGGGAATTCCATTTTGCTGCATGGAACAGAAGTGCCCCAAGAGCACATTTATTTAGGGGTGCCACATCAGGGCTGGATGCTAAAGCAGATCGCTACAAACAGGTTCTTCTCTCCAAAATCAGGCTGTGCTGCACTGGCACAGAGCTCAGACCAGAGGAGCTGCTCCTTTGATGGAGTTTCCATCACAGCTGAGAACCCCTGGCTTGCTGAAGGGGCTCTTGCACTCCCATGGGTGGGTTTGCCCTTGGCTTCCTTGGGTTTGCTTTTCAATTTGCTTCTCAGGGCAGCTACAGCTCCCAAAACGCCTCCATGGCAGCCTCTGCTCTGCAAACACCTGGATCCCCTCAGCCCCTGTGAGCTCTCACTGCCTGGGAAGGAGGGGTTCAGTCCTGTGTCCCTCTCTGCTGCCTGGGGGTTTGCTGCTGTTGGATCTTCCAGTGGCTCATGCTCCTTGTGGGACATCATCTCCCCTAACGAAACAAAGCATCAAAATTAGTGTGCCTGGCATGGGATGGGATGGGAAGGAGGACCTGCTCCCCTAAGGGGCAATTCCCGGCTGCCAAAAGGAGAAAAAGGCCCGGCAAGAAAAGTGAAGGTTAAAAGCTTGCAGCCTTTGTTGGGGACCCACAGGCTGTTCCCACACCATTGCCCCCCCCAGCACGGCCATTGCCAAATTCTGGGGCAGAGACCCTTTCTCCACCTTCTCCTGCTGAAGAAAACACACATTCCAGGGTGGTTTGGGGCCACTTGAGATTCATTTTTCCCCGTGTTGCAATGGGACAGCAAGAGCCCAAAGCAGAGGCTCGTTGTCCCCAAGACCTCCAGCCGTGGCTCCAGTCTGCTCTGCAGCAAGTGTGCACAAAGGTTTATCATGAATCATTCCCAGGGGCCAGGGGAAATCAGAGAGCAGATTGTTCCTTGCATCAGCTCCCTCAGGATTCATGGCACTAAATAAAGACAGGCCCAGGATTTCAACATGGCCCATCCAGGGTTTGGGGCTGGGCACAGCCACTCTCTGATTTACCACTGCTGGTAATTCCCTGTTCCCAGAGACTTGTAGCCATGAAAAGAACACCCTGGGTCTGTGTCAGGCCTGGCATGAGCACCCCCAGCCCAGCTGTGGCATGGCTGTGCTGGCTCCCAGTGCTGCCTGGCTTGTGCTGTGTTTAATGGCACGAAGGTGAGCCACCCCAAAAATCACCGGGTGCTGATCGGGCTGCAGCCCTAGGAGCTGCTGCCACACCCCCAGCAAACCTTGCCTTGGTGGGTGTTCTGTGCATTCCTGGGTGTTCCCCCCCAGGATTCCCAGGAATGCAGGGAAATGCCAGCACAGTGCCCTGAATGCAGGAAGGACATCCAAGGGGAGCATCCTGCACAGCTGGGGCCGTGCCCTGAATGCAGGAAGGACATCCAAGGGGAGCATCCTGCACAGCTGGGGCCGTGCAGCTCCCTCCATCCATCCACAGTCCATCCTCCCAGCAAACACAGCCAGGCCTGGGAACGAATCCCCAGAGCATGATGTGCTTTCAGCTCTGCAAAGCTGGCCCCAAATCAGAGCCAGGGACCAGGGAATTGGCACCAGATGTGTTTGTGTTTCCTTTAAATGTGGGAGGCACCCCTTGCACCCCAGCAGAGCTGCAGAGCTGTACCTGCACCCTGCCTCTCACCAGGGGAGCGCCAGCACCGCCTCCGAGCTGGTGACAGCAGCTGGAGGGGACAGCCCAGGGACAGGCAGTGGCAGCAGCCACAGGGGCTGCGCACAGTGCAGCACGCAGCCAAAAGCCAGATTTTTTTCTTTTTTGTTAAAAACCCCTTTTGTGACAGCTTTGAGGGACGCCTGGGTCCCCGGTTCCCCTGTACTGGTGTGGGGGCTCTCGCTGGCAGCCACGGCTGGGAGGGGAGCCTGCAGCGCGGGCAGGGAGCAGGCTCTCTGGGGTTTGCAATGACCGCTCCTTCCTCCTTTGTCTCCTGTCTGTCCCGTGCGGCCCGGCTGTCCCGCAGAGATCCCGGCTGCTCCGCCCACCACGGCCGCCAGCAGCGCCGAGGAGCCCGCAGGTACGTTCTCTCCTTTTGGAGCATCTCGGTGCTCAATGTCTCTTCTGCAACCGCTTCCCTCGAGATAAACTGCACCAAAGGCATAAATCCTGCTGCTCCTACCGGGACGAGTGCTTTGCTTTGATGCCCAAACGTGCTGGAAACACGTGGGCAGCATCCTGAGAGCCTGCGTTCCCCGGTGTGCAGGGCAGGTGCAGGAGGATTTCCTGCTGAACCTGTGAGCACAGGGGGGTTACCCAGTGCTGGATCCGAGTGGAAGCACAGCTGTCCCCCCCTGTCACCGAGGGACTCCGATGGCACTGAGCAGGGGATGGCAGCAGGGGCCAGAGGGTCCCACAAAGGCTGACGCGTCCTGTGCTGCTGCCTGGAGCTTCCCGGGGTATTTGAGCCCCAGCTCTGAAGGACACGAGGTGTAAAAGCTGTTTACTTTTGTCTCAGCGGTGCAGGAGAGTTCATAAATTAAGGAGTAAGGACTAAAAGTGACAGATGTCACCTTGGATTGATCCCTGAGCTGCAGCCTGTGGCAGGGGTTGTCACCCAGGAGCAGGGGGCAGTTCTGGAATCTTCAGTCCCCAGTGCTGATCCCAGGGGGTCTGTGGGACTGACTGAAGGGACTGATTGAAGGGACAGGTTTTACCCCTTGCAAACACAGCAGCACCCCTGCAGCCTGCCATGGGAGAGGGGCTGCTCAGGGGTCTAAAGCCCAGCTGATAACTGAGAACATAAAGCTCCATAAAGCTGATAACTGAGCACATCCCAGCAGGGTCAGAGCCCTTGCTTAGCTCAGGAGCCCTGGCTGGAGGCTGGAGCGGGTTATGCATGGTCCTGGAGGGATGGGAAATGCCTGCACAGTGCCTTGTGGATCCCTGTGTCCCTGGAGGGCCAGATGTCCCCATTCCCTGCCCAGAGGGATGACCACAGACCAGGGCATCCCACCAGGAGCCTTCTCCCAGTGAAAGCCCAGCGAAGGCTGAGCCAAGCTGAGCAATCCATCAGGCCCAGAATCCCATCATAATTCTTCTCACTGGGATTTTGTTTTGGAGATTTTCAGCACTGCTTTGTCCAAGGAGCTTGAACCCTCCATATTTCATCCCTTTTCCTCAACAGGGAGCATCCAGCAGTGCTGTGTCTTGGCATCTCTCAGCTCCCACCCCCACCCTGCTGAAACCTGTGGGGTTTTTCACAAATCCCTAAATCAGCGTCTGCGAGCCAGAGCTCCCATGCTATGGGGGAAAAAGGGCTTGGAAACAAGATGGGAAAAGCAATTAGTGGGAGACTCTGAGTGCAGGCAGTTGTGGGAGAGGTGCTGCCCCATTTCCTGTGGCCAAGAGCTGAGGGAGCATCACCCACTGCAGAGGACCAGGGGCCAAGCCGGCCTTGGAATGAGGGGTGGGACAATGTCAGCTCTGGTGTGGGGGGTCCTGCCTGGCTCTGCTTTCCTCTCAGGGGTCCCAATCAGTTGGGGAAAACAGGCCAAAAGTGGATTGTTTAGATGAAATGCATCCATGCTCTCCCATGCCGGGAGACTGGAGGAAGAGGAGGGGCTGCTCCTCATTTCTGCTGCCAGGCAAGAGGAGTTTTCTGGTGCTTTTTTGGTCCCTCTCAGACAGAAGAGACCACAGTGAAAGGGCAAACAAAAATAGCAGTGGGGGGGTTTACAAAGGTTTACAAACCTGCCAGTCAGTCCTTGTCTTATCTGAATCAAATCCAGATTTTCTGGGGAATGATTATCTGGAATGGATGATTTCAGCCAGGGGGCTTAAATAAAACCAGGTGATTGGATTGATGCAGCTCCCCATGGTTTTCCCCTGGAAATCAACCTCTGCAGTTCCAAAACCAGATCTGGCCCTTCCAAATGTCATTTTGGGCCCTTTTGTTCCTGGCTGGTGGGGAAGAGGCTGGATGTAAGTGCAGGAAAGGGAAAAGCCAGCTCTCAGGGATCCCTGGCCTCCCCAGACCCAGAGCAGCTCTGGCTGCAGGCTGCAGCTTTCCCAGAGGGCAGAGGAGACCCGGGGCAGAGCTGGCTGTGTGCTGTGGTATCCAAATTTTAGCCTGAATCCTCCCCCAGGAACCGGGAACAGGGAAACTGCCCTCCCTGAGGAGCTGGAGCTCGTTTCAGCACTGGCAGGGAGAAAAGCCCGAGCCTTGGCTGTGGGGAAGTGACAGCCCTGCGGAGAGCCGGGAGCATCCCGAGCCTGGGAACAAAGCCCTGCCCCGCTCCCTGCGGCGCAGGCGGGAGGGGAAATCCTCATTTCATTCACCCCGGGGTAAATCCGGGCTCAGCTTTGTACCCATCCAAAGGAGGAATTCATTCAGCCCTGCCCGGGCTTTCTCTGCCTTGTCCCAGCTGTAAGCGAGGTGATGGATTGGCTGTGTGATTGATTGAGTGATTGATTGATCAGCAGCATCCAGCTCCCTCTGAAAGGTTTCTCATGGTGATCCCGCTGAATGGCTGGGAGCACAATAGGGGAGAGGGGCTTCCAGTGAGGGAGCTCCTGGTCGCTTCAAAAGAGCTCAGAAAGTCTGAAGGAAAAAAACTAAAAACAACCCCCCAAAACTGCTGAGATGCAGATAAGCTTCATACACAACGGCACTGTGCTCTCGTCATCCCAGTGCCAGGCTTCCTGCAGCCCCACATCCATCCATTCCTCCATCCCTGCATCCCTCCAGCCCCACATCCCTGCACCCCACTCCCTCCACCCAAACCCCTTCATTCCTCCACCCCCTTATTCTTTCATCCCCATATCTCTTAATCCCTGCAACCCTTTATCCCCACATCCCACCACAGGCAAGCCTCGAGCTCCAGAGTCAGGACTGACAAGCTCCCTCTCCCCATCCTGGGCCCTTTCCAGAGGCTGGTTCCCCCTGGAGACCCGAGGCTCTTGTCCCAGCACCAGCTCCCTGTTTCTGCATCTCTCCCGAACAGAAAACTGTGATTTTCCCCCGGGCTGGGAGCTGCTGTCAGGCAGGGATTTATGGGGTGCTCGGCTGCCGAGGACAGACGTTTTCCTAGGAATGTGTTTCAGTATTGGCAGTGGCTCTTGGCAGGGCACTCCTGGATCTGTACCCCCTGTCCCCAGCGTGTCCTGGGGCTCAACACCGGATAAATCCTGCGGGAAGGGATAGAAAATGTGCAGCCAGCCTCGGGAGAGGGCTGAGGAGGGAGCAGGGTGGTGTGGAAGAGCTGTAAAAGCCCGTGTTGGTGGGGAGTTTTCCAGTGAGGTGTTTTCCAGTTCAGTGCTTGTTTTCCAGTGCAGTGTTCCCAGTGCAGGCTTTTCCAGTGCCGCGTTTCCAGCGGGTGTCCGGCACAGCTGGACTGTCCCCAGTAGCCATCTCCTGCTCCCGTTAGACCCGGGAACATTGGGATGTGCTGCTGAGGCCACGCCTGTCCTGAGCCACTCAAAACCCCTCAGGCCGTTCATCCCCATCCCCAAACCGGCCCAGGCAGCTCCGGAGGCAGGGAGGGAACCCCCCCATTGGTGCTGGGGGGTGCCTGCAGCGCTGCCAGGGAGGTACCAAAGGCACCCCAGCCGGACCGGAGAGGCCGAGGGGCCTGCGAGGACATTGCCGGCATGTGGGGGGACAGCCTGGTCACATCCTGGAGCTGCTGGTCCTGCTGGACCACCGCGGCTGGCGGCCCCAGGGCGCGCTGGGGCCGCGGAGCTGGAAGGGGCTGCGGAGGTGGGACAGGGCTGCGGAGGTGGGAAGGGGCTGCGGAGGTGGGAAGGGGCTGCGGAGGTGGGAAGGGGCTGCGGGCTCCCGGGAATCCCTCTCTGCCGCTTTCCAGCCGCTCCAGGCGAGAGGCTTTAATCTAATTACATGCTTTATTTGCGCCAATTTGTTTTTCAATCAATCTTGCTCAGCCAGAAGAAAGGAGACTACTGTGGGCTCATTTGCACCTTCTTGTTCCAAGGGAGAGGTTAATGGCCGTTATCCGCTGGGATCGGCGCTCCCGGCTCTGCCTGCCCGGGAGCTCGGGATCCTCCCGCAGCACAGGCAGCGAGGTCCCAGCCTGGCACGGGGCACGGGGCATCCTGGGGACACGCTGGCTGTGAGGAGCCGCTGCAGGCAGGGCTCGGGATGCTCCCAAGGTGCTCCCAAGGTGGCATCCCGCAGGAAAGGTTTTGTGTATCCATTGCCAGGGATGGCAGCGGGGTCCCAGGGGAAGGTTTGGGTCAGCAAAGCACCAAAACAAACAAATGAATACGAGTGGAAATTACTCCTCCCGCTTTCCCTGCCCTGCCGGGGAGTGGCACGGCTCAGTGCCGTGGGGGCTGTGCCCGGCACAGGGCAGGGCTGGCCTCGGTGCCCCCGCACTCCTGGGCTGGTGCCGAGGGCTCCTCACCCGCTTTGGAGAGCAGAGGATGCTCTGATGTTCAGCAGGTGCCTCTGCCTTGGCACACTGGTCCCAGCCCCACCTCAGCTGCTGGGACAAGCCCCTGCCAGCTCCTGGGGACTGCTGCTCCCTGCTGGGAGGTGACCAAGGACAAACCACGGCCACTTGGTTAAACACCACCCAGTGCCAGAGGCTCGCAGGGCACCAAGGCTTGGCACAGACCCTCTGGGCCCTGGAATCCCTGCCCACAGGCTGAGACTGCTTCACACCTGGGGACCATGCCCCAGATAACACAGCAGGCACGGCTGGAGCAGCCCAGCCCCAGGTGATCCCAGGTCCATGGCCTGGAAGGGATGTGGCTCCCTGCTCTAGCTCCTGGCCATGCTGGAGGAACGGCCAAGGCCACCCTGCTGGGGACACCAGCTGTCCTGCAGCTGGCCAGGCAGGAAGGGCATTAATTTGCACAGGATAATTGCAAAGGGCTTCGTGCAGGACAGCAGGGTCACAGCCAGGTGAGAGGAGAAGAGCCAATTAGTGATAACAGAGCCAGTTTAGTGATAACAGAGCCAGTTTAGTGATAACAGAGCCAGTTTAGTGATAAGAGGCCCCTGCCCACTCAGTGGCCAGACAAGGGTGCAGCAAAGCACAGGACAAGCGATGCCACTGCTGAAATGAATAACCTGGGAAGGATTCTCTGCCTTAGCTTTGCTATTTTATTAAAGCTTCTTTACATTAAAGCAGCCAGCTCCGAGTCAAAGACTCCCAGTGGAGTTCTGCACAAATTAAATTACAGCAGTGATCCCTGCGGGTCACTGTGAGCCAGAGGCTGCAGTCCCTGCACTTGTCCCACGGGAATGAGCCCATCCCTGCTCCCTGGGAGAGCACAGGGCTCCTGCAGAGCACCCCCTCCCTCCCCAGGCCGTGTGCTCAGCACAGGCCCAGAGCCAGCAGCTGGAGCGTGCAGGGCTGGAGCTCTCCAAATGACTCCAGCAGTCATTCCTGGGGGGTGTCTGGGACCCCGGGCAGACCCCACTCCCGTGTTCTCAGTCCTGCCTCTCTGGTAAGGGAATCACGGATTTAGGACTTGATATTTGGGGCTGCACCTTCATTGAGTGGCTCAGTCTGGCTGCACATCCCCACCAGTGGCAACAGGAGATGGGGGCAGCCAGACCCCACCTGCAGAGCCCCCCGAGAGCACAACCCTGGCAGGGAGGGCAGGAAGATGCCCCTCACCCCCAGCTGGGCTCAGGCTGTCAGGGCCGGGGCTCCCTCCTAAGCCACAACACCTCCACTTTGGATGGCAGCCCACAAAGGGATTTAGGGCCCTACCTGGGGGAAATCAATAGGAATTTAGCTGCATAAATTCGGATTAGAAATCTGAATCCCCTTGGGGATCTAAGCCTTATATCTGCATTTCCAGTTAGGTACCCAGGCCAAGAAATGTGGCTTTAATCGCTCTATCATGTCAGAATCAAGGGGCCTTTAATTTCCGTTCCCGACATGTGGCTCTCGCAGCGGCTCAGAGCTGAGCTTGGAGCTGCGAGTGCAGCAAGAGGCGCCTGGTGCAGGCAGGGTCTCCCCTGCAGCAGCACTCAGCACCCGCAGCTCTGCTGCCAGCATCTCCCTCCCGCCCAGCCCCGGCAGCATCAGCGCCCCGGGCAGAGCGGGATCCATCAACAAATCACGGGATGGGCACTCAGCACCCGCAGCTCTCAGCCTCATCACAGCAACCCCAGGCAACCCCCAAACCAAAGATGTTTAAACAGAAAAAAGAGTCAACTTTCTGCAAAGAAAAAAAAAAAAAAGAAAGAAAGAAATTAAGCAAAACAAAGAAGGTGTTTAGCTGTGAAAAGTCTCTGCCCAGCCAGAGAATTAGCTCTATCAAGGGGATGGGCTGAGCTGCAAAGCTGCTGAAGGCTGTGCTGACACGTTTTACTGAGCTGCGAGCGACACGAAGCAGCCGCCCGCCACCTGCTCCCCCTGCGAGCCAGCGGCTCCAGCGGCCTCTCCCGCCCCCTCCTGCTCGGCTCATCGCGGGGAGCTGCTGCTCCCCCAGCCGGGGCAGGCGGGATGCAGGGCGGACCCAAAACCCACCCAGGGCTGGCTGTGTTTGGGCTCGTGGCTCTGGAACCGGGATTTGCCCTGGAATATTTGTGCAGCTGAGCAAGCCCAGAGGAAAGGGCTGGGAGCAGGGGCTGGGATGTCCCCACGGGTTTGTCCTGCATAGGGGGCTGGGTGCTTCACAGGGGTGGCTGGGCTGGACAGGGGCTGAGAGGGGCTCAGGAGGTCCCGGGTCTGGCAGGGCAGGGCCAGGAGGATGGGCAGGACAGCAGCAGGGTGAGCACCAAGCCCTGCTCTGCCCCCTGAGCAGGGGACACTTGTGACAGTGTGACACAGAGCTGGGCCCCTCCTGCAGGACCTGCTGGACACTGACCCCCCCCATAGCAGAAGGGTGTCCCTCAGGCAGCTCTGGGAATTCTCAGCCTGCTTTGTGGCTGGGCTCCGGCATCACCTCCCACGGGCAGCTTGTCCCAGGCCGATCCTCTCTCCCTCATGGAGAGGGGAGAGAAGGACCTGCAGGACAAGGAGCCTCTGGCACAGCCAGGCAGCACAAGCCTTGGCACGCCTGAGGTTTGTCACATAAACATTTGGGGACAAATCGTGCAAGAGTCTCACATCGTGTGTCTCCTGTGCACACCCACGAGTCTCTGAGCTCCACACCCACCTTCTCCTCCCATCCCTTCCCCAGTGAGGAGCAGCAGCTCAGCAAAGCTTCCCCGGAGCCCCGACTGCGGCAGAGTCCCTGGTGAGGAGAGCAGGGTCTGTCCCTGACACATCCTGCAGCATCCCCTCTGTGCGCTGTCCCGAAGGCAGAGTGGCCTCGCAGCACCACCCACACACCCCCACAGAGCTCAATGCCTGGCTCAGCAACCCCATTTCCCCTCCCAGAGGGGCCCCAGAGGATCTCCAAGTCACCCAGCAGGCAGAGGAGCCCTCCACGAGGGAGACAAAGGAGATGAAGCGGAGCAGATCCCCCACCCAGGAAAGCAGCACTGGCATCTGGGGATTCCCGGTGATTTACAGCAGCCAGCTCTGCCCAGGCTGGCCCAATTCAAACCAGCTGGGGCTCTGGCACAGCCCCTGGGGCTGGGGAACCAGGACAGGGACAGGGACAGGGCAGGGGTGTGCAGGCAAAGCAGGTCAGCCCTGGCTGGACTGGGTGTCCTGAGCCCCAGGTTGTCACCCTGGGAGGAGCAGAGGCTGTGGGTGCTGCCACATGGGTGCTGTCCTGCAGGGTGTGGGGGCAGCTGTCCCACCACCCCACAGCCCCCCTGGCTGCCAAGCAGCCCCGGGTGGATTCCCAGCAGGTCTGTAATCTCAGGTAGAGTGGAATTACCGTGGCAGCGGTGCAGGGATGGGGAGCTCGGCTGTGTCAGGGGTGTTTCTGTGGGGACAGGTTGCTGAGGTGACTTGGGGCTGCTCTTGTGAGGGTTCTGGCCTGGAGTCCAGAGCAATGGTGTCTCTGATTGCTGTTTCTTGGACTGGATCCCAGCAGCAGTGGGGCTGCAGGAGGATGTGCTGCAGGCATGCTCTGCCAGCCTGGCTGCTGGAGATCCCTCAGGGCTGAGCCACAAATGTGCAGGTGGGAGCTGCTGCCCACCCCTGTGCTCAGGGCCAGCCTCTGGCCAGCGTGTCCTGGGTTTGGCCAGAGCAGGAGGGATGTGCAGCCAGAGCTCCCAGGCTTGTCCCTGCCCACCTGTCCTTGTGTCACC
Source organism: Leucosticte australis (assembly GCA_025504685.1). Taxonomy (NCBI): domain Eukaryota; kingdom Metazoa; phylum Chordata; class Aves; order Passeriformes; family Fringillidae; genus Leucosticte; species Leucosticte australis. The sequence continues at coordinate 6,608,944 of JANIJU010000020.1, read as the reverse complement.
TCTTGTTCTGCCCAGCGCTGAGGTGTGACAGCAGCAGAGAACATCCACAGAGCTCCAGGATTCCTGTGCCAGGGAGAACCATCAGCAGCTTTGTCACAATCACACCAGTGTCCTGAGGACACCAGCCTGGGCTGGGCAGGGTGGTGCCAGCAGCCTGGCAGAGAAGCCGATGGCCTGGCTGTCCCTGCTCCCCAAAAAGCTCAGGGGAAGCCTCCTGGGCTCTTAGGTCACTGCACAGACATTCAGTTCCCCTAGAAACCTCTCCTTCAATGTTCAGGGACATCTGACCAGAGCATTGGATCAGGAATGTTTCTGTCCCCTGAGCTCAGTGTCACCAGGCAGCCACGTCCCTCTGCATGGTGGCATCCTGGACATGGCTGGGGCTCTGCTCGTGCATCTCCATCCACTCAACTACAGTTGAGTGTATCCACTCCTTTCTCAGGGCATTTCAGGTCTTATTTGATGTTCAGAAGTGTTATATGAGAAAAACAGATGGGAGGCAAGAGTGGCTGGAAGCCCTCAGCCACCAGGGTTTGGAGGGCTGTGGCCAAGCTGCAGCTGGGCACAGATCTTGGCTGGGGCTCTGGCAGGGGGAAGATCACAGGGTTTGGGTTTGGGTTTGGGTTTGGGTTTGGGTTTGGGTTTGGGTTTGGGTTTGGGTTTGGGTTTGGCCCTGGCTGGGTCACGCTGGAAGAGCAGGAAGCCTGGTTTGCCTGGGGGTCTCTCCTGAGGAGCAGGAGCAGCAGGGAGCCATGGGGCTGAGCTGGGGACTCTGCATGGCCCCATGAGAGGGGCTGGGGCACACAGGGGTCACAGGGGCTGGTGCTGAGGGGGTTCCTCATGGTCTTGGCACCCGGTGTGAGCTGGCCATGGCATGCCAGCAGCTTGCCACCTTCCCCACAGCCCCCTGGGCTACCTCAGCAGGTTCCCCACCTGTGCCTCAGCAGTGGCTGGGGAAGGACAATGCTGGGAGAGATGGAGGCCTCCAAGGGCTGTGCCTGTGCCAAGGGCTCCTGCTGCAGGCAGCCCTGTCCCTTCTGCCTGGATCAGGGCATTCTGTGGGTGCTGAGGAGCCAAGGATGGGCACGGGCAGCACGTCCACGAGCCCACCCCGGGCCTGGCAGCTGGCATGGCACAGCCCCTCTGCAGCCACACTGACACTGCCCTGGTGCCATGGGGCCATGTCCAGAGGGCACTGCCCACCCACTGCAGGGCCAGCAGCTCCCAGGGCAGGGCTCGGTGTCCCTGCAGGCCCCAGGACCCTGCTAGTGACCCATGGCCTGTGCCCAGCAGTGGTGGCAGTGCCATGGGGCCGTGCCCAGCAGTGCCATGGGGCCGTGCCAGGCTCCTGCCGGCCGCCCGGGCCAGGCCAGCGTGTCCCAGCCGTGGGGGCCCATTAGAAACGAAATGTTCCTCCTGGGGTATTTTATTTGCACACTTCAGTAGAGTGGACACCAAAAGGCTTTGCTAATGCTTCATGGGCTGCTAATTTCCTCCGTGACCCGCATTGTGGCAGGGTGACCCCGGCCCGAATCTCTCGGCAATGAATGCCAAAGGCTGACACCGGCCCGGGTTAGGGGTGACAATGGGGCCTCTGTGGGCTCCGGGCGGGCTCCAGTGGGAGCTGCAGAACAGCGGGAATTTGTGTGGCTCTCAAAAGCTCTGGGTGGCACAATAAGGGAGGCCCCCGGGTCTCCCAGGAAGACAGAGGCGGCCGGGGAAGCCGGGCCGGGGGAGGCGGAGGAGGCCGGGCTCCTTTGTGAGCGCTTTCTTTAGAAAGGAAGGGTTTCTCAATGGCCCCGCCGCCGAGCCGAGCGGGCCCGGCAGATGGATATCACAGGCACGCTGCTTATTCACGGCAGCCCGCGGCTCGGAGCGCTCCCCTTCCCCCAGCGCTTTCTGCTTTTTAAGGCTAATTTGTTTTGTTAATGTTTTCTTGCCCTCCCCCTCTCTCCGCGCAGATTGCGACTCGTACTGCAAAGCCTCCAAGGGGAAGCTGAAGATCAACATGAAGAAGTACTGTAAGAAGGACTATGGTGAGTGTCCCCGGTGCCACAGGATCCAGGGCAGGAGCGTCCCCACGGGGGTGTCCCCAGGGCCACCCAGCCACAGCCGAGCTGGCTTTGTGCAGGTTGGGAATGCCCAGCCTTGCCAGGTGTGGAGGGGCAGCCTGGGCAGCGATGCCCTGTGTCCCTTGGCAGGAGCACATCCAAGTGCCGACCCTCATCTGGGGGCTGTCCCAGCATCTGCAGGAGACTCACATCTTCCAAGGGTTTTCCAGTGTCTTCGGGGTTATGATGACACCATGTCTCCTCTCACGTGCACTTACGTGCCACAGCTTTTGAATATTTATAAATATTAAAATATCTTTTGTTGTGGGGATGAGCAGCAAGCAGTTCCCTGTCACCTGCATCCAATCCCCTCATAATTCCCAGGAAACTTCAGAGGACTGCAGCCCTGGGACAGCTCACACTCGGATCTGAGGGAGGTTTGAGTGATGGAGGTTTGGGTGACACACATTCAGATCTGAGGGAGGTTTGAGTGATGGAGGTTTGGGTGACACACATTCGGATCTGAGGGAGGTTTGAGTGATGGAGGTTTGGGTGACACTCACACCTGGATCTGTTGGAGGTTTGGGTGACACTCACACCAAGACCTGTTGGAATTTTGGGTGACATTCACACCCAGATCTGTTGGAGGTTTGGGTGACACTCACACCAAGACCTGTTGGAATTTTGGGTGACACACACCCGGATCTGTTGGAATTTTGGGTGACACACCTGGATCTGTTGGAGGTTTGGGTGACAGACCCGGTTCTGTTTAGGGCTGCCCTGTGGGCTCCAGCAGACCCTGGGCAGGTGTGGGTGGCTCAAGAGGTGTCTCAGGCAGGAGATCCCAGTGAACAGGGACGAGGTGCCCCTGGAGCAGGGATTAGGGGAGCTGCAATGAGCTTTTCCCTTCTCTTTTCTCGCTCAGCATCGCTCCTGCAGCTTCACCAGTGAGCCAGGGCCGTGTGCTGGGGCTGGCTCAGCTGCGGGGACACTGTCCCAGTGCTCCCCCCCGACCCTCCTGGCCATGGAAAGGTCCCCCCCAGCCCCACAGCCACAGCAATTCGCTTTTTTGAGAACAAACCGTGCTGGAGAGGCAGCGGGGTGAGCGATGCCGGGGCAGCCCAGGCTTTCACCAGGGCCAGGCAGGGAAGAAAGGGTTGAAAAGGTGCAGGGAGGGATAATAAAGACTTTGGGACTGACACCCCAGCAGGAAGCCAATTAGGAGGCTCTTTTCCTCACCGTTCTGCTGGCATCGCTGGGCTGAATGTCCTAAAAGGCCCTAATTAGCTGGAGCAGGGTTCCTTCTCCCGCGGGCTCAATCGGAGCTATCATCCGCCCGCTCCTCAATGGGGCTTTTTAGCTCCCCGCTTCATTCAGCCTTTCAAAGGGGATATTTTCCCTTATTTATTTTTCGTATCTGTTTGTTTTTGTCGGGTTTGTGGTTTTTTTCCTTTTTATTTTAATTTGGGCTTTTTCCCCGCGAGATGGGTTTGGGTGCAAATATTTGGAGTGCGACAGGACGGGGGGAGGGCAGGCGGGAGGGTCGGGAGGGGGAGGCAGGAGCAGGGGCAGAAAAGCTTCTTCTGGGATTTTTTGGCTGCGTGGGGGAGCGCAGGAACGCTCAGCTCCCAGAAAAGCAGGGAGAGAAGAGGGGTTTGCTGGGGTGGGGGCACTTAAATCCCGGGGAAGCAGAAGGGATTCCAGCTGAACCCTCCGAGGGTGGAGATTCCCAGGGTTATCTGATGAGAGCAGGTGATGCTGATCCAGGTGAGATGTGAACATCCTGTGCTCCCTCCGGTGCCACATTTCCTGCCCAGTTTTGGGATGTTCCAGCTCTCTGTGGGGTGTGACTGTGGTAAAGGAAACCTGGAGCTTTTAAATCTCCATCTAGCCCCTGATGCTGAGCTGCCTGTGCTGCAGCAGGGCTGGTCCTGCACGGGTGGTTCTGGAACAGTCTTGTACCAGCACTGTGGTCCCACGCTGGCCCTGCATCCCCATCCCAGCACTGGGCAGGGAACGGGGCTGAGGAACAGAATCCTCATCCCAAAGGTGAGATCATCTGCTCACTTTGCCCTTTCTTGGAAAAAAAAAGTAAAAAAATCCTTCCTTCAGCGGAGCCTTCTCTTAGTCACCCCCTTTGTCGAGAGGAGCTTGGCAGGGGCTGCTGGAAAAAAGCAAAATGTGTTTTCAAAAGGCAACTTGAAAAGAGGGAGGGATGGGGAGAAAAACCTGAATCCCCAAAAAAACCCAGGGCAGGGGGGAAGCACCAGCCCCAGAACTCAGAGCCCCTTGCACTGCTGGGAAGGTGGAGAAATCTCATTCCTGGGGCTGAGCAATCCCTGCTGGAGCCACGTGCTGAGGGAGAGAGCCGGGGCAGTGAGGGTCCCCCAGCAGCAGGGCACACCCAGGGATTAGGGATCATAAATCTCCAATATTAAACCAGGAGGAAATTGGCAACCGGAGCGAGGCAAAGCCGCCGCCAAATAAATTAAAAACTGAAAAAAAGGGGGAAAAAAAAATCACATTTTAACACTTTGCTCCAGCGAGGAGCCAGCCCTTTACATTCCCAAACCCAGATGGTGTCGGGGTCACCTTTTGCTGCTGGTTGGAATAGAATCCACATGGACTCCACTCCACTTGTGCAGTGAGAGGGGAGCCAAGCCTTTGGAGAGCCCTGCCTTGGACTGGGACATCTGGGCCTGCCACCGCTGTCCCCAGCACGCCCTCCCACCTGGCCATGGTAAATACCTCCAGGTGCTCTGTCCCACTGCCCCTCCCTGGGCTCTGTCCAGGGGCCAGCCCAGGATGGTGCCCAGCCTCCCACAGAAAGGATGTGTGGGATGTTCCAGGGTTCCAGAGCAGGATTGGCCCTGCAGCCCAGCCTGAGTCAGCCTCAGCAGGGGAAGCCTCGAACTCAGGAGATTTATCACAAACCCCAAATGTAAATTTAAAAAGTAATGAAATAATTAGGTTTTCCCCAGCCTCCCTGTTTTCATGGCAGCCTCAGGAGTCTGGGGCCCTGACTCATGATCTCTGACTGCTGCAAGGCACTGCTTTGCTTTCAGCCTTCAGCAGCTGCCCTCAAACGCTGTTTGGAGGCTTTGGGCTGGGTTTTGTTTTTATTAACATCAAACCATCCACCCCTGGGCTTTCATCTCCAGCTTCCAGCCTCTGGGCCTTTCTTGTGGCTGCAGGCTCCCAGCCAGGCCTCGAGGAGCCGGGAGCATCCCTGAGCTCTGGGGATGCAGGAGGGGACCAAGGACCCTCCCTCCCCTCCCCCAGCCCGGGGACCACTCTGTCACCTTGGCAAAGCACCAAAATGTGGTGAGGGCTGGAAGGCACCATCCAGGTGGGATTTGTGGTTCAGGAGTGTCAGTGTCAGGTGGGATGTGGTTCCTGGGGCAGCCCCTGCCCTCACCAGGACCCTGCTGTCCCCCTGCTGTCCCCCTGCTCCCCAGGCCCCTTTGCTGCCTGAGAGCTCCCTGGGGAGCAGAGCAGGCTGCAGGGAAATGAACCTGGAGAAAAATCTCTGCATCTCTGGGATGCAGGAGCCCCAGATTGCCCCCAGGGTTTGGCTGCCCAGCGTTTGCAAAGGTCAGGGAGGAGCACAGGTGGGATCAGGAGCTGGACTGGATCCCCCCTTTGCTGAAACCAGTGTCACCAGCCTGGGCCAGAGCCCATCCCACTGAAAC
>JANIJU010000020.1:6443452-6468531 GCA_025504685.1 Leucosticte australis | reverse complement strand
TGTGAGGTTTTTTTGGATTTTTTTTTTTTTTTTTGGCTTTATTCGCACGTCGTCTGTTGGGAGTGCTGGATTCCTGCATGATAAATGTGCTCATTTGTGTGTTTCATTTGAATGCCATTGTTAGCGGAGCAGCCCTGGGTAGGGTGAGCTGCAGCTTGCCTTGCTTCTGCGGAGGGTCTTTTGTGCTGGGCTTTGTGGGGCTGGGGGCCCGGCTGGGAGGATGACCCTGAAGGTGCCGGTGCTCCCCCGAGGTTTGGGTTTAGCTCAGGAGCTGCTCTCCAGTCAGTCACACCGTTCGTGTGTGACCGGTGCGTGCACTCCTGTATGAATGCTTTCATCTCAGTCTTCACCCTTTAATTCCGTTGGGCGCAATGATGGTTCATTTCGTTGTATGGGCTTTATTTGACCTTCAGGTTCCAGTGCCCCTCGGTGTGTAAAAGCGGAGTGCTGGCTGCCTCGGGCTGTGTCTCACCTGCCTGGCAGCGCTCAGGACCTGGCACCGAGGGCCATTGGCACGCCAGGGTGGCACTGGCGTTCCAGGGCTTTGTTGGAGCTCGGGCTGGAGCCTGGCACGGTGGGCACAGTCACCTTTCACGCGTGGGTTTCAAAGCTCGCTTATTTCATCTGTGGGCTTCTCCAGCCAAATGTGGCATTCATTGACTAAACCTTCAATTTCCTGGCGGAGGAGTCCAGCTATCACTTAGAGGTGTGCCCTCGACGATTCCATCTTTGTTCATGGAAATTTTCTCTGAGAGGCTCTTCTAAAATACTTTAAATGTTGAGTCATCATCTCTTGATTTGAATTAAGCCATCTGTGCTAAGGGATCTGCTCCTCACACCTCTGAAGGGTTCAGTGACTTCAGGCTTGCTTTAACACTAAAGTTGGACAATGTAACAAATTTCTCTGCCTTAGCTGGAGACACAATTATCCTGTTTAATTACACGTTCTTCTCGGGAGGGTTGGGTTGCAGAACTTCCATCAGGGCGCGTGCCATAGTAGGAAAGGTGACAAATGCAGTTTGGGAGCCTCGCTGGCTTTGTTCCCAAGCTGGCCTTTGGGTAACCTGCTGGGAAAGGATTCCGTAGCCAATGTGAGGTTCTTCAGCAGGGAAGGTGGTGTGTGTTACAAACCAAGATGTTTAAAGTCCTGAGGAGCAGGGGTCAGGCTTTACCTTGGTGCCCTGTGGGCAGTTGCAGATGGATCTGCCAGCCCCAGGAATCCTGGCTCTGATGGCAGTGCCTATGGAAGGGGCTGGGGCCTCTCTTGGGTAGAGGCAGCCAGGTGAAATGAGTGTGCAGGGGCTCTTGTCAGTCAGTGGTTTTTCTCTCTGCTTCAAATTACCCGTGGAGCTGTTGGAAAATCCAGCATCATTCCTTGCAGTGTTTTGAGCCCGGAGGTAAACTTGAGATCTGGAGACATTTTTTGGAATATGGTGATGTCAGCACTCAGGACTGAGAACGGGAGCAGGCTGTAGAAATGCAGAGCTTTTCAGGGAGAATATGAGCAAGGTTTAGCTGCCTGCATGGCTTGCAGAAACCCCAAGTGTCCCAAGTTCGTGTCTGTAGTTGCAAATCCACATTTTTAAAACTCGTTTTTGCAGCAGAATCCACTGAGCAGATTTATGGGTTTGTATCTACCTCTGTGTTTTTGTTTTTCACTGTTCCATCACAGCTGAGTTTACTGCCAAGCTCTTGCTCTGTTTGCTCTCGTTCCTTATCTAAGCCCAGCACACAGGTGCGTGTTTTTCCTGCCCGCAGCTCTTGCTGGGATGTCTCTCCCTTGCTGCTGCACAGCTGGAACCCTGCTGGCTGTCCTGTACTGGGTTGGGTGGCACTTGACAGGTAACTGAGCTTTTGTGTGGCACAGGTGTGTGAGCAGGGCCTCGGTTGTGCAGCAGCTTCTCCAGGCTGGGAGCGATGCCTGGGGCTGCTTCTCCCAGGGGAGGAACTGGTGCTGGAGGAGGAACTGGTGCTGGAGAAGGAACTGGGTCTGGATCACTGGGCTGTGAGGCTGGTGTGTAACATGCTCCTTGCTTTTCCCTCTCTGCTGGCAGGGTGACTGGGAGCAGACCCTTCTCTTGCCGGGATGGCGCAGAGGTCGGGGCAGGAGGATCCGGAGCGCTACCTCTTCGTGGACAGGGCTGTCATCTACAACCCTGCCACCCAGGCTGACTGGACTGCCAAGAAGCTGGTGTGGATCCCCTCGGAGCGCCATGGCTTCGAGGCAGCCAGCATCAAGGAGGAGAAGGGGGACGAGGTGTTGGTTGAACTGGCGGAGAACGGGAAGAAGGCGCTCGTCAATAAAGATGATGTTCAGAAGATGAATCCTCCCAAGTTCTCCAAAGTGGAAGACATGGCAGAATTAACCTGTTTAAATGAAGCCTCTGTATTGCATAATTTAAAGGATCGCTATTACTCTGGGCTCATCTATGTAAGTAGTAATTATGGGATCCATTCTGGGTGCTAGTTCAGCTGACCTTACCTGATTGCCATCCCTACTGTCAGAGTAGGCCTTGGCTTTGATTTTGGCAGCCTAAATACTTTGTATCCCCAGCATTTGCATGAGTCCAAAGTCTTTTTCCATCCTGTGTACAGGTCAAGAGCTCTGTCATAAAACAAATAATACACTTCTGTGAGCATCTTTTGGCCACAGAATGTGGCATGGCAGCTTGGGGGGCTCTGCTGTGCTGCTCCTTGGAGCACTTGCCTCCTGCTGAACTGATCCACTGAGCGGTGGCAAGTGGCTTCCTTGAGCTGAGGGAGGTGACAGACCCTCACTTTGCTGGATTGCTGTGTTTAACTGCTCATGTGAATGAGCACATCTCTTGTTTTAACTTGCTGCGTGTTAAAAATGGCAATAAGAGGCTCTGCTGGTATTTAAAATATGAAGTTTGGGAGTACTGGGAGTGCAAAATGTCTTTTTGGAACTGAATATCAGCCTAGTGGCCAGGAAGGGATGTGTTCAAGTGCTTAAAATAAACCAATAAGATAAAGCTTGTTTTTTTCCAGTGGTTTTGAAGCACTGATTGAACATCTGGCTTATCAGCATCTTGCTCTGGAGTTGGGAATCACAGCGCCCTTGGTGCTGTGTCTGACCCTGCTCCTCCCTTGGGCTCTGTCCCAGGTCTGTGCCTGCAGTCAGGGGCAGCTCCTGCTCTCTTGGCAGGCTGCTCGCACAGTGACTTGTTGGGTCAGGGAGTCAGGAACAGCTACAGGGAGACTTTGTCTCAAAAGACACTGGAACATCTGCTTAAATGCTTGCTTCACTTTTTATAAACACTTAAAGCTTAAATCCACTTTATTTAGTCCTGATAGCTGGCTCATTTTCCCCTCCATCTGGGGATTAGGGGGTACATTTTTAGCTTGACCCTTGATAGTATTTGGACTTATTAAAAATTGTGTACAACTACAAAGTGTTTTTTTGTATTTGTTTGTCTTTGTCAGCTTCCTCCTCCAAGGCTTTACACCAAGGTGCTTATAGCAGAGCTGGGTGAAAAATACTTCTGGAATGATTCCTGCATAAGGAAACTAATTGCATAATTAATGGATTGAAAACAAAAAGTAAACAGGTTGATAGGTCAAAAGTTTCCAGTCTGTGTATCAATCCTAATTGTGGCTGTTAGGAAATTCATTACAATTATTATAGCCCTATTTCATGATGAAGGTTAAAAACCTTCAGGCCTCAAATGTCACAGCAAGCTCTGCAAACACAGGCCCAGGTGTTTGTGGGGTGCTGCCAGAACCTGGCACTCAGGGCACAGGACTGTCACTCTGGTCTGGCAGTCCCCCTTTGTGGGAGCCTGGCTGCTCGTGCGTGTGGAGTTGGTGAGGTCCTGCAGGTGCCTGACCTTGTTCCCTTCCCAAAGGTTCATTCTGCTCTGCTGGGCAGACTGGAGTTGTTCCTTGTGTGATGCTGCTGCCAGGCAGGGGGTCAGTGCACGGGGCCTTTGTGACCTCCCTGCCCAAGCTGGGAGAGCTTGGTTGGGCTGAGAAACTGCAGCATTTGTTGGGCTTTGCTGAGTTCCAGGGACATTGCTGGAGGATGCTGCTCTTGCCAAGAGCACTGCTTCAGTGCAGCTGTCAGAATTGGCTCCTGGCTGGCTTGGTGAAGGTGTGCAGAAGGGCAGTGTGGCATGTGTGGATGCTGCAGGAGCTCGAGCTGTTGGGGGTAAGGAAAAGCTGCCTGGTATAAGGAAAAGAGCCCAGGTGAGCTGGGCTGAAGTGAGTTCTGGTGGTTTGGCCGTGCTGGTTAAAGCTCTGGTTGGATTTCCAGATTGTACTCCCATAATAACCAAATGAAAATTGCGTGTTTTGGTGTTGGTCTCAAGCAGTTGAGGTGCAGGTGGTGAATCTGATCAGGTCTCCTGGAATTTCCCAAACAGGCAGCGTGGAGTGTTGCCTTTCTAGGAAGTGAAAGATGCAAGAATGTCAAGTGAAGTAGCCACATGTTTCCTTTCAATCCCTAGAAAGGAAAGGAGCGAGCAGAGGGCTTTGGGTGGCTGCAGTCATCGGGCTGTGATCTGTGTCCAGGAACAGGAGGCTGACTAAGGCCCACAGTGACCTGGGCACTGATGCTCACTCCAAGAGTTTCATGTAACATCCAAGTAGGGGTGGCCAGCAGTTTCTGGAACTTGCAGCATCTCTGCTGCCTGCCAAGTGTGGTGATCTCAGGCTCTGAGCACCACTGCTGAGCTGGGGGAGGTGAACAAAGTGGAGAACATGGAAGGTCAGGGTTTGTAAAGGCATGGTGTCACTGCTTGCTCCTGTCCCTCTGGGGCCTGCTCCTGGCAGCACAGAACATGAAAAGGAGCAGGACCAGTACAAGGGTGGTTGGAGTGTCAGTTATGGTGATCCCAGTTTTGCTTTGAAGATGAAATAACTTTAATTTCTTGCTCCACTTTTACATCATCTGTTGCATAGGTTGCCACAAGGTTCATTTGGAGTGTTAGTGCTGGCTCTGTGAAGGTGCAGCCCCCTACAGCAGGTAGTTTAGTTGTTTTTTCATTGTTTCTGCCTTTGCTTGGAGTTTGCACTCTTTGTGCTTCATGGCTGAACTTCCCCAGATCTGTGCTTTTTTAGGGATACCAATGTTTCTTACCTATCTTTTGAGTCACTAATGCTCTGAATTGATCTTCATACCCTGCTGGAGTGGGTTTTGCTTCCTGTGAATGCTTGTGAGCACTGATTCTCCAGTTCAAAACTGAACTGCTGGAGCTGCCCTGCTTTGGAGTGGCCAGCTTTAATCCTGGCTCCAGGCTGACATCCTTCAGCTGCAGATCAGGAGCTGGAGGTGGTTCACTGGGAGGGCACCCAGGAGGAATACCCACAGGCTTAGGAGGTCCTTTGAAGATTTGGAATAAACATGGTTTTGCTCAGACTGGTTTTATGGTGCTTCCTGAATATCCTTATCCCATGAACTGAGTTCCAGGTGGCTTTCTGGGGGTGTTGTGTAAGAAAGGAGTAGTTCTAGTCAGAGGTTTTGGCTCACTGAGGTCTGTACCTGACAGAAACATCTTTATAAGACCTGCATGTAAAATGCCACTGTGGAGGCTTCCAGATATCAGCCCTAGAGCTTGGTTTGTGCTCAAGTTGTGTCTGCAGAATATGATTTCATGGGGGGGAGAAGCCTTTGAATCAGAGAATGAGGTGGAGAAATGAAATCCACTGGGAAGGGTGGATGGTGAGAGTCCCTCAGCCCTGCATGCTGCTCTTTCAAGTCCACACTTTATTCTTTGTCACAAGCTGTGATAGACATTAGGTGACACTTTAGCCAGCCATTTAAAGCTCTTTTGATGGCAAGAAAGACTCTTCAATCCCACTTTTAAAAATGTATTTTAAATTTAGAAGCATCACCTTATGTGCCTCTTGTGGGCAGAAATATCCAGGTTTGCCACAAGGTTCTGATTTTGCAGGGACTCCAACACCTGAGCTGCAGCTGGCTGGGTGTTAATGGTGTTAATGGTCTGACTGGTGAGAGCAGCTGAGCACGGAGCAGTTCTGGGCTAAATGGCAATTTCCCCCTCAGTGCTCTGTGAGCTTGGGAGCCTGAGAGCCTTTTCTGATGCTCTGGCAGGGCCACAAGCCTGGCTTGTGCAGAGTTCCCACTGCTGTGGGGTGGGATGGAGGAATTGCTCACTCCAACACAGGCTGTAATTAAGCTGCTGTAAAACCCAAGGTACCCCAAATTCTATGTGCTTTGTAGTGATTTATTTTAAACCCATTGCTGTTGCCACATCTGTGGTAGGCCCAGCTTTCCTGGATAAGGCCTTGCCCAGAGGTGGTTCTGTGGCTTTGTGATACCCCAGAGATCATGGCAGCTTCTCCTTAACTGCTTCCTGCCCCCACTCAGCCAGAAGGATTGAAATACAGAGAATTTCTCTGTGTCCAGATGGTCCCTTGTGACTGGTGGGGGACCTGGGGAGCCCTGGGGGGCTCAGGTGGGCACAGGTACCCCCGGGTGTGTGTGCTGTGGGGTGAGTCAGGTTAGAGTGAGGAGTTTTGCTGCTCTGGATTCAGCTTCAGAGTCCCCCAAACTCCAGTGAACTGTGCATTATCTTCCCTGCTCACTCCCCCATGGCTTTTTTTAAGCCAAGACTTTTGAAAAAGCGTTGGAAGCTGTTTATGTGAGGCTGTGAGTTCCTGGAAGCCTCCTGCTGGTTCTGCTCTCCTGGCACAGGGCTGCTGGCCTTTCTTTGCACCAGTGAAGTAGAAAACGTGCTCAGTGTAGTGCAAGTAAAACACTGCAGCAGGTATTTGTTGATAATTGCAACTGTTACCTCTGTAATGGCTCTGCAGCCCTGTTATTTCACTTTTGAATGTACTTTCCATTTTATTGGAGTAGGAGAGGGAAAGAATGGGAGCTGTGGCACAGTCCCCAGTTCCAGAGCCTGCTGTGGGTGGCAGCTCTTACAGCCCTGCACTGGAGGAGCTGTCTTTAAGCTGTTCCTTCTGTTAAGCTGCTGCCTCCTGTGAGGCCTGAGTGTAACCTAGAACAATCTGTGGGATTATATAAGCATCTGTGTTCTAATTGCTTTAATTTTCCTGCTGGTCCAGTTGGGAATGTTTCACGTTACTGAGTGTCAAAGATTGGTATTAAAGAAACCTGCAAGAAATGGAGTTTGTTATTTAATTCTTTTTCCTACCACAAGTCAGTCACTGGATCTAATACCCAGCATGTGGCAGAAGAAATGCTGGGGTTCACTGGTGGAACTGCTTTGACACAAGAACTTTTTTTTCTGTTGGCTCTGATTTTTGGAAGACTCATAAATGTGATCGAGTTGAGGGAGCTGTGTGCAGGGTTAGAAATGTCTGAGGGACTGCAAGAAGTGAATCAGGTAAGCAGAGGGATGAAAAAGGGCTTGTTCTTGTCAAACTGTGTTTCTGTAAAAAAGGGTGGGTTAAGAGTGTAAGAAGGAGCAGCAGTTTGCTCTGTTCTCTCCTGTGCAGGTGCTCAGGTGGATGCATTGTGCTGGGGACACCCCTCCAGCCCTGTGCCTGGGTCAGAGCTGCTGCAGGGCTCTCTGTGCAGCAGTCAGGCTCTGACATGCAGCTCTCCAGGAGCTGCTGGAAGGATTTTAATTCTCCTGTGGCCCTGCTGCAAGCTCAGCTCATGTTTTAGCTCTGAGCAGCTGCTGAGGCAGTTTGAGCCCAGGCTGTGACCCTGAGTGTGTCTGTGGGAGAGGAGGAGCTGGCAGGGCAGGGCAGGGCACTGCTGGGCTGGGGGCTCTCTCAGCACATCACCTGAGGGCTGGGAGTGTGGAAAGTCAGCCCTGCTGAGCCTCTGCTCAGCCCCAGCTGTGCACAGCATCCCCAGCCAAATCCATAGTGTGGGCTGAGCTTTTCCTTTCCTACCTGGTGGGTGTGTTGGGCTCCTTCCCTTTCTCATTCTCCTGCTGGGCTGCCCTGAGTTAATCTGAGATCCCCAGGCTCTCTGAGCTGAGCTTCCCAGGCTGTTCCTTGCCCTTGTTGAGCACCCTTTGATTGCGGTGTTGTGCCCACCCCAGGGCACAGCCTCTCCTTCGTCCCCTCTGGGGCTGAGGAGTCCCTGTCCTTCTTTAGGGCTTGGCTTGGATAATCTCAGGGAGAAAGGTGCTCTGTGAGAAAACCATGTTTAGCTCAGGGAACTCAGCTTGGAGTGTGAAAGGTGAGTCTGTAAGCTCAGGAAGTGAAAACCAGGCAGAGAAAATGCTCTGTTGAGACAATTTATCAACTGGAGAGTGAGCTGCACTCCCTTAGTTATGGGATGGTGCTTAAAGCATGCTGGGCTGGGCTGGGAATGCCTGGTTTCTGTTCCAGCTAATAATGAGAGCTGTCTAAATGCTTACTTCAGCTTAATTATTTATGTAGTAACAGAGTGGACCTGTCACTTTTTGCATTTGAAGAATTGCAGCTAAAGGCTGAGCCTGTGTTTGGGGGGATTGTTAGATCAGCAGGCTGGTTGTTCCAAGTGCCCAGCTGTACCTGCATGGTGCTGGTGTCTCAGTGGTGCTCTGAGGAGGCCTCTGCATGCCATGGCACAGGAGAGCAGCCCAGCAGGAGTGTTCCTGCAAGGGACAGCAGCAGCCTTTGCTTACCTGTGCATGCCCAGGGCAGGGTGCTGCGGTTGTGAGGGAGGACAGGCCATGAGGCCACACTCCACATGGAGCCTGCACTCCCAGGTGGTTTCACCTGGGAATAACTCCCCCTGTTTGCCAATGTTCACTCCCAGCCACCTCCCTGCCAGGCTGCAGGGATGGAATGGGGTTTGGAAGAGGCCAGTGCCAGGATCCTGAGCTCTGCAGGCTGGGACAGCTTACCAGAACCCAAATTACTGCATGATAAACTACTGGATACAGGCTGGAAGCATCTGGAAACCTTCAAATGCACATTTAGTGTCCTGGAGGGGAGCTTGTATAACCAAGCTCTCAGTCAGAGCTCTCCTTTACTGCTGGTGTCTGGAGCCCTGCCTGGAGAGTGCCTTCCAGGGTGTCCTGTCCTGGCTTGGTGCTGTCTGTTCCTGGGGAGGCAGGAATGTGTTCAAACAGCTGATCCATCAGCTCAAGGTGAATCAGCATCTCTGCTTGCCTTTCAATTCTTAATGGGCTCATCCACCTCTGTCAGCTGAAAAATGAATGAAGGCTGGGTCTCCATCCAGCCTGGGCTGTTACTGGAGCTCACCCGGCTGATCCCAGCTCTCATTCCCAGCTGACAATTCCAGCAGAGTCCACAGGATAGAGTTCATCCAATGGGTGGCCATCTGTTAAGCAGATGTGTCTGTGTTCCTGATAATTCCTCCTGGGGTTGCTCACCAAGAAGCTTTTTGAGGGGTTTTAAACAGTCTCCCCTTTTCATGTGTTTGGTTTCCATGCACAAAGCCCTTTCCTGCTTTTTTAGGCACGCTGATTCACTGTGAGACTTGCAGTTATAAAACAGCTGTGAAAGATTTTGGTACCATTTGCTCCCTCCCAATTTAATTTGGCTCATTAAAAGCATCCTTTCTGTGTTTCTGTGCCTGCCAAGCCACGAAGCCAGCCCACCAATATGTTCATACATTGCTTGCTGCAATAGATGGCAGTCAGGAAATTGGCAAAATTCAGTTCCATCTTCCTGTGAATAAATGAAGGCTGTGCAGGGTGGTGCTGGTTTGGGAAAGGTCTCATTTTGAGATTCTGCAGGGAAACAGCAGGAGAGGGAACTGGAAACACATTCAGCAAATCAGGGTGCTGCATGCAAAGAGCTGCCATGGCACAGAGGGAATGGTCTGGGATAAAAACCTCTCCTTTACATTAAGTTTCAAATAAAGCAATCCCAGCACTGGCAAAATGTAGAATTTTGTGCTTCGTAACTTCTAATTCAGCCCTGTTCAATATAAAGATTCTTCAGTTAACCCTTTTCAGTTGCCCAGGACATTTGTTGGCCCTCTCTGCTTTGGTTATGTTGGGCTTTGCTCACTCCATTCCTTGCAGGTTCACAGGTCCACCAGCTACAGCTTCAGGAGATAGCTGGAAAGGCTTCCAGGTGAGGTGTAACCAATAGAGGTTTGTTGAGTTTGTTTTGCTGGGTTATTAATTCTTTATATAGCTAAAATAGTAACATTTACTCCATGTCTGTGCTGGGGAAGTAAACTAAAGATGCCAAAGCAGCTGGAGGGAGGAGAGAAGGATAATCTTCAAAGAGCTGTTTTCTCCCAGCACTTAAGATTTTATTTTTTTAAAATTATTTACCAGATCAATTTATTTATGTCTGGGCAAGGGCAGTGATTCTGGGGAAGAAACAACAGCTTTCCTTTGGGAACATAAATGCCAAAACAAAGTCAAAGTTCTGGATGAACCTGCAGAGCAATCCAGGTGTTGTGTTGGGAGGGGGTCACCAGTGCAGGTGGGTTTGCAGTAATTCCCTTAGAGCTTGGCCAGCCCCTGCCTGGGGAGCTCTGTCCTTGCTCAGGGGAGGAGCAGCAGCCCAGGAGGAAAATGTCCCCTCTCTGGGGCTCTGTGGGTGAGGAGCAGCAGCCAGGAGGGAAATGTCCCCTCTCTGGGGCTCACTGGGTGAGGAGCAGCAGCCCAGGAGGGAAATGTCCCCTCTCTGAGGCTGAGTGGGTGAGGAGCAGCAGCCAGGAGGGAAATGTCCCCTCTCTGAGGCTCTGTAGGTGAGGAGCAGCAGCCCAGGAGGGAAATGTCCCCTCTCTGAGGCTCTGTGGGTGAGGAGCAGCAGCCAGGAGGGAAATGTCCCCTCTCTGAGGCTCTGTGGGTGAGGAGCAGCAGCCAGGAGGGAAATGTCCCCTCTCTGGGGCTCTGTGGGTGAGGAGCAGCAGCGAGGAGGGAAATGTCCCCTCTCTGAGGCTCTGTGGGTGAGGAGCAGCAGCCCAGGAGGGAAATGTCCCCTCTCTGAGGCTGAGTGGGTGAGGAGCAGAGCAGGGTGAGCATCCAGAGCTCTCCTGGAGGGCAGAGCCCTGCTGGCCTCAGCTCCTTGTGGTGCCTGGCACTGCTCAGACTGTGCTGGGACAGCTCTGGGGTGGACTCTGGCCCTGGGAATTCCTCTCCCAGCACTCAGCAGTGACCAGCTCCCTCCTGAGCTGTGCCTGCACTGGAGGAGCACAGGGGAGGTGCTGCTCCCTGGCTCTGAGCTGGGATTCTGTGCTGGCCTTGGCAAACATCTTCCTTCTTCTGGTTCCCCTCGCTGGAAGGCTGGACTGGAAGCAGGCTTGTGGCAGTTCTCTGTGTCACTGCTGGTGGTGGCAGAGGGATGTGGGTGACCTCAGCTGGCCCAGGGAGGGTGCTGGGAAGGGGTGCCCACTGTTCAGCAGTTAACTGGCTCCTTGCATGGTTGCAGCAAGCTGTTAAAAGAACTGTCCTGCCTTCCCTCCCTTCACCAGGGAGCAGGAATGAGCCTGGGCAGGGAAGTGCTGCTGTTTCCAGCCAGCTCTGTGTGACATTTGTCTGCAGCACTCTCCAGGTCAGTCAGGAGGGGCAGGAGCACTGATGCTGGCAGGAGGGACAGTGGTAGGAAGGGAGCTGGGGAGGAGCTGCCCACTGGCCAGGAGCCCCACGTTATGTTGAGTTAATGACTGATAAGTTGTTCTTTATGCTTGGCTCGGCTGCCCTGATAAGATGTGTTTCCTTTCTCTTGAGAAAGAATTACCTTGTTGAGGTGGTAAGGCCCTGCAGTTATCACCCAGCAGATCTGAGCAAAGCAGAGGGAGTATTTTCCTGCAAGGACATGAGATGTCCCTGTGTCAGGACATCTGGCTGAAAACCAAGTTCTTTCTCTTTGCTGATGGTGCTCCTGGACTCAGTTCAGAGAACACCTTCTGCCTGGCTTTCCAAAAGCTGGTGGAGGTGTAGAAAGGACAGGGGGGCACCTTTTCCTCCAGATAAAATCTCTTACACTTACAAAAGAAAAAAGAGGCAGATTGGGCCTGTCAGCTACTGTGTTCATACCAGTGTAGCAGAAATACTTTTTAAAATGGACAGATGTTCTATCCTGGGTGACCTGCTCAGTACTCTGGGCTCTCAACAGCTGTTAAAGCTTTCTGTTTGTTCTCCCCATTCTTTTTCTCCTCTCAGCCTGCAGAGGTAAGAGATGTGGTTTTCCTGACATTCAGAGAGATGCTTCCTCTTTCTGCCAAACCTGGTCTCTCTTGCTCCCTTCCTGAGCTGCTAAAGATGGGAATTTCAGTAGTGACCAAAAGGAACGTGCTGCCCAAGCATGTGAGGAGACAGCAGTGAGTGGAGAGATGAGATATTCTGCTTTCTTCAGAGCAGTCAGTGAGTGGAGAGATGAGATATTCTGCTTTCTTCAGAGCAGTCAGTGAGTGGAGAGATGAGATATTCTGCTTTCTTCAGAGCAGTCAGTGAATGGAGAGATGAGATATTCTGCTTTCTTCAGAGCAGTCAGTGAGAGGAGAGATGAGATATTCTGCTTCCTTCTCTCATGATTCCTCAGGAAGAACTGCAGGAGCAGGGCTGGAGCTCACTCAGGAGACTGCTGGGGTCACAGGGAAGTGCAGCCCCAATGCAGCAGGCATTGCTGCAGTGTGGGCTCGGTCCTGTGGCACTTGGGGCATTTTGGCTGAACAGAAATGGCTCAGTGAAATCAGCAATGTCCAATTTGTGCTGGTTCCTTGACACTCTGCTTGTCCACTTCTGTGCAGTGTCAGCTCTGCAGGGAGGGTGTGAAACATCTGCCAGGCTGTCCCTCAGCTGGGCTGGGAAGGGAGGGAATGACCCCTCTGTGGGATGGAAAGGGCTGATGGCAGGATGGATGGTCACTTACGAGACTGTGACAGGGTAGCAGAAATGATGGTGGTTTGACATAGGCTCTTCCCTCATCTAGATTATTTACAGAACAATGGATATTATCAGTTCCTTCAAAATGAAATTAACTTGGAATGCACATTTTACTGAAGGAGTTGAACATCAAAAGGTGTCCATAGAGCTGGAACTTGGCAAACGGAAGAGAGATTTAAATGTCTGTGGGAAAGAGATCAGATACTCCTCTTCAAATTTACCTAGCCTTATTACCTTTAAATTACTTTTTATGCAGGAAATTAAAGAGCCTTTTAAGAGAACTAGAAACCAATCATTTGAATATAGCATGTACTTTGAGTTGCTCTACAAAAAGCACCTCAATTTTGTTTTAAGATAAATATTCTAGAGCCTGTGAAAAGGCTTTCTGTTCTTTACGACTTTATTTCAATACTGTTTACTAACAGAAATGTTTGTTATTTTTTCTTTTCCCAGACCTATTCAGGGCTGTTCTGTGTAGTCATAAATCCTTACAAGAACCTCCCAATTTATTCAGAGAACATCATTGAGATGTACAGAGGGAAGAAGCGCCACGAGATGCCACCGCACATTTACGCCATCTCCGAGTCTGCCTACAGGTGCATGCTGCAAGGTAAGGACAGCCTGGGCTCTGGCACTGCCTGGCCACTCCTCAGTGTCCCTGCAGCTGGGGGTTCCCTTACAGCCACCTGCAGGCAGGGTTTTAAGGAGGGGGAGAGAGCCACGTTTGTAGCTGGCTGAGGTGCAGCAGCAAGGTGACACCAGCACAGCTGGGCTGGGCCATTGCTGCTCTGGGAGTTGTCAGAAATACTTTGTTCCCCCCAAAAAAAGAGCTAAGTTGCATGCCCAGAGATGTTGTGCACTGGCTCTGGATGGAGGAAGAGTGAAAGAGTGGGGTTGGAAAGGCAGTGCTGTAAGAGGGTTGGTGTTTGGCAGCTGGCAAATAATCCGAGGTGACAATGGAACAATGGTGGGTTTGAGCTCAAAAAGAGGTCAGGGAAATACTTAACCTGCAGGAATTCCTTTCTTTTTCTCCTAACTGATGTGTGTCTGTAGCAGAATGGAGTGAGTTCACGGAGGGCTCATGGTTTGAATTTTGTTTTTAAGGCTGTGCTGGACAAACATGAAAACTGAATCTGATGTGACAGAAATGAGCACGTGCTGTTGAACTCACACAGCTGCATTTCTGACACGGGGTTTTGGAAGCACAGCTCATTCCAATACTGATTCATGTTTAGGGGGCTGTTGAAGACGTGGGGACAGCAGCATTTTCCTGCAGCCAGGTGTGTGTAGCCAGGAGGCAGCTCTGCACACCTTGCTGTGTGTTGTGCTGTGGCTGAGTTTGGGCTGGAAGGAGGGGAAGAGCTGTTTGACCTCCTTCACCCAAACTGAGGGAAAGCTGTTTCTGCTACCAGGTTAAACCATTTAAATGTTAACTTTTGGTTTTTTAGACACTTCATCTTTAAATGCATCACACAAGTCTTTGTTTCTTGAATTGTGACTTTGTCTTTAGGGCTGCTTAATAATCAACTGCAGGTTGCTGAGTGTCCTTTCACCTCGGGAGAGCTGTGCCAGCAGAGTGGGGTGATGCAGGGACAGGCAGGGGGAGAGCAGCAAACTGGGGCCACCAAGAGTGGTTCTGCTTCCCAGTGGCTACCTGGGGCTCTGTTTGCGTGTGTTTTTGTGAAAGAAACTGACTTCTTGACCAGAACAACAGCCTCTAGCAGCTCAGGTTGGAGCACCCCTAATAAGTGCATGTGGAATAATAGCAGGGCAAACCTTAAGATTTATTTTAAGGAGTTTTCTGTAGCAGTCTCAAGTGGATTGTGATTAAGTGCTTCCCAGTCTGAAAGCACCTCTTGAAATGGTCTCAAGAATACACTGAAATGTCCTTGAGCCAAATGTCCTCTAATAAAGTAAGTCAATGTCAGCAGTCACCACACTCCGGGTGCTCCATATATTTGCTCACATACCCTGCTGGAACTCGTTTGTATCTCTGGAGATCCTGCTCCATGGACAAATGGAACTATTTTTGGAAGGTGGAATTAAAAAAAATGCACATGGTGGCATATGTTTGGTTACAGCCCTCTTTTCTTTCCTTCTGATGCCTGGAGGATTATATTCTGTATCAAATCTCTCTGTGCTTGCTTTTTGGTTTTGATAGCCTGAGTTCTCATCTGAACTAATGAAGGCAAACCTTGGAGTAAGAGTAGATGAAGCCCATGCAATGGGCTCCATTATTTAGGGGAGAACTTGCTTAAGGGTAGCTAAATCAGTGTTTCTAGTGCCCCTCACCTGTATGGAGCCACTCCCTGTTCGGTTTAGGAAGCATTTGCAGGAGTTAGTGAATTTCCCATGGGTGATTTGTCTGCACAGCTGCATTGCAGGGACAAATAAAAGCTCCAGCACAGGAGCACATGAGTGCTGGTGAGGGGGAGCAGTGAGTGTTTGTGCCAGGTGGAGTGGGGGGCTCTGGCACTGACCCTGCTGCTTCTGTGCTTCCAGGGCCCCTGGTGCAGAGACACTTCAGGGAACTTTGTCTCCATGTAAATAAAACTTGCAGCTACAACAAGCAAGGTTTTGTAGTCGTTAGAGCACCAAGTAATATTTGTCTTAACAGTAGCAGATGATTACATTATTCTGTTTGTTTCTGGTTATCAGTGGCAACACAAGGTCAGCTACTGAGTGTGCCCAGGGCTTGGTGAGGATGGGTTTTCCCTATCAAGTATTTAACACAATGTGCAAAATGTCTCTCATTTCTTCTAACTCTGCCCTGTGTTTTAGTCAGCACTCAGTCTGCAGTGAAACAGAAAACGTGTGTCAGGAAGTTTTGCCTGGTAGAAGTGTGTCTGTAACCATGAGCTGGGTTAATCCAAAGGCTGCAGATTAATCATCAGAGGTGTCTGCAAGCATTTGTGTGCAGCAGAATCCTTGGCCAGGATGCTGTTGCTGATAAGTTACTGACACATGCTTGTGAAGTGTTGCTGTGCAGTTCCTGTCTGTGCCTGTGCACGTAGCTGGGGTGGCACAGAGGGCTGGGGTGGCACATCCAGCTGGGGAGAGGAGCTCTTCCAGTGTTGCTGAGCTCCTGCTTCTGCTGGTGCAGCATGTCCACAGGTTCCCCTTGATAGGAAAGGCTGCTGTGTGTCAGTGCTTGACGTCTGAAGTTTAATTATTAGGATTCAGACCTGAAATTGAAACCATAGGAATGCAATTCCTTTGGAGAATATGACCTTCCCCTAATAGAAATATCCTGGCCACTAATCTAGATTAATGAAAGTGGTTGGCTGGATTTTCCTGGCCTGTTCAGTGGTATTTTGTGCAGTATAATCATGTTTATTTTCCTTGCAGCTAATCACAAACTACTCATTTCCAGGTGTTTGTGAGCTGTTTACTGTGATTAACAGGATACCTGGACCTGAGCTGTGACTCTGAGCAAGCTGATTTCTGAAACCACAATTTTACTGTGCTGAGAATTGGGCACAGTGAGTAAGGTGTTACTCAGGTGCTCAGTGCTTTCATGCCTCTAATTCAGAGCATGGACAGTCACAGCTCAGCTTCCAGTTTCTGCTTTGCTGAGGTTTTGTGTGTTTTAATATTTGTGCTTAAATAAGAAAATGGAGGTTTTTATTTAGATGATGAAAGCAAAGGGTTTTCTAGTCAGCAGAACTGGTGTATGTGCATCTCCATAGTTATCCTTGTGTTAAACATTGCTGGAACACTCTGAGTTTTCCTAAACTGGGGGTAGAAAGGAATCCCTGCAGTTCTCAGTGTGTGCTGTGGTGGAAGAGTCTGTGTGGAAGCTTTGCTGCCTGCCAGCCATCAAACCCTGCTCTGTTCTTGGCCCCCTGAAGAATTTCCCGTTTGGGGGGACCTCCTGCCCCCCTGTCAGCCCTCCCTGTGCCCTCTGGGGAGGGAGGAACGGGCTGGAAATGGGGGGCAGTGCTTGCCAAGGACAGAGGGCAGAGTGTGACAGCCAGCATGGCTCTGAGAGCCCAGTTTGGAGGGGCTGGGTTCCCCAGGCAGGCAGGAGGAGCTCTGGCAGGTGCAGGGTTGCTCTCCATGGCTGGGTGAGGGAGCAGGGCTCTGGGGCAGGTTCTGCAGGGAAAAGCAAACTCAGGCAGTGCTGAGTGCTGCCCTTTCTGCAGCAGTGGCATCACAGATTGAGCTGAGGGTGCTCGTGTTGGAGACAGGCAGGACCTGGGCTGCGTTCTAGTTGTGCCAGTCAGGGTTTCTCTCCAGGAAAAGCCTCATTACCCAGTGCCTGACCACAGAAGATAATAACCTGCAATTCAGCTTTCCAGACTGGATTTCCCCTCTCTTTCCCCCAGTAATTATTTTTCAAAGCGCTGTGGTAGGAGGGTGTTACTTGACAGGTGGTTTAGTGGATTTCTCCTGCACTTTCCCTTCATTTCCCTGAGGAGGAGGTGAAGCAGGGAGTACCCATGGCCAGGGGTGATGGGCTGGAGCAGAGCCAGCAGTGGGGTAGGGCTGGGCTGGCCCCACACAGCATTGCTGACATGATCAGAAGGAATTGCTGTCCTAATCCTGTGCCAATGTTGACCTTAATTCTGCTGGGTTATACAATTTGCAAGCCTTGCTAGTGTTCTTCAGTCCTGCTCAAAGTTGTGGGCCATGAAAATTTGCCACAGAGCAGGATTTTCTTTGAGAAAAAAATGAATTTTCTGGGGCTGATAGGGCAGCAGTGACAATACTTTACCAACAAGGGAGATCTGATTGTGCAAAAGCAGCGCTCACAAAATTTTCTCTAGTGCTTTCTCCACAGTTGATTTTCTCTTTTCCCTCTTCCCTTCCAGTTTTCCCCCAGGATTTCTGGAGGAAGTGTGGCTTTGTTTTATTGTGCCTCTTTATTCAGTGACTTACAAGTGCTTCGGAGGAAATATCAAGGAAAACTTGTTGACTTTTTGTTGCTAAAGCCCAGCTTGCCTGTTAATATCACTCCTGTATAATTATGCTTAGTCTCTCCTTTTTATCCTGTTTCCCTGAGGACATCTTGATGAGCACCAAATTAGCAGTGATATTTTAGGCCTGCCTTTAATCCCGTTGCAGAGAAGGTTTATCGGAAACAGCCTCAGAGGGGAAGGGAACACTTGGTGTTGGAGAAGCCAGAACTGCCTACAGGTGCAATGCTCCTCTCTTCAAAACATCTTCTCCAGCTATATTTGTACTTAAGCTTGATTTAATCCTCCCTTGGGGGCATATCCACCCCCAGATATGGAAGAAAAGAATTGAAACTAAAAGAAGACAATTTTTTTCTTTTAAAGGTCTGTTAAATCCTTAAATGGAAGAGGGAAAAATTGCTCTGAGACTGGAAAAGCTGGGAGTGGTGGTTGGTGCTCTCTGTTGTGAGGAGCAGATGGAACCTGATAAATGTGCCATTAATGTTCTTGGTATTTTCATGACATCTTGACTTCCCCCAAGGGTCCCCAAGGCCTTTGAAGGAGTTACAGAGTGCAGGATGATGATCCCAGCAGAACTGGCTGCTTGGTAAATGTCATGTGGAGGATTTATAGATCCCTTTATGGTTACATGGAGGATTCTGGGCTTTCCCTTGGTCCACTCAGGCAGGTGTGGAATATAAATACTCAGGTGAGAACACCATTAACATCCAGATTGCTTGTACCCCTCCAGCAGTGTCACATGCAGTGTCTGCATGGCTGAGTGCAGGGAGGTTCCTGAGGCAAGGAACAAAGTAGGGAAAACTGAAATCCATCATGCTGAAAGTCTCCTGCCTCGTTATTTTTGAATCTGAAGTGAAATGATGAATACTGCTGTCAGCTGAACTCGTTTTGCAATATTTCATCTCCTTCCCCTCACTTTTGTGTGCTGTCTCTTGGTGTTAAACCTGTGGGGTTCAGGGGCTGGGAGTTGTCTTGGTTGAAATCCCCAGCTGTGAATGGCACCAGTAGCAGGAACCCACTGAGCTTACCCAACCCAGTTCTAGAAACTGCATTTGAAACTCTTGTTGGAAAGGTTTAGTGCTTTACTGACCTTTGTCCTTCTCTGTGTCAAAATGGGGCTGGATCCCTGTTGATTGTTCAGCTCAAGGTTGGGCCTTAATTAGAATGATGATACTTTCAGTGCACAGCTCTCTCTGAAGGCTTAATTGCTTAGGAGTTGGCATCTTTTTTTTACACAATTTCAGTAACTTTGTTGTATTTACAAATGTCACAAGGGTGACAATTGTTACATAAGGAATTTTTAGTTTCCTCAGTGCCTGGGTTTTCTTCCCCCTTCTGAAGTGCAATGCTGCAGTAGATGAGCCACTTCCATGGGATTTTTGGTGGATATTCTGAGCAAGCAGAGATGACTTTAATTTTAAAACTTGCTATGCAAGCTGGCCTTATAATTGAATTGTGACTGTGCCTACAGACAGGAATTCAAGGCTAAGTGCACCCAACTTGGGAAATCATTCATGAGATGAATCATTTCGTGTGATCACTCAGTCAGCACCTGCTCCTGCACTGAAGCTTGCCTTTAAATTAAACTCCTTTTATTTCTAGGCAGTTGTGAAATGGATAATTTGCTCCTGCTTGGCCCAAGCCTGGGATGACAGGCACAAGCAGAAATGCCTCGATGTAACAAAACCTCTGAAGTGTTCTAATCTCGGGAGCAGCGTGAGAGCTGAGCTGGGCACAGAGCTGGGCACAGAGCTGGGCACAGAGCTGGGCTTGCTCAGCCCTGCCTGCATTCCTGGGCTCTGAGCTGAGAGGGCAGCTCGGCCACCCTGCCCCTGCCAGCACTCGCTGCAGCTCCTTTTTCCTCCCCTTCCTCTTAAATGTGTTGTCCTTTGGCAAGGGAGCAGCAGAGCAGGGTTTATCCCTCGGCCAGTGGGGAGAGGTGAGGGCTGTCCTGCTCCCTGTCTGGGACCCAGAGTGAGGTGAGGGCTGTCCTGCTGTCCTGCTCCCTGTCTGGGACCCAGAGGTGAGGGCTGTCCTGCTGTCCTGCTGTCCTGCTGTCCTGCTCCCTGTCTGGGACCCAGAGGTGAGGGCTGTCCTGCTGTCCTGCTGTCCTGCTCCCTGTCTGGGACCCCAGGCTCACAGCAGCAGCACAATTACCAATCTGGGACCCCACAATTACCAATCTGGGACCCCAGGCTCACAGCCACAGCACAATTACCAAGTTGGTACCCCACAATTACCAATTTCTGTCTTGGTGCATCCCCAGCCTCCTCTCACTTGTCCAGGCTTGATGCTCTCAGGTATTCCTGGCAGGCTTTGGAGCCTTCCTCAAGGACTCAGGGTTGCAAGGTGTTGTGCATCTGTTTCAGAGAGCAAGGTGAATAAAAGCTCATGGCTTTCTGATCACCCTGGGCCATTCAAATCCATCCTGCTCTTGGGCTTTTTCAGAGTGGGGGTAAAGCCATCAGACAATGTGGAGAAGGAAAATGCAGGAGAAAAAGCAGGAAAAAATAGGTGTCTACCTTTTGATGTGTATCTGCTGTGAAGTTGCTCAGGGAATTTCTTGTGGAAAATTAGAGGAAAAGAGCAGGAAATCATTCTCTGAAGGGCTGGTAAATAGAAAATGCTGAAAATAGAAAATCTCAGAGGGGGAATAGCTGATGGACTGTGGTGCACCAAAACATTTGGCAGCAGAGCAGCCAGATGGGAATTGCTGGAGCCATCTCTGAGGGTCCTGCTCAGAATCTGGAGAGCACTGTGGCCATGATCAGTTCTGCAAAAGGAGTTTGATAACAATCCCAACCAAGGGGGGTTGTGGCAGTGTGAGGAAAGGCCTTCCTGTGGGCAGAGAACTGGTTAAAGATTGGTCAATCTTGCCCATTGTTTTGTGCTTTTTATGGTTTGGGAGTTGCTGCTGCAAACCCTGGAACCTGCATTCACTGTTTGTGCTTTTTGTGCACAAACATCTTGGGAAAGATGGACTGCCTTGGTAATGCTGGAGCTGCTGCTTCAGCAGGAGCTGGGGGAGGGAGGGCTGGGACATCCAAAAGCAGCAGTGGCTGTAAATCAGGTAGAGAATGTGAGCAGTGAGTGGGAAAGGATCAATCCAAGAAACATTTTTGCCATAGACTCGACACGTTTTCTTTCTATTTTCATAATACATACAACCAATCTAGAATAATCTAATAGTTTTAGAATCCATAGAGTGCCAAGCACAAACACAGGTGAGAGCCCACCTGCAGAGCTGCCTCCAGCTCAGGAAGGGCCTGGAGCTGCTGGAGCCAGGCCAGGGGAGGCTCCAGGATGATGCTCTGAGGACTGGAGTTATTCAACCTGGAGAAGAAAAAGCTCTGGGGAGACCTCAGAGCCCCTTCCAGTGCTTCAGGAGGCTCCAGGAGAGCTGGAGAGGGATGCAGGATGGAGTGACAGAACATGGGGGAAGGATTTAAACTGACAAAGCAGAAGTTTAAATTAGAGATTAGGAAGGAATTGTTCCCTGGGAGGGTGGGCAGGCCCTGGCACAGGGTGCCAGAGCAGCTGGGGCTGGCAGTGCCCAAGGCCAGGTTGGACACTGGGGCTGGGAGCAGCCTGGGACAGTGGAAGGTGGAGGAGCATGGCAGGGGTGGAGCTGGATCATCTCTAAAGTTCTTCCAACCCAAACCATTCTGTGATTTAATCTGCACTTTGTACAGCCCTGGGCTGCCCTGCTTTGGGCAGAGAGGAAATGGAACAGGAGACATTGAAAGAGCAACCAGAATGAGCAAAACTTCAGTAAGGAAATGACAATTCAGGTCAGATGTAACAGAAGTCTGAATCTGAAGTGGAACAGGGAATAGGGAATAGGGAGCCTCCTCCACCCATCTCTTCCTCTGCAGGAACAATCATTGCTTGAAATTTGCAGAGAACATGTCCAGAACAGCAAAAAGAAGCACATTTTTAACAGCAGAGCTAAACTCTGATAGTCTGTGCCTCAGGATATCGTGGGGGCTTAAAGCCTGGGTGGGGAACACCTGAGCAGGAACACCTGGATCAGGAAACTGCAGGAACACCTGGACCAGGAAACTGCAGGAACACCTGAGCAGGAACACCTGGACCAGGAAACTGCAGGAACACCTGGACCAGGAACCTGCAGGAACACCTGAACAGGAACACCTGGACCAGGAAACTGCAGGAACACATGGACCAGGAAACTGCAGGGATGCATGGATCAGAAATACGTGGATCAGGAGACTGCAGGAGGATTTGGTGGCTGCCATGAGTGTCTGGGTGAGGAACACCTGAACAGGAACACATGGATCAGGAGTCTGCAGGAACACCTGAGCAGGAACACATGGATCAGGAGACTGCAGGAACACCTGAACAGGAACACATGGATCAGGAGGCTGCAGGAACACCTGAGCAGGAACACATGGATCAGGAGGCTGCAGGAACACCTGAGCAGGAGCACATGGATCAGGAGGCTGGAGGGTGCAGGAGGATTTGGTGGCTGCCCCGCGTGTTCATGCCTGGCCTTGCTTTGGGGGGGCATCTGTGCCCTGTGTGTGGCTGGGCACAGCAGCAAGGCAGAGCACTGCTGTGGCCCTGCTGTGGCCCTGCTGTGGCACTGCTGTGGCACTGCTGTGGCACTGCTGTGGCACTGCTGTGGCACTGCTGTCACTCTCCAGACTGTGCAGTTCAGGCAGGGTGGAGCAGCTTGGGAAGGAGGTCACTGCAGTGAGAGCTGCCAGCCCCTTCTGTTAAGTGGTTGGTGCTTGGTTGTTTGGAAGGGAGAAGAGCAGAAGTGAAATGAGTGAGCTTACATGGCAGAGCTTAAAGCTAAAGGTTGAGTCATTGTCTCAGTGGACAGTGTAATCTTTGTCTAAACAAAATTGTTCTACGTGGGAAGCAGAACAACTTAAGCAGGGCTGATGGAGAATGGAAACCACTGCTGTGCTGAGGCTCTGCAGTCCAAATAAACCTTCTCCAGCCTGTGGCTTGCCAGCTCCTACTAATCTCAGGTTACTGCTAAGCAGAATGCAAATAAGGACCGAAATGTAAGTGTAGGGATGGCCTGTGTGGGTTTCCATTTCTCCTGGGAGGGCTCCTTGGGTGCATGAAGGGCGGGAGGGAGGCAGGGATCTGCTCCCCTGTGTGGTGGTGGCTCTGTGGGTGTCAGGCAGCAAGTCCTGGCAGCTCTGGCCAGGGCAGTTTTCCCCTGTGGATTGTCACTGCCCTTCAGCCGAGCTGCTGAAACCCCCTGTGAGCCCCAGCCTTGGCCTGGCACTGAGCTGGGCACTGTGGGCATCAGGAGCACTCACCCAGCCCAGGG
Organism: Leucosticte australis; assembly: GCA_025504685.1. Classification (NCBI taxonomy): domain Eukaryota; kingdom Metazoa; phylum Chordata; class Aves; order Passeriformes; family Fringillidae; genus Leucosticte; species Leucosticte australis. Next base: position 6,445,540 of record JANIJU010000020.1, on the reverse strand, counting down.
AGCTTCCCTGGTTTCCCCCAGACTGGAGCTGCCTTGTGTGCTCTGCTCAGCTCCTGAATTACAGCAGATCAATCTCCCCAGACCTGCTGGAGTTGGCTGGGTGAGCAGCACGTTACCCATGAGGTGCTGTTCACAAACACAGCAGCTCTGCTGCAGTTTCTGAATTCATTCTGCTAAAGCTTCTCTTAGTGATTATTAATAAATGGACTGAAAGACTGACAGTGAAAACTAAACCATATTTGAGGTTCTTCCAACTTAATTAGGGCTAAAAAGTCAAACCAAGTGCCAGCTGTGGCTGCCGTGGTGGGGAAGCTGCTGCAGTGGGCAGGACAGAGTCCTGTTTGTTTTGTCCTCTGCTGCTGACTCAGCCCTGGCTGCCAGGCTGAGCACGTCACACTTTTCTCCTCAGGAATTTGGGGAATTTCGAGCTAATGTTGCAAATGCCTCACTCGTGATTTCTAAACCAGTCTCAGTTCCCAGCTGGGCCAGGCTGGGGCTGTGCTGGGTCAGGGAATAATGAGCGTGGCCACCCCCTGTGCTGGGACATGCAAAAAAATCCCTGTCTGAGAGCTGTGGGTCACTGGAACAAGAGCAGGGTAAGCCAGGACCGGGCTTTGGGTGACCTCTGCTTTGTGTCACTGCTAATTATTAACCTCATGTGCTCACCAGCAGCAAGCCTGGAGCGTGGCTCTTGTGATTTATCTCAAACCTTGCTCAGGAAGGGACAGAACCACAGATCCAGCCAGCAGGACAGCATGCAGGGGAAAATGGTTCCTGTTTGCAGATGATCATTGGTCCTTCCTCAAACCCAAGCACAAAATTCTGGTGGATCATTCACTCTGGCACAGCCTTTCCTTTTCCCTGTCCAGAGCAGCGAGCAGATGCCACCCACATTTCTGGAGCTGACATTAAAAAATTCCTGCTTCTCTGGGAGGTGGAGGAGGCAAGTTCTTTGGTATTTCTCAAAGAGGAGAAATCACAATCACTGGCTTTCTACAGAGAGCCCTGTGCAGGGAGTAGAGGGCTCCTGTTTATTTGTAGGTGGTGTTTCATGCTCAGGTGCCACTCAGCCCATCCCAGGAAAAGCCTTTTTTTCTTTCCTTTTTAATAAAAGCTGTTGTCATTTTAACTTCCCAGACAGCAGGGACACCTGGAATGTTTCCATCCATGCTCCACCCCAGTGAGGAGGTGTTTGACTGACCTTCCCTGCAGCCTGGAGATGCCCTGCAGTGGGGCAGGAGTGAAATGCTGGCTGTTAGAGGTGTGTGGCAGCTGGAGCTGGCAGTTCTCAGGCAGCAGAGGAAGTGCAGCAGACACTGGCTGTGTCTGGGCTGTGTCAGGCTCTGTGGGAGCCAGGTGAACACCAGGGCTGGCAGCTGCTGAGTGATGGAGAGCAGCCCTGCTGGAGTGGCCTTTGGAGCTGGGCTGCAGGGACTGGGTTGATGTAATTCCCCAGGGAGGGAGGGATGGCTGAGCAGTTTCAGCTCTGAGAGAAAAGTGTCTGAGCACTGCTGGAGCAAAGCTGATAAATATTGTTATTCCAGGACTTACAACCACTGGATACCCACCTGAATTTGATCTTTCCTCTGGTATAAATTAATGTTACACCTTTTAGGAGAAAGAATGAGAATTTCTGCACGTTCACTGTTTGACAGTTTCCAAGAAATAAGGGTAGGATGTAAAACCCCACCAATATGTGAGTGAGCTGGTGCTGACAGGGCAAGAAGAAAAGAAAGAAATGCATTCTGTAGGTGCACCAAGAGAGATGGCTTCTCCTGAAGTGTCCTTGGGAATCTCTCCCTTCCAGAGTTCCTTTCAGCTGCTGGAAGGATAGTGCAGTGCTCCTGCTCACCTTTCCTGGAGATACCTGTGCTCTTTCCATCCTCCAGTCACCTGAGCCCTGCTGGGGAGGGTGACAGTGACACTGCCCAGCACTGCTGGATGTGTCACAGCAGGTGCCTTGCCCATGTGCAGGTTCAGCTTCTTTAAAACTTTAAACACTTGTAACTTGGTGAAATTTAGGTGTTAAAACTCAAAATATCAACTTTGTGTTATTAGCAAGTGTCCTGCTCCCTGCAGAGTGCCCTG
>JANIJU010000020.1:6421412-6431855 GCA_025504685.1 Leucosticte australis | reverse complement strand
GCCTTGGTGAGGGTTTAGCCAGGAGCTGATGCCATCTGGAAGCCAGGCAGCCTTGGTGTGAGGGTTTAGCCTGGAGCTGATGCCCTCAGTGACCCAGGCAGCCTTGGTGAGGTTCCACCTCTGGAGCTGAGGCCACAGCTGGGTCCCTGGGGCTGTGCACTGTCCCCCAGCTCATCTGCAGGACCATTTTGCCCAGGGTTTTCCAGCCAAACCTGGGACTGCTGCTGTTCTGTCAGGTCAAACAGAAGCTGTTTCACCTGGAACTCCTGTGAGGAGTCCCACGAGCTGCAGTGAGTGCAGGCTCTTGCTCCTGGCTGCAGAAATGCCCATCCTGCCATCCTTCAGCAGGGGTTTCCCTCTCTTAGGGCCATTCCCCGTGGGGTTTCTGGGATTTTACAGTGCTGGAAGGTGAGGAACAACGAGAGTGTTTGAAAATCTGGGCCAGTGTCAGTATCCCTGCTGTATCTGCAGAATGAAAATTCCAGGTGCTCTCTCGGCTCCCCTCTGCAGCTGCTGAGTGCAGTGTGAGGACAGGGATGCTCCTCAGCTCTTCTCTGATCAACAAGTGCAGCTCTGCAGGTGCTGAATCCCTAAGCAGATGCAGATTAGCTGTAAAACTGGGGTGTATGATGAAAAAGGCTGCACAAGAATGTGCTTCAATTCCCCTGCCACATCAACATTTCCATTCTAAGTAGCTTAGAGGAGAAATGAGCGGGCAGGGAAAACGTGTGCTTGTCATTGTCACAAAGGAGCTGGCTTCCAAACTGTTAATTTTTGAACAACTGTTGAATGGCAGGAGTGCTTCCACTCTTTCCATGCAAATCCCCATCAGCAAACCCTTTTTAGCTTCCCACACTTCAGAGCTGCTCACGGCAGTCTCTGTCTCCCTGGAAATCTTCCTGCAGTGCCCTGCACTGCTTGAGCCCAGCCTAAGGCACCCCTGGATCCCTCTGGGGCTGGATTTCTCTGAAGATCAGACCTAGGTTAGGGAAGAAAACCCCAAACTGTCATTTTTAGAGCTGTAGTAACCTCATTTGTGATTGCAGGGACATGAACCTGGTCACGTTTCCTGCTTTGAATATCTCCTGTAAAGCTCTCCATAAATTCTGTCTGCTTCAAATCCACCTCTGGCTTAAAAATGAAATGTGCATTTGCTGTCGTCATTGATCTGTGAACTCTGCACTGATAAATTCATTTCTTCATGCTTTCATGTAGCCCTGTGGCCTTAAATATATTTTTAACCTAGCAAAGACTCGGAGGTGAGCAGTGGAAAGAGAAGAATGTCTTGTTTCAGGTGTGTTTTACTGCACTCTGTTTCTGGCTCCTAAAGGTGCTGAGTGTTTCCCTTAACTTGGCAATTCCCATACCAAACCCTGGAGAATTGAAATGGTGCTAAGTGTAAAAGTGTGTGTGTATATCTCCTGATTTAAAAATAAAAATGTTCCTGCACCCTGAAGACTTCAGTCTGCAGTGATCCAGGCAGGGCACAAGTGTTTGATGGCACTTGGCTAGCAAAGGGCTTCAGGCACAGGGCCAAAAGCTCTTAATCCAACTGATGTCACACCTTGTATCAACATCTGAACGCTCAGGAGATCTTTGGGATGAAGGAGGGATTTCAAACAAACACCTTGTGGCTCCCTGCAGCATCCCTGCTTTTGGCTTTTGGTGTGTGCACAGCCAGAGCCATCAGTGGGATGGGTGGGGGGCTGTAAACAAGGCATTCCTGTTGGTGAAGGTGAGTTTTGAAGGAAATGTCTGCCCTGTTTTGCAGAGGTGAATCTGGTGCTGGGAAGACTGAGAACACCAAGAAGGTTATTCAGTACCTTGCTCATGTTGCTTCCTCCCATAAAGGAAGAAAGGACCATAATATTCCTGTAAGTTGGGGTATTTTCTCATTTCTTCATTGCTCTTTTTGCAAATTACCATCTTTGCATTTGAAAAAATGACTTTTTAAAAATTAAACTGTAATATAATCTGTGTAATTTTGTCTCAACCATGATTTTCTCTTTAGCAGTGGCTGAAACGAGCAGCTACATCAAAAGTTCTAGTCCATGTCAGCTGCCTAATTTCTGTTGTGAAATTAAAGGCTTTATACAAATAAAAGCAAAGCTTTGTGATGCAATAAACCCCATTTTCCAAAAAAATTCAATAAACCCAGGCAGTTCTAACTGAGTTTAGTTCCCACTGGATGCAGTTTCCAGTACCATATTTGTGAACAAGCTTTCTGTGCTTTCACAAATTAACTTGAAGATGGGAAAATCATCCAGCTTAAAAACTGCTATATCTAGAAGCCAGCATCTAATTAAAAGCTCAGATTTATTACACTATAAACAAGTGAGTATATACTTTTATATCAGAGAATATTGGGGTTTTTGGTAGCTTGAAACCAACTCTGATTTATATAGAACTTTCTTCAGATTTCCTGCCAGGCTTCAACATTTGCACTGAATTTTGAGGGATTCTTTGCTTTTAGAAACCAGGAATGGGTTTGAATGTTCACTGTTAGGAGCACTTGGATATGTTTGCAGTGAAGTTTTAATTGAGCTTTGCTCCAGTGTCCTGCTGTAATCACAAATGGTTTTCCAGGAGTGATCCTGGTGTCAGGGCACCTCTCACTGAGCCATCCCTGCCCCTGCCAGGGCTCAGAGCCTGCAGGGACACCAGGCTGGGAAGGAGAGAAAAGTGAGGATTGAAGTGGGAGAGGAGCAAAGGCTGCAGGCAGGTTTGGAGAGATCTGAAGTGTGTGGGGAACTTGGCTCTGTGCTTCGGTCAGGAGGAAATAATGGGAGCCTGTGCCTGGGGACCTACCCAGACTGGTGCTGGATTTTCACACAGAAAAGATGAAAATGAGTTTTTGTCAGTGTTTACTGAGCAGCCTGAGAGTGCTGCAGCCTCAGGAGGAGGATTGTGTCCGCTTCCTGCCCCTGGAGTGTCAGGGCTGTGCTCCTGGCTCTGCCACGTGTGGCTCTGGTGACACTGTCTGGGACATCATCCAGCACAAGTGATGTTCTGGGAGGTTTGGAGTTGTGCATGTTCTTGGCTTTACCACTGTGCAGCCTTGGACAAACCCAGTGTTTTTTCAATTTCTACAGAAGCAAAATTGCCAGCAGGCTTTGGGAGAGAAGGGAGCTGTGCAGGGTTTGCACCAAGTGTTTCTAAATTCACTGCTGACAACTTGCAATACCTCAGACACTTCTGGAAGCCTCTTGTCCAGACACCTTTCAAAATGTGCCTCTCTTCAAAGTGAGATTGCATTGCCCAATCCCCACAAAAGCTGAGTTTTCAAAATCCTGAGGCGTGGAGATGATGCAACTTCTCAGGCAGCCTGTGAAGGCACAGGAAAGAAAGGGGAAAGCTGGGATGTGAACAAAAAGAACAGGGAGTGTCCTGAATTAAAGTCTTGGGTTGTGCCCTTTATTCAGTGCAGTTCCACAGTGGGCACTGGATTTGCCATGCAGCCATGAAAAATGCAGAGTATTTGTCACCAAACTCAGTTTGAAAATACAGATGAGTCTCCCTTGTTGTGCAACAATTAGTTTGTGTTTATATCTTGGGAACAAAGAATGTCTGACCCTCACAGGTGGCTCTGGAAAGGTAGGAGGGGTCAGAGTGGGGGTTACAGCAGCAGCCCTAATTGACCCTGTTTGCATATTCATTAGAGAGCTGTGGAGGGCTGGTGTGATGCACAGTCTGTGCAACCTGTGCATTCCCCTGTGCACAGGAAGATGCTAAAAGGCTTGTTAAATGAATCCATGCTTGCAGCCTGTCTGTAGCCATGCTGTTACAGATAGTTATCAGTGCCAGGTGCCTTTCTGAGCCTGCTTGGATGCCTCATTGATTACTTTTTTAAACAAAGCAGTTTGTATGCTAAGCCTAGGGTTAACTGTGATTTGCCTGACCCGGTGCTGTAAAAACAGAACAAAGCAGAGGAGCCCTGGAGTGACACCTCAGAGCAGCCCTGGTGTCACAGGGGCTCAGCAGGTGCCTCCTCCAGCTCTGTGAGAGCTCTGCCCGTGCCCTGCACAGCCTGGCATGGCTGGCATCCAGCTCCTTGTCCAGGAGGCTTTTCTGACCCAAATGCCTCTTTCCTTAGAGCTGGCAGAGTCCTGCACAGCCCTGAGCAGCAGGGCCTTGGAAATGGAGTCAGTGACACAGGGCTGGAGTTTCAGCCTGGACTCCAGTGAGGATTCCTGGGTTGTGAGTGTGGGAATCCCATTTCCTGGGTGACCCCGAGGTGGTGCCCTGGGCACTGCACTCAGTGTGGGCAGGAGCAGAGGTGGCAGAGGAGCCTCAGCACCTGTGGGGTTTGGCAGAGCCAGCTGAGGCTGCAGCAGCCCTGAAAGTGGGAATAGAGGCTGGGGAGGGAGAGCTGATCAAATACAGATCACAGAATCCCAGAATGGATTGGGTTGGAGAGGTTGCTAAAGATTATCCAGTGCCACCCCTGCCATGGCAGGGACACCTTCCACTGTCCCAGGGACACCTTCCCCTGTCCCAGGGACACCTCCCACTGTCCCAGGCTGCTCCAAGCCCTGTCCAGCCTGGCCTTGGGCACTGCCAGGGATCCAATTCCTAATTCCCAACATCCCATCCAGCCCTGCCCTCTGTCACTGAAGCCATTCCCTGTGTCCTGTCCCTCCATCCCTTGTCCCCAGTCCCTCTCCAGCTCTCTTGGAGCCCCTTTAGGCCCTGGAAGGGGCTTTAAGCTTTCCCCAAAGTGTTCTCACCCCAAACTGCCTCTATTTTCACTAAACCCAGCTCTCATGTTGGTGCTGTTTTAGAGTTCAGAACTCATTACTGGTACTTTCAGATTAATGATTGCTTTCAGGGGCTGCTTTGCCTTGGCAGCTGAAACACTAAGTTGCTTCATTTGTTTTATTAATTTCTAAAGACACAGAATTAGTTTTTGAAGGACAGGGTCTGGGGCAGGCTCGCTCAGGCTGAGGCTCCCCTGGGTGTCCCAGGTGGGCTTTAACTGCCCCCACTGAAACACAGAGAAGTTCAGCCTGTGCCTGGTGGTGCTCACTCCTGTCTCTGCTAGGGCAAGAATGGGCACCCAAGAGTGGAATTGATCTTTTGTAAATAGAAACAAATGAAACTCCTGAATCCCAAGGTGTTCCTGTCCTGCCCTGTGATTCCAGGAGGGCTGGTTCTTTCCTTGGCACTTGGAAAATTCACTTTGCTCACCTGAGCAAGGCAGACCTCTGCCAGCTGCCTTGCAGACCTCTGTCCAAATCTGCCACCCTGCACTGGTAAAACCAGAGTCACAGAAGGAGGGAGTACATTTGGCTGCTATAAAAATCTCTTGTTGTCTGTGTTTCTCCACAATACTTTGCCTCAGGCTCCCAGATATGAAGTTTAAGATTATTAAACTCACAGGCTGAGCCAAGGAAGAGAGGATGGAATTGGAAATTTCTGCTGAAGCTGTGCAGATTTGAATTTTGAAGGGGTTTTATTTTGCTTTATTACCTTCATGTTCCCTTTGTCCTTCTTGCTGGCAAAGTCTCCAGTGCAAGGTGGTGCTGCTGCTGAAAGAAAGAAGCAAAGGTCCTGTCTCCAGTGTGGCTTGGCATTTTTAAATATTTGCAGTAGGGTGCAAATCCAGCCCCCTGAGTGCTTTGTGTGGCTCCCCTCGAGCTGTTCCCCACTCTGGGAGTGCTCAGGGACAGGGACTGTGGTGGTGTGAGGTCCCCAGGCCCAGGTGAGAGATGAGAGTGTGGCTCCATGTTCTCAGAAGGCTGATTGATTATTTTATGAAATGATATTAAAAGAAATGCTATACTGACACTCTACTAAACTATAGAGAAAGGATCCATCAGAAAGTTTAACAAGAATGATAATGACAGCTCCTGGCTCCTGAGTCTGACACAGCTGATGGGGATTGGTCATTAATTAAAAGCAATTCACATGGAACCAATCAAACATGCACCTGTTGGTAAATGGTCTCCAGACCACATTCCCAAGCAGTCAGATCATTATTGTTTTATTTTCTGAGGCCTCTCAGCTTCCCAGGAGAAAATCCTGGGCAAAGAGGATTTTTCAGAAAATATCGTGGTGACAAGTGCCCACCTCTCCCCCCAGGGCTGGGCACAGAGGGACTCTGGGCTGGGTTAGTTTTGGAGGCAGTGCCCAGATAATGCAGCTCCTGCCTCTCGAGGGCCCTGTGCCACGCTGGGTGTCATTAACCCTTGCATGAGCACAGCGTGTGGCACGTGCCAGTAGCTCTGTTCTAAAGCTGGGCAGTGTCTGTGGAACTCTCTGTGGAAGTCTCTGTGAAGTGAGCGTGGTTGAAGGTGCTGACAGTGCTAATGTGGGATGTGACATGCAGCTGGAATGCCTGCTTGCTAACTTATCATTTGTTTGTTTGCAATGGACAGCCCGAATCTCCCAAACCCGTCAAACACCAGGCAAGTGGTTTTTTTTAATGCTTTTCAAGTTATGTAGGAGAACTGATGTATATTCTTCTCTTTGTGCTGGTAATGTGGGAAACCTTGAAGGAGCACACAGCTAATAGAGAATTTTGGAAATATTTCACTGGCTTTGAGAGAGGGAAGAGTGAGCAGCTCATGAGTTTCTCAGCATTGCAAAGGATTTTAACACTTTTGAGCCCTGAAATGAAATTCAGCCCTCTCTCCAAATTACTTTGTGTATTTTGGGTAATGTGCTGCTGAGAGAGTGCAGAACACTTTTTAAATATTAAACAAAGCACTAAATAAAAGATTTGATTAATGGAAGCTACAAAATTCTTTTGATTAAGTGCTTTGTCTGAATATTTTTATAGCTTTGCAAATCACCAGTGAAGAATTTGATCTCAAGTGTGAAAGGCCTGGCATAACCAGGAGCCTTGAGAAATGAAGAATTTCCCCAGACTTTCTAGGACAAGTGGTGTGAGCAGGGTGGGATCTGCTGCCTGAGTGATGTTTGCTCCTTTGAGCTCCAGCTGCTGTCAGTGCCCAGGCTGGCAGAGCTGCTGGGCACAGCCCCCTGCCCACGCCACGCTCCTGAGCCCCCAGCCCTGCTCTGTCTGAGCCCAGGTTCTGGGGGAGAGGAGGAATTGCAGGTGCAGCTCACCTGAAGGAGGCTTAGGTGGAAGTTGGGGCAGGACTGTGGGGAGGGATGAACAATTGCTGCCACAGGGGAAATGCCCCAGTCTGACCCGAGCTGGTGAGTGATGCCTTTGAGCTTTTAAATAAAGCAAAGCTTTGCCCCAGCTCCCCAGGGTGTGACCAGCCACGGAAACTGAAGGGTTAATTCAGCTGGGTGAATTCCCCCTTTGCATTTCTCTGGAGCTGATGAGTGCAGTGTAACTGTAGTGCAATGGGAAATAGTAAAGGAACCTTCAGGTGTTGGGAGCAGAAGCAGTCCCTGGGCAGCTGTGGTGCCCTGGCAGTGTGTGGTACCTCTGCAGCCCAGCTGTGTGGCTGTGCTCTCCTTTCCAGGAGCTGCAGACATTCCTAGTGAGCAACTGAATCCTCCCTCCTCACACACAGTCACTGCTGAGGGTTTTCACTCAAATATTTGTCAAGTCCCAAAACAGACAGAGTGGTGTTTGGTTGAACCCTCCTCTTGCTTGGAGCTGGGTGCCAGGGTTGCTGTGAAACATTTGTTGGTGAACATTTTAACTGTGCCCGTGGAAAACGCTCATCCCAAGCTGTTGGTACTGCATAAGGCATGGAGTCATTGACATCTGTGTTTCCATGTCATTTGGAGTGCAGAGTGGATCCCTGCTGTATGTGAGTAGCATGGAGCTTCCCTGCCTGCCCCAGGCCTCCCCAGAGGCAGGCACTGGGCTGCTGCTGCTGCTTTTCTGGAGCTGAGACAGTCCCCTGCCTCGTGTTCGTGGTGCTGCATGAGCTTTTGCATGCCCTCACCTCTCCCAGTTCCCATTCTGCTTTTTCCAAGACGTTCTGGGGAGATGCTGTGCAGGAGCTGTGCCAGAGGCCAAGCTGACACTCTGGAGTTCAGTGTCTGTGTCAGACCCCGAGCCCTTCCCAGAGAGGGTTGGTTTTGGCTGGCAGCAGTCCCTGGAGAGAGGAGCCCCCCGAATCAGGAGCCTTTTTGCACAGTGAGGGCTGTGCTTGCCTTGTGCCAGCTGTGCCAGGTCTGTGTGTGCAGCACTGGGCTCTGCTGGTGTTCACCCACAGCTGAGCATCCCCTGCCCCCTCAGCTCCTCAGGAGCTGCTGAGCCCTTCCTGCCTCCACCCAGAGCATTTAAGGGGTAAATGTGTTTATCCACATCCTCTGCTGCTTTATCCCAGGTTTATCCCAGCCCTGCTGTGCCCTCCCAGCCCAGGCAGTGCTGGTGGCACACAGCCATGCCATGCAGCACTCGCTGGGCACTCCGGGCATTTCTCTTCCAAAATAAAAGAAATGTGACGTGCCAGCTGTGCCACACTCCCTGCCCTGGCTGGGCACCCTGGGGTTTATCCCAGGAGCAGTGCTGAGGGAATGCTCCCCTGGATCTTGGTGTGCCCTCAGGAGCTGGGACAGGGGAGGGGAGGTGGGAGCATGCCAGGGTCTGAGGCTTTTACTTGGGAAATTTGGAGAATATCAACAGCACAGAGTGGCTCCAAGAGGCATCCAGCTTCTCTCCAGCTGCAGTTTTTTGTCAGTTTAAAAGTGCTTTTAAGCTGTCACCTTGGCAGCTCTGCCATGGCACTGCTGGCTCTGCTCTGGGCCAGGACTCACATTTATTTCTGCTGCATTTATTCCTTCTCCACCCACCCCAGCATTTAGGGAATGTGTAGTCCCAAAGGGAGCACGTTTGGAAGGAAGCAGCTTCTGAGCAGATAACTTGAGGTCACATAAAAGAAGGAGCAGCCATTTATTTCCAGGAGAGCTTGAAATATATTTCAACACAGAAATAAAACTCTTGTAGGTGTTAAGGAGTGAATTTTAAAAATTCCTGTCTAAGAATTGACCCCGTGTGGAAGCCTTAAGAGACTTAATGCTTCCTGTTCTTTGATAGTTGGTCTGGGCCTTTATTCACCAGGCCTATAAATAATTGGAAAAAGCAGGTTCATGAACACACATGTCTGATTGGAGACTACATTCCAGACAGCTTCACTTAATTTTTTTTCCCCAACCATCCTTCAGAGCAAGAAGACAATATATTTTCCTGTTTACATTTGTGCCTCCTGGGCTCTTGGAAGCAGCACAGACTTTTTTTGTTACCAGACCTCCTCACGGACAGAACTCGTAAAAGCTGTTGTGCAATTTCCTTGAGATAAGTACTTCAAATTCTAAACTCATTGGCCAGAGCTGACAGAAGCATTGAAGAAATGCATTAAGCAGCCTGAGCACTGCTGGCTGGATTGAGCAATGTGAAGCAGTGTTTGTGACTGGTGTTGCTCAGTTCTGCTGTGCTGCTGTGGCCGGCTCACAGGTGATGCAATGAGATGAGTTTCAGTCTGGCTGGCTGAAGGGGAGTTTCACTCACCTGAAAGTAAGTTTGAAAACAGGTATTTCTGAGTTTGGAAACGGGTGTTCTGAGATAGCTGTATTGCCAGCGCCAAGTTTAACCTGAAACCTTAAATCAGTTAAATTGCTTTCTTCCCTTAAGCACTCAAAGGTCTGTGCCTGATTTCCTTAGCCCTAAATGTGACTTTTCTTTCCCATATTCAGTGATTTTCAACATCCATCAAGTCCTGTCTGGTCCCTGCTCTGTCTGTGTGTGTTTTGATGAACAACCCCCACCCAGAGCACCACCACCCAAAATCCAGCCACGTTCACCCCGTGGGAGTGAGGGGAAGATGAGAATCCCCCTGGAGGTGGTGGCACTGCCACAGCCAGGGGAGGTGACTGCCAGGAGAGGCAGAGCCCCTGAGCCCCGTGCTCTGGGTAAATCTGTTGTGTTTCTGTCTCTGTGGTTTGCAGGGGGAGCTGGAGAGGCAGCTGCTGCAGGCCAACCCCATCCTGGAGTCCTTTGGCAACGCCAAGACGGTGAAGAACGACAACTCCTCCCGCTTTGTGAGTGCTCTGATCCCTGCAGGGCCTGGAAACCTCATCCCAGAGCCTGGAAACCTCATTCCAGAGCCTGGAAACCTGCAGAGCCTGTGCCCTGATCCCTGCAGAGCCTGGGCACCTGATCCCAGAGCCTGGGCACCTCATCCCAGGGCTGGAAACCTGCAGAGCCTGTGCCCCTGATCCCTGCAGAGCCTGGGCACCTGATCCCAGAGCCTGGAAACCTCATCCCAGAGCCTGGGCACCTGCAGAGCCTGTGCCCCTGATCCCTGCAGAGCCTGGGCACCTCATCCCAGAGCCTGGGCATCTCATCCCAGAGCCTGGAAACCTCATCCCAGGGCCTGGAAACCTGCAGAGCCTGTGCCCCTGATTCCTGCAGAGCCTGTGCCCCTGATCCCTGCAGGGCCTGGGCACCTGATCCCAGAGCCTGGGCACCTGCAGAGCCTGTGCCCCTGATCCCTGCAGAGCCTGGGCATCTCA
>JANIJU010000020.1:6389252-6401706 GCA_025504685.1 Leucosticte australis | reverse complement strand
TCTCTTCTCTCTTCTCTCTTCTCTCTTCTCTCTTCTCTCTTCTCTCTTCTCTCTCTTCTCTCTTCTCTCTTCTCTCTTCTCTCTTCTCTCTTCTCTCTTCTCTCTTCTCTCTTCTCTCTTCTCTCTTCTCTCTCTTCTCTCTTCTCTCTTCTCTCTTCTCTCTTCTCTCTTCTCTCTTCTCTCTTCTCTCTTCTCTCTTCTCTCTTCTCTCTTCTCTCTTCTCTCTTCTCTCTCTTCTCTCTTCTCTCTCTTCTCTCTTCTCCTCTCTTCTCTCTTCTCTCCTCTCCCTTGTGAGAGAAATGTTCCTTTTGGACTGAAATCCAGGGAACACCATGAAGGAAATGACTCATTTGACTTCACTAAGAAAATGTCATTTCCTCCAAGTTACTTGGTTGAGGTGTTTTTGAAAATCAGATTATTGGGATGCTTCCTTTTAAATATTGATGGCCCTGAAAAAGGGAGTAGTTGAGAACTTACCTGTCTTTAAAAATATTAAAAGTAGTTGAAGAGGGAATAAACTCCACTTCTCACAACTTTTGATGCAATTTAAAAGTGTCTGTTAATGATATTCAAATGAATCATGTTTAAACCCTCAGAAGCACAGGGCATCATTGCTTTTTAACTCTCTGTGTCAGTAACTGGACTGGCTGAGCTGTGATACTGGAATAAGGAGAGCTGTTTCCTGTGGACTCTCTCCCCAGATCGTGGTGGTTTTCCACCAGGTGCCCCATTCAGGTGCAGTGTGCTGGGAAGCCTCTGACATGAAGCCTGATCTGACTGGTTGTCATTAATTATAGATTTTTAATTTTACAGCTGGAATTAGGAAGGTGAAGACTGTGGCAGTGGGTTTGTGTTTCCTAGAGAGCACATTTCACCCAGAGCATCAAAAATTCCATGTGCATCCCATGGCCCTTCATTCCTCACCAGATCATTGATCTGTACATGAGTCTAACAGAGCAGTTCATTTTCGAAGGGCCAGGAGGCTTTTCAAAATAACACATCTTTGTTCCCAAGTTCAAAAAGCCTAAAAGTTACCCCCTGATAACCTGGAAGATGCTCAGATGCAGTTGTCTCTGTTCCCAGGACCTGGAGGAGCAGCTCGATGAGGAGGAGGGAGCTCGGCAGAAGCTGCAGCTTGAAAAAGTGACAGCTGAAGCAAAGATCAAGAAGATGGAGGAGGAGATCCTGCTGCTGGAGGACCAAAATTCCAAATTCCTGAAGGTGGGAGCAGTGTGCAGGGGGGAGGTGCCAGGGACAGCTCCCAGAGCTGCTGTCACAGGGTCTGGGACACCTCTGGGGTGTGAGACACTGGAGATGAGTTTGGGCTGACATTCCAGAGGGAGTTTGTCGTGCACTCTTCCCAGCTTCATGACTCTCCCAAATCCTAGAGCTGGAAAAATGGTTTATAGCTGCCATTGTTCTCTGCAAGCAGATTCCCAGTGCTGGCCCAAAGCCAGGCCTGCTGTGTGCTGAATCCCAGGTCTCTCTTGGAAAATGTCTTCATGGTTCCAAACAGTTCCAGTTGATCCTTGATCCTGACAATCACTTGGAATGAAATCTGTATTAGAAACAAAATGTGTACCAGAACCTTGTGCTCTCTGACAGCCTCTGAGGGTTCTGGATTCCTGGATTTGCACTGCTCAGGGGCTCTGGAAGCTGTGTTGAAGTCATTTTGAAGTTTTTTCCCCTCCCCAGGAAAAGAAGCTGATGGAGGACAGGATTGCTGAGTGCTCTTCTCAGCTGGCTGAAGAAGAAGAGAAAGCCAAAAACTTGGCCAAGCTGAAGAACAAGCAGGAGATGATGATCACTGATCTGGAAGGTTTGTAGTGCCTGGAATGGCCTGGGGGCAGCCCAGGAGGGGATGGATCCCCTGGGGCAGGGTCTGCTCACCTGGGCTGGGCAGGGCCAGAGCTGCTGCCCCAGGCAGCTCCTGGAGGAAATCTGGCAAGGCTTGCTGCATCTGCCTGCTCAGCCTCTCTCCTGTTGGGCTTGTCAGGTTTTCATTGCTGAGAATCCATTTGTGTCCTTTGCAGGCACACTCAGAAATCCCTGCTCTTGCCTGTGTCCATTAGCACCAGGGAAAACTCCTGGAAGCTTCTCCCCCTTTCCTCTGGCCCCAGAGCCATGTGTTCCTGCAGCAATGGCAGCAGGCACTCTTTAGGCTTCCAGGATTGTGTTTCAACAAGCAAATCTCTTCTTTTGCTTTGCTTAATACTTATCTTCATTACATTTATAGATATATTTTATTTCATAGTGCTTTATTTTAATTGAGCAGCCTGCTCTGGTGGAAGGTGTCCTGCCCAAGGAAGGAGCTGAGCTTTAAGGTCTCTTCCAACCCAAACCATTCCATGATTCCATCCAAAATTCCTGTAGCCATTTATTTCTGATTGTTTTGCCAGTGTTGTCACAAGTTAAACCTGCCCCATATGCAACCCTTCTTGACTTTGTGTTGTTTTATTTTAATTACTATAGATACTGCACAACATGAATGAGCTGCCAAGTCAAAGTTGCAAAATAATAGAGGAAGTTGTTCTCTGAGCCCTAATTTGGGAATGGCTCCTGCACTTGGTGTGTTGGGGCCTGTCTTGGTGCATATTTTGAGGCTGATGTGCTTCTGGAAGGATGTCAGGGTTTCACCTTCCCTGTGCAGGCAGGTGCTGAGCTAACAGGGCTAGCAGTGATTGCTGAGCCTTGTCTTCAACTGCTGCATTCAGAGACTTCAGGGTGGGTCTGAGTAAGCTTTACTCACTGGAAAATAATGCTGGAGTAGCTCTGTGCTTAAATCAGGACTAGGAACTTGACAGATGTCTTTGCTTACAGAGGCAGCCCAAGACTGATGACCTTAAAAGTGGAAATTAAAGCTTACATTTAAGGCATGCCATTTCTTGGCTAGGAAAGCAGAGTAAAATGTTATTTACTTTTGGAGATGACTCAAGAAGCCATTAAGGTCTCTCTGCTGGAGTCTTGCCACTGCTAGGCACTGATGTTTGGGGAAAAAAATTAATTCAGTTTGCTGTGAACTCTCTCAATTACAAAATTGGGTCTTGTGACACTGCTGGAAGTGTCACTCACCAGGAGCCTCACGTAAAAACAGAGGGGAAAGTACAAATCTTTGGGAATGTGAGACTGCTTGGAGAAAAGCAGAGTTACCTTAGGGTGTCTGGAAAACCCCAAACAGCCCAGGGTGGCCCTGAGGTGGATCCTGACCAGGGCTCCCTTTCCATCCTGTGCAGAAGGAGCTTTGGGAAGGGTGTGAGGAAAACCTGCAGCGAGGAGCCACAAAGGATTGAACAGGGCATGAACTCTGCTGGCACTGAGAATTGCACATTTGTGCCATTTATTGCACATTTGTGCCATTTATTGCACATTTGTGCCATTTGTTGCACATTTGTGCCATTCATTGCACATTTGTGCCATTCATGCCCTCAGAGCTGGGCTGGGGCTGTGATCAGCAAAGCCCCAGGCAGGGCAGAGCAGGGGCTGAGTGTGGTGGTGTGAGGTCCCCAGGACAAGGGGAGAGATGAGAATCTGCCTCCATGTTCTCAGAAGGCTGATTTATTATTATATCATATCAATAAAAGAATGCTATACTAAAACTATACTGAAATAAGAGAAAGGGTGCATCAGAAAGCTTAACAAGAATAAATAATAAAAACTCGTGACTGATGCCCAGTGTCCAACACAGCTGATGGTGATTGGTCATTAATTAAAAACTATTCACAGGAAACCAATCAAACATTCACCTGTGGGTAAACAATGTCCAGACCACACTCCAAAGCAGCAAACACAGGAGAAGAAATCAGATCATTATTTTCATTTTTCTCTGGGGCTTCTCAGCCTCCCAGGAGAAGAATCCTGGGGAGGGGATTTTTCAGGAAATGTCCCAGTGGCAGCTGAGGTTGCTGTGGCCCTGCTGGAGGTGCCTGTCCCAAAGAGCTGCTCAGGGCTGGCTGCCCCAGCTGCACCATAAATCCCTGGGAGGGAGCTCTCAGGGCTGCAGAGTTTTGCTAAATCTTGATGGGAAGGGATTAAACAGCACAGACTCTTGTAAATGGTTTATTAGGTTTACTTTAAGCTGTGCCATTTTCCAGGAGGTTTTTGGAGCCTGGCCTAGCCCTTCCAGAGCCATGCAGTTGTTCCAGCCCACAGTTTATCTTCTTTTTTGGGTGTTGATGTCTGTGATTATCTGGCCTAACAGCTCAAGCTGCTCTGGCAGATCCCACTCCTTATTTTCTACCAAGATGTTCCTGTGGCCTCATCTCAAGCTATTCTCAGTTGTCAGAGACCTTCCCCTGACTTTCTGGCTAAGTCATGCACTTCTCCTTTGCCATTTCATTTTTCTGCAGGCTGGAGAAAGAATTGAGGCAGCAGAAATTAAACTTCCCACCCTTCCTGCCACCCCAGAGTCCCTGAGGGTGACAAGAGGGACAATCCCAGAGGAGTTTAATTCTGTGCTTCCTTTAGAACGCCTGAAGAAGGAGGAGAAGACCCGCCAAGAGTTAGAAAAAGCTAAAAGGAAACTGGATGGGGAAACTACAGACCTGCAGGACCAAATAGCTGAGCTGCAAGCCCAGATTGAGGAGCTGAAGATCCAGCTGGCCAAGAAGGAGGAGGAGCTGCAGGCTGCTGTGGCCAGGTCAGAGTGGGGCAAAGCTCTGCCCCAAAGGGAATTTCCCTGGCTGCAGTCAGGTGCTGCAGCAGCAGCAGCCAGCTCTGGAGCCCTGTGCTGTGCAAGAAATGCCAAATTTGCAGCAATTCAGGCATCCCTCAGCATCCTGCCTCTGCAAAGCTGCACAAAGGAGAAGGCTCACGTGGTATAGCAGTGTTTGGGCTCTGGAAGCTTCTTTAATCTCCCAGAATTCGGCCTCAGGAGGGAAAAATGTGTATTTCTCAGTGGGTCTAAACAAAGTGCTGGGCAGGACAGGCTTTAGCTGGGTTTGTGTGACACTCCTGCAGCCCCATGCTGTGCTGAGCACCACCTCTGTGTTTTCAGTACAATTCTGCAGGAAAACTCTACAGATGGGACATTTCTGGGGCAGTGTTGAGATCTACAAAACTGGAATACCTGAGTGTAAAGTAAAGCTTGATAATCCTGAGAGTTTTCTCTCAGGATTATCACCTTGGTTTTCTCTGTGTACCTTTCATCCCTCCCTGCAGGTATCCAAGCTGCACAGGGCTTGGAGCAAGCTGGGATAGTGGAAGGGGTCCCAGCCCATGAGGGGGGGAATTTGAGCTGTTTAAGGTTCCAGCCCAAGCATCCTATGAATGTTGATATTTATTTTATTCCAGTGGAAGAGTTCAGCTGTGTTTGTAGCTGATTTAAGCAGGAGTTCTGAGAGGAGGGGCAGCCCCAGTAACTGTGGTGCCTGTTTGACAGGGGGGATGAGGAAGCAGTGCAGAAGAACAATGCCCTGAAGGTGATCAGGGAGCTGCAGGCCCAGATTGCAGAGCTCCAGGAGGATCTGGAGTCTGAGAAGGCATCGAGGAACAAGGCAGAAAAGCAGAAAAGGGATCTGAGTGAAGAGCTGGAGGCTTTGAAAACTGAGCTGGAAGATACTTTGGACACCACTGCAGCACAGCAAGAGCTGAGGTAGGGTCATGGTCTGTGTAGGAAAGCACCACTGAAATTCATCTGTGATTTATAAAAACTGAAATGCTGATTTTTGGGTGACCCTTTGTGCTTCCTCCAGGACAAAGCGAGAGCAGGAGGTGGCTGAACTGAAGAAAGCAATTGAGGAGGAAACCAAAAACCACGAAGCCCAGATCCAGGAGATCAGGCAGAGGCATGCTACTGCCCTGGAGGAGCTCTCTGAGCAGCTTGAGCAGGCCAAGAGGGTGAGAGGAGGATGAACTTTGTGCTTCAGGGGTTATTATAGTACCACAGGCAGCATGGTTCCTCCCAGGAGACCTGAGCTGAGGCTTGCCACCATCACAGAGCTCAGCTGGCCTCTCAAATCCACCCCAGCTGCTGAGATTTCTCCTGCTGGTTTGGCAGTGCTGCAGCTGTTCAGCAGCACATCTGTGCTGTGGGCTCTGGTCACCAGCAGCAGGAGGCACAGGTGGATCCCATGGCTCCTGCTCCTGTCCAGAGGGAGAATTACTCAAAAAAAAGAGTGTCTGGTTTTTGAAATGACACCTGGGGTCATCCACAAATGTGTGTGTGGACAGCTCCTGTCCTGTGGTGTTTTCATGTATTGTGAATGCTGCACAAGCTTCCTTAGCATTCTAAATTAAGTGAGACATGTAGTAGTGAAACTATGATTTTCACCAGCTTTATTCACCTGAAAATCTTCTGCATGTCTTCTGCTCCTTATTCAGCCAATATTCTCAATAAGAGCACGAAAAGATGGGAAAACCCCCTGCAATCTGAAACCAAGCTCCTGTGACAGGGTGGTGTCAGCCCTGGTGATGCAGCCTGGTGACACTTGGACATCCCTGGTGCCAGGGCTTGCTTTGTGAAGGCTTCTGACAAGTGTCAGTGCAGTGCTGAGAGCTGCTTTGCTCTGCACTGCCAGGCTGCTCTGCCTGCTCAGGCAGGGCAGCCTGGGTTCCTGTCCCCCCTTTATTTCTGGAGATGAGCCGTGCTGAGCTCTCAGTGGGCACATTCCTCCCCCCCTGCAGTGCTCCCCAAACAGCCATTTCCAGGGCTGCCATCCCAGATCCTGCCCTCACTGGGGAGAGCAGCCTGGCTTCCTCAGCCTCTGCTGGCACCCAGAACGTTCCACAGCAGCATTTCACTCTCTGCTGAGCACCTGGCTTCTCTCTGAGCCTGGAAACTGATCTGCACAATCCTCTGTGGCAGGAAACATTCACCTGCAGCACAGAGCTGAACTTCTTCCCTTTTGTCTTCCCCAGTTCAAAGCAAACCTTGAGAAGAACAAGCAGGGCTTGGAGTCTGACAACAAGGAGCTGGCCTGTGAGGTGAAGGTGCTGCAGCAGGTCAAGGCAGAGTCTGAGCACAAGAGGAAGAAACTCGATGCTCAGGTGCAGGAGCTGACTGCAAAGGTGTCAGAAGGGGAGAGGCTGAGGGTGGAGCTGGCTGAGAAGGCAAACAAGCTGCAGGTAAGGCTCTGGAAATCCTGAAATCCTGGAAAACCGTGTGCAGAAATGGCCTGATGTGGGAGGGGACCTCAGCAAGGGCTCTCATGGACCTGGGAGGCCTCAAAGCGGTGCTGTGACATCAGTCCTGGCTGTGTGACATCAGTGTGAGAGCTGCAGTGGCTTTGAAGGATGTGCTTCCATCCTGGAGAGCAGATCCTGCAGGGAGCTCTGCCCAGCTGAGCACAGGGTTTGCCCTGGCTGGGAACTGAGCAGACTGGGCTGAGCTTTTCCATAGGGATGAGCAAAAACTGGTGCAGCCACAGCCTGGTTTGGTGCTCCAGGCTGGGAGCCTGGCAGGGAGGGGCTCAAGCACAGCCCCATTTGGCTGGGAAATGGAGCAAAGAGG
Source organism: Leucosticte australis (assembly GCA_025504685.1). NCBI lineage: Eukaryota > Metazoa > Chordata > Aves > Passeriformes > Fringillidae > Leucosticte > Leucosticte australis. Next base: position 6,394,259 of record JANIJU010000020.1, on the reverse strand, counting down.
CAAAGGGCAGCCATGGCTGAGTTCTGAGCCCCAGCAATGAGGGCTTCAGGTAAATCCAGGTGAGGCACTTCCAGCAGGGAACGGCCCAGCTCTCTGGGGGAGGCTTTCAGGCTGCCTCTCAGTGTATGTAAAAGCAGTGTAGCCCAAAATAATGAACTGGCACCTGGCAGTGACCTTTCCTCCTGCAGGGATGCTTCAGACCCAGCTGCCACCCTGATGGTCCCTGAATTAATGCTTGCATGAAACAGATGGTCCTGGGATTCAAAACAGCATTAAAGTGTGAATGCAGGGATCAGAGCAAAGTGCCAAATACCAGAGCTCAAGAGGCTGGCTCTGCTTTTGTTACTGCACTGCAGGACTGACAGTCAATTTCCTCTTTTGTGGCCAAACTTCAGTGGGTTTAGCTTGCTGTCTCCCTCTCTTGGGCTCTGTAGCTGGAGTTTGCTGAGGTTTGTGCTGTGCAGCTCCAGCCCCAGTGGGATCTGGGCTGTGCTCTCACCTTTGGGCTGCTTGCCTTGCAGAATGAGCTGGACAATGTCTCCAGCCTGCTGGAGGAGGCAGAGAAGAAAGGCATCAAGTTTGCCAAGGATGCAGCCAGTCTGGAATCGCAGCTTCAGGATACCCAGGTGTGTGTGCAGCAGGGCTGAGCTGGCATGCAGCTCTGCTCCTCAGGGAGGAGCTGCCTGCTAACAGAAAGCACATTTCATTCCTGCTTTGGGAAGCCCCCTGGGCAGCAGCTGAATCTCCTGTCCAGCCCAGTGAAATGGGATGGATTGGGATGGCTCAGCCACGGGGGGAAGCAAGCTTTCATTATCTGAGCTTCACTTCCTGGGAGTTGGGAGTTCTGCTTTATGCCTTTGTCTCTGAGGGAGATAAGAATCAAATTAAAAATCCCTTTCCAGGCAGAATTTAATGTCAATGTCATTGGGATATATGAGGAACAATACCCTGTCTTCTGACAGCTTCAAATTCTTACAGTTGAAGTTCAAACTGTCAGATTTTCTTCTTAATTAAGAAAATGCAGCTTTCTGCAGATATTCATCACCTCAATATATTTTATCTTGCCTGTATTAAAGTCCTCATGATGGCCACTAAACTCTGGATAATGTTAATCACAGCTGGAGGGGTTTGTAGGGAGCAGGATGGGGGTTACACCTTCCATCGCTTTGTTATGACAGAAGTCTCCACCTTTGAAGTGACCTTTATATTGAAACAATGCAGAAAAGCTGGAAGCATGCTGCCATTGCAGGGTTTGCTGCCCCATGTTCTTCCCAGGTGGTTTTTAACAGGTGCTCTGTGCTTATCTGAAGAAAGAAAAAATGCATTTTGAAGGTGGCTTCTGGGCTAGTCCCTTGAAAGATGGGAAAGTATCATCCCTTAATTTCTAGAACAGACTCTGGCAGGGGTTCCCTGACCAGAAATCTGCTTTATGAAGGTTTAAGTGTGCCCAAAATGAATGGTCCGTGGCTTTTTGAGAACCCAAAGGACAGATGTCTTCACAAAGCATGTCCTTGTCCCCAAACCTGAGGGAAAATAAACCTGGGAGTCCCGTGTGGAGCTGTGGGGGTTTGGGAGCACACTCAGCCCTGCCCATGCTGTGTCCCAGGAGCTGCTCCAGGAGGAGACCCGCCAGAAGCTCAACCTCAGCAGCAGGATAAGGCAGCTGGAAGAGGAGAAGAACAACCTGCAGGAGCAGCAGGAGGAGGAGGAGGAGGCCAGGAAGAACCTGGAGAAGCAGATGCTGGCCCTGCAGGCCCAGGTAGGCTGCTGGCAGTGGCAGCCCTTGCGTGAGGAGCTGTCCCAAAGGGTGTCCCAGAGCCTTGGGGAGCACGTGATGGCACTGCCACGGGTGCTGGGGCAGAGTTGGGAGTCAGGTTTGCACTGCAGCAACAATTCTGTGTGCCCTGAAGTGTGATGGGGCCTCTGAGAGCCTGAGCACTGCCAGGTTCTGTGTTCCCCTGGCTCGCAGGAGCTGCTCCTGCTGCTGCACTCTGCCCCTGAGCCTTTGCTCCCTCTCCTAAGGGACTCCACTTGCTCTGCTTGAATTTCAGCTGGCCGAGGCCAAGAAGAAGGTGGACGATGACTTGGGAACCATTGAAGGGCTGGAGGAGACCAAGAAGAAGCTGCTGAAGGACATGGAGTCCCTCAGCCAGCGCCTGGAGGAGAAGGCTCTGGCCTATGACAAGCTGGAGAAGACCAAGAACCGCCTGCAGCAGGAGCTGGATGACCTGATGGTGGACCTGGACCACCAGCGCCAGATCGTCTCCAACCTGGAGAAAAAGCAGAAGAAGTTTGATCAGGTACTGCAGCCTCCTGTCCCCTTCCTGGCTTTTTAGGGTTTTACATGGCACCTTGTTCCTGCTGCTGAGCCTGGTGGGAAGGAGGGTCTGGCTGCTGTGCTGTGGGTGTTGGTAAATCTGTGAGCAGCTGTCACTCCCTGTCCTGTGAGCCAGATGCCATCTCTGAGGCTCGGTAGGGCAAGTGATCAGCTCTTGATGTAGGAAAGGAGAATTATGCTGGAACAAAACCTTTAGAGCTTTACTGTAATCCCTCCAGGTAGGGATCTGAAGAGTGAAAGGTGGGAATCATATGGAACTCGAGTCTGGCTTGCTTTCCTCCTCTCATCCCAGAGGAGCTGTAGCTGTTCCCTTCCTGGCACTTTGATCACAGCTGAGGGACCAGACAGCTGCTGAAGGCCAGATAAGCTTAGAGCATGAGTAAAACCCCTGGGGCAGGAAGGACCTGCTTGTGGAGCTTAGGAGATGGATTCATTGTTTCTCTCGTCCAGATGCTGGCAGAAGAAAAGAACATTTCTGCCAGGTATGCAGAGGAGCGAGACCGTGCTGAGGCAGAGGCCAGGGAGAAGGAAACCAAAGCCCTGTCCCTGGCCCGGGCCCTGGAGGAGGCCCTGGAAGCCAAGGAGGAATTTGAGAGGCAGAACAAGCAGCTGCGTGCTGATATGGAAGACCTGATGAGCTCCAAAGATGATGTGGGCAAAAATGTGAGTATGGTTCCAATGGCAGGGAAATCCCCCTGTGCTCCAGAGCAGAACCTCCTGAAGCTCTCCCAGAATGCTGGAGGAATTAATGCCCAGCATAATTAACATCTTCAAGAGCTGTGTTGTCACCCTCGTGGAGATCCCAGACACTGGTTTTGTACTTTGGGTCAGTGGAGGGGCCCTGCAGTCAGACAGAGCTGGTTCTGTGCTGCAGCTGGGACAGATCAGGGCAGCCCCTCCCCATTTTTGTGTCGCTGGGTGTATTTATTGTGGAAATGAGGGATGAGGAGGATTTCTGTTCCCTCTGGCCAAGCTGAGGTGCAGGATGTGGCTGGACCAAAGGCAGAGCAGAGCTGTGACCCTTCAGTGTCCTCCCTGCTGCGCCAGCTGGGGCAGCAGCAGAGGCTCCCTGCCCTTCCCCGGGGTCCTTGCTGTGTCACTGTGCCCCAGCCCCACATCCTTACCTGCTGCCAGGTGAGGGGGTGGGTGTGCCCTGACATGGGGGGCCTCTGCTGTGCCTCAGTGCCCAGCTCAGAGGGAGCAGGGGCAGCCACTGCCCTCCCTGCTCTCCGAGCTGCTGCTGGGGGAGCCCTCAGGACAGCTCGGAGCAGAGTTTGTGCTCTAGGTCCACGAGCTGGAGAAGTCCAAGAGAACCCTGGAGCAGCAGGTGGAGGAGATGAGGACTCAGCTGGAGGAGCTGGAGGATGAGCTGCAGGCCACAGAAGATGCCAAGCTCCGTCTGGAGGTGAACATGCAGGCCATGAAGGCCCAGTTTGACAGAGACCTGCAAGCCAGAGATGAGCAGAACGAGGAGAAGAAGAGGATGCTGGTGAAACAAGTACGTGTGCTTTACTCTGTGTGGTAGGCAGGAGGGGAGGAAGGGCTTTGGCCACAATTCTGGGCCTCTGTGCTTGCAGAAAAATAAACCCCTTTGCTTAAAGATTGCCTCCCATAGAAACCCCAAACCACAGCATTTTTACAAACCATAAATAGTTCTGGCTGAGGAGTGGCCACTGTCCCCAGGCAGGGTCGGGTGGTGCTGGTGGCCCCCAGAGCCACTCCCTGAGTTTGGCTGTTGCTGCCTGGCTGTGTTCCCAGGACAGGGACACCTCAGCTGCATTTTCAAGCCCATCCTATTTGATGTCCAGGAACAAATCCATGGATGCTGAGATAGACTTCTAAACTAAGGGAACAGTTTCTTAAATGCAAATCATGGCAGAGCTTCCAGGTTTCCAGAGTTGAGAATGCTGGGAACACAGAGATCAGAAGAGCCTCAAGAAATGCCTTCAGAGGATCATGCTTGGTTCTAAATCAACATTAAGTGTTCAGGAACAAACCAGCCAATATTTCAGTATTTATCCCAAGAAAACAAAACCTGGCAATCACCAGTGGAGAGATATCCTAGGAATAAACCTGGCCTGCAGGGTTTGGGAGGTCACTGCAGGACAAAGCTGCTGTTATCTGAACTGGACAAGAGCTCCTGACCTTGCACTGGGAGGGAGATTTGCTTCAAAACAGAATATTCTTTCACGTTGGTAACCTGTGGCATTTCTGGCTCAGTTTGTTTTGGCACAGGTTTGGCTCAGTCCATGTTGCCTGGCTGTTCACACACTCTTGTTTTGTTTTATTTTGGGAAAAGAAGTTGTTGGTGTGTAAGTGCCAGTGACAGGCTGTTCAAAGGGAATGGTTTCATTGTTTTCTTGAGACAATGAGGTGATTCTCCTGAATTCCCATCAGGGTTAGCTGCATCTGCCCTGGAGCCATCCCCTGGGGTGGGGGGCAGTGGTGGGCAGGAGGCTGAAATGGGAGTGCTCCAGAAGCTGAGTCCTTTCCTGGGCCTTCCCTGGAGCTCAGGGAGAGATCTCTGATCCATTTGGGACCTGGCCTTGCCCTGTGCCTTCCCCTGGGCTGCCATTGCACAGCCTGTGCCATGGGCAGGGGTCCCTGGCTGCCAGCCTGGCCCTGGCTGGTGCTGCCCCCGTGCCCAGGGTGCCAGCCTGGCCCTGCCC
>JANIJU010000020.1:6320823-6335734 GCA_025504685.1 Leucosticte australis | reverse complement strand
AAATATATCCCAGCCTCATCCCAAATATATCCCAGCCTTATCCCAAACTTATCCCAACCTTATCCCAAACTTATCCCAACCTTATCCCTCCTGCCTCCCAGCCTCATCCCAACTTTATCTCTCTTGCCTCCCAGCTTAACCCCAGCCTTATCCCAACCTTATCCCAACTTTATCCCAGCCTTATCCCAATTTTATCCCAGCCTCATCCCAACTTTATCCCTCCTGCCTCACAGCCTAACCCCAGCCTTATCTCAACCTTATCCCAACCTTATCCCAACTTTATCCCAGCCTTATCCTAGCCCTATTCCAGCCTTATCCCAACTTTATCCTTCCTGCCTCCCAGCCTTATCCCAGCCTTATCCCAACCTTATCCCAACCTTATCCCAACCTTATCCCTCTTGTCTCCCAGCCTTATCCCAGCCTTCTCCCTCTGCCACTCCCAAACACACACACAGCCCTGGGCACCAGGAAAAAGCTGTTCCTTCCCCACTTTCCCTGTGCCCAGCATCCAGGCTGGAAATCGGGAGGGGTTTTTAAGGTTTCAAACTCCCTGTGGGCACTGAGAGCCCCCTGAAGGGTTTGCTCTCACTGAGGACAGGGAAAGCTGCTGGATTTTGGGGAGGGATGGGCAAGTGCAGCTCGTCCTGCTGGGATCTCACCTGCTGCCCAGGTGGGAGGAGCTGCAGCAGGATTTTGGGGTGCTCTGGCAGCCTGGCTGTGATCCAGGCTCAGGCACGGAGCCAGCCAGGGGAAGCTGGGCCACCAGCCCTCAGCAGCCTGAGGCTGCTTCCAGGAGAGGTCTGGAAGGTCTCAGGGATGTCAGGAAGGAGCTCTGGAGGGTCTCAGGGATGTGAAGGTGTGGTCACAGTCACCAGTGGTCACCTGCTCCCTTCCTCACCTCAGTGATTTATCCCAGCAGCTGCACAAACCAGCCCCAAGGCTGAGTGTGACTGAGATCCTGGAATCGTGGGATGGTTTGGGTTGGAAGGGACTTAGAGATCATCAATTCCACCCTCTGCCATGGCAGGGACACCTCCACTGTCCCAGGGACACCTTCCCCTGTCCCAGGGACACCTCCACTGTCCCTGGTGCTCCCAGCCCCAGTGTCCAGCCTGGCCTTGGGCACTGCCAGGGATCCAGGGGCAGCCCCAGCTGCTCTGGGCACCTGTGCCAGGGCCTGCCCACCCTCCAGGGAACAATTCCTCATTCCCAATATCCCATCCATCCCTGCCCTCTGGCAGTGGGAGCCATTCTCTGTGTCCTGTCCCTGCATCCCTTGTCCAAAGTCCCCCTCCAGCCCTCTTTGAACCACTTTAGGTCCTGGAACTCAGGCAGGATGGCAGATCCTCAGAGGGGGGTCTGGCCCAGGGCTGTGCCCACCTTTGGGCAGGTTTGGTGCTCTGGAAGCCCAGGAATGAGGCAGCTCAGACACCTGGAGCAGGGCGTGCTCCAGCCGAGCCTGCCGGGCGGGTTTGCTGCCTGACCTTTGAGATGCAGGGCAATATTTCCTCTTTGAGCTGCTCTGCTGAGATAATGACTTTTGTAATGGATTTCCTGTTCTTTTTATAGCACGGGGGAAGCTGGCAGACCACAGCTCAGCTTGCTTCAGTGAGACATAATTATGTTTGCTGGAAAACCTGATCTTTCCTCTAAACGTGTTTTCCTTTGGTCTGATCCAGAGCATGGCAGCAGGATCCAAAGAGGCTCCAGTGGGAGAGAAGAGGAGCAGCAGGGAGCAGCCAAACGGGGCTTGGGAGGTGCAGGGGAGCAGCCCAAGGCTGGGAACATCCCCATGGGCTGGTCCAAGGTCCATCCAGCCCAGCCCTGCCCAGCCATGGCAGGAGGGCACAGCAGGTGAGCTCTGCAGCCCTCCTGGGACCTGCTCCTCATGGGCTTCTCCAGCACCCACCACTGCTAGGTTAGGGAGGAGAAATGGCACATTCTTCTCCCTTGCTTCTGCTGTCTCTCTTTTTTAATCTGTTGCCCATAAAACCATTGAAACCCACGGGTACTCCCTGTCTCTGCAGCCTCCCACATCCCAAGGAGCTGGTGCCACAGCACAGAGGCAGAAATTCACTTCCCAGCAGCCCTGGGGAAGTGAATTTTATACCAGGGCGTGAATTTTATACCAGCTCCTTAAGAAACCCTTGTGAGGAGCCCTCAGGCTGCAGCTCGCTTCAGGAAAAGGATGCAAATTCCCTCTGTGGGGAGCTCCAACGCAAAATTCCCTCTGTCCCTGCAGGGATCAGCATTTATACCCCGAGCCACCGAGGGGCAGTTCCCACTTGGCTCCTGCACCTCCACCTGCAGTTTCCCCCTGCTGTTAATCTGAGTTTCCCACAGTTATCCCCCACCTGTTAATCGGATTTTGCCACAGTTATGTCCCACCTGTTCATCTGACTTTCCCCTCAGTTATCTCCCTATTGTTAATCTGAATTTCCCCTCAGTTATCTCCCCCCTGTTTATCTGAATTTCCCCTCAGTTATCTCCCCCCTGTTTATCTGATTTTCCCTTAACTTTCCTGTCCCTTTGCCCCCCTGTCCCACCACAGATCTGGGCAGCAAATACTGAGCTGCCTCTGATGAATCCTCGCAGGCTCTGCTGGTCCCTGGCTGTTCCTTTTCCCTGGCAGGCTCCATCCTCTTGCCAGGACAGAGGTGCTCACCCAGCCCCCAGAGCAGCCCCAGCCCCATTCCTGGTCCTCCCCCTGCCCAGCAGGTGCCCCACCACCCCAGCCACCCAGCAGAGATGTGACACCAGAGCAGCCACGTGCAGCTCCCTTGGGAATGTTTTCCTTTAATGAAACCTCATATTCTTGTTATAAACAGAGTCTGGAATCCAATTCAACTCTCGGTGACTTTTTATCCCACTGACATGTCACTGAGTGCCTCCTCCTTGGCCAGGGGCAGCAGGAGCTCCCTCTGTCCTTCTGGCAGTCCTGGAGCACCCCCGTGGCCAGGCAGCCCTGGCTGGGCCCAGCTCTGAGCAGCAGGACCCATCTCCAGGTGCAGGGCAGCCCCAGGGCTCGCCCCGTGCCCACACCTGAGCCAGCTGGCACCTGGGGCTGCCCTGCACCTTCTCCCTGGTCTTCCGTGCTGAATCCTGGTGCCCACCTGGCTGCAGCTGCCCCAGCAGGAGTTTTGGGGAGCATCCCCTGCCCGTGGCAGCTGCAGGAGCAGGGGCTGGGTGCTGTGCCAGGGCAGGATTGCAAAGAGCAGCCGAGCGTGGCACGGCACGAGGGATGGCTGAGGAACAAAGAGCTCTGCTGGGTCCTGTGCCAGGCCTGGCCCAGCCAAGCTGGCACTGCCTGCCCAGGGGCGCCTGCTCCAGTCAGGAAACAAAGTTCAGGGCCAGGCTGAGCCTGGGGCAGAGAGACTCGTGTGCTCAAACACTCCCAAGCCAGCTGTGCCAGCTGCCAGGATGGGATGTGCCAGCTCCAGCTCTGCCCACACGGCTCATGGAGAGCATGGAGGGCATCTCCAGGCACACAGCCCTGGTCCCAGACTGGCACCAGTGCCAGGGGGAGCCCGAGCTCCCTGCCAGCCAGGCTGGGACACACCAAGGCTCAGCCTCAGGCCCCTTGGGGCACAGCTTCAGGCAGAGGTGTTGGTGTGGCCCCGGTGCCAGAAACGGGGGAGTTCAGCAGGGATGGCCAGGGGGAGGCTGAGTGTCCTGGGAGGGAATCAGCCCTGAGTTCCCACAGCTCACACCATTCCCAGACACATCTCCCTGGTCCCTGCCCTGCCAGGTGCCTGGAGCAGTGGGGTCTGGGACCCTCTGCAGGGTCTGGGACCCTCTGTAGGGTCTGGGACCCTCTGTAGGATTTGGGACCCTCTGCAGGGTCTGTGTCCCTCTGCAGGGTCTGGGACTCTCTGCAGGGTCTGGGACCCTCTGTAGGATTTGGGACCCTCTGCAGGGTCTGTGTCCCTCTGCAGGGTCTGGGACTCTCTGCAGGGTCTGGGACCCTGTGTAGGATTTGGGACCCTCTGCAGGGTCTGTGTCCCTCTGAAGTGTCTGGGACTCTCTGCAGGGTCTGTGTCCCTCTGCAGGGTCTGTGTCCCTCCGCTTCTGATGTCTCCTGATGCTGGGCAGACCCTCCAGCCTCTCTGGCAAACCAGGGAGCTGGGAGGACTTGTGGCTCCTCTCTGCTGGTGGATCCTGCAGGGCCTCCTGGGGGATCTGGGCTCCTTTGGGGTTTTGTTTCAGCCCGGGCTCCTCTGGGGCTGTGCTTTACCCACTTGGTGCTCTGGGGTCACTCTTTGGACAGGGGGGTGATGCAGACACCTCGGACCTGCCTTGCTGGGCTCAGCTGGAAATTCCTGCTCCTGTTTCCCTGGGATGACTTGGATGAAGTACAAAGTTCATTTTCACACCGGAGGGAAGCCGCTGACGGGGGTGAAATCCTCTAGGGAGTACAAGAAAGTGTTTGTTCCCAAGGCTGATCAACACGGGCTGGAGGAGGGCAGGGAACCTTCCGGAGGAGCTCCTGGCTGCCCTCAGCGGTTGAAGAAGAAGGACTTGAGGCTCTGCAGGAACTGGGACTTCTGCCTCTGCTTCTGCTTCTTGCGGATGATGGGGATCCAGACCAGGCCACACACCAGGAGCATCAGTCCCAGGGACAGGAAAGCCGGGCCGGACATCTTGTAAACCTTCTTGTGCTTGCTGAGGAAGCAGGCCAGGCTGGTGATGACCACCCCGAAGAGGAAGATGGCAGCTCCCACGGCCACCACGATGAGGGGTTTGTGGTAAATGTCCCACCTGCTCCTGGGGGCGGCGGTCCACACGGACTCGCTGCGGGAGGAGCTCATGCACAGCGTGCTGCCCGTGCTGCTGGCCGCCAGCTCCGCGCCCCGGGGGCACTTCTCGCTGCCATCGGGGCTCCTGGGGGGCGGCTCCATGCTGCTGGGCTGAGAGCAGGACACCTGCGAGGGACAAAAGAGAAAGCAGAGCAGGGCGAGGCATGGAGGATGGAGGGAGCTGCAGTTCGTTTGGGGGGCCCCGGGGATTGCGAATCAACGGCGACTCCGGCGAAGGGGAGAGAGAATGATGCGCCTGACTCCGTCATCAGAAGGCTAATGAATTACTTTATTATACTATTAATTACTTTTTTATACTATTAATTACTTTATTATACTATTAATTACTTTATTATACTATACTAGGTACAAATCATCTAAACTGGATCCGCCAGGCACTCACTCTTGCTCCCAGAACTGCCCTCATCCCTGATTCTCTCAGACAGTCCCACACACACCTGGCCCTGACAGGCCAAGGGAACAAAACATCCTCACTGGGGGCAAACCATCTCCATATTGCATTCTGCTTTAGCACAACACAGGCACAGCAAGAGGGATAAGAATTGTGTTTTCCTTCTTCCCTGCTTGTCTCACAGCTTCTCTCTGCTCAGAGGGCCTGTGAATGCCACTCCCGGGGAGCCCCCTAAGCTCCATGTTCCCTGGTAGCAGCAGGCAGGCAAGGAGCCTCCACACGGCCTCTGAGGGTGCTAATTAGATGAGGGTGCTAATTATTGGGGGTCCCACCCCCCGGGAGCAGCATGGTTCCTGAGGGAGAAGGGGGGAAGGGGGAGAGAGGGGGAAAAGGCCCAAGAGGGAGCCTGGTCTGCCTGGCACAGCTTAACAGGAGATTCACAGTGGGAGCAGAGTAAGGCTCGGGCCAATGGGATTACAGACCCATGATACCACAGGCTTGGAATAAACCCTGCATTTTCCAGGGGTGAGACAGAGCAAAGCATTGAACTGAAGTGTAACACCACAGGAGGGTGCTGGCCTTGGGGCAGCAGTGAGCACAGCCCAGACGGAGGAGCAGGAGGCTTTGGGGTCACTGCTGGGAAAGGGGAGCATCACAGCCATGAAAGGGTGGAAGAGGCAATGGGATCCTGCAGAAGGATGGGCAGAAGGATGGGCAGTGCCACCACGGCAATGCCACCACGGCAGTGCCACCACAGCAGTGCCACTCCTGCAGTGCCCAGCACAGCTCTGCCTAGCACCACACAAACCTTTACCTGCCCAGGTTTGACCCAGAGCAGGTGACCCAACCCCCTGCAGCCCCTCAGGGCTGTGCTTGCTCTGCTCAGCAGGGCTGGCTCTCCAGGAGCTGCCACCTCTCAGGAGGTGCCAGGCTGGCTGTGCTCCCTGGAGCTGCCTTGTACTGGGGCTGCTGGTCCATGTGGGAGCAAGTTCCTCTTCAGGGCAGCCAGGCTGAGGCTGCAAGGCTGGCACAGCTCCAGGGGCTGGAGGAAACCTGCCCAGAGCTGGGCTCAGTGCCCACCTAGGGATGCTGATGGATGGGTGCCAGCCAGCACCTCCCTCCCTCCCTCACCTCTGTCCCTGCCAGCTCCGTGGTTACTCTGAGGAGAGACAGATGTAATTTTACACTTTGGTCCCCCCAGCACAGCCACTGCTGGTACTGACATCTTTTGGGGTGTTCCAGGATGTTTCTGCCAGGCTTGGACAAACAAGCACAAAACAAAAGCCAAGAGCAGTGGAGAGGATTTGCAGCTCTCCTGTCTGGAGCTCTCACTGCTCTCTGGAAACAGGAAAACAGGGGCAGGGCAAGGGACACATTTCTGATAGAGAACCCAGAAATCCTTTAGGCTGGAAAAGCCCTCTCAGCCCAGGGAGTCCCAGCTGTGCCCCATCCCCACCTTGTCCCCAGCCCAGAGCACTCAGTGCCACCTCCAGGTGACACTCCAGGGATGGGCACTGCAACCCTCCCTGGGCAGTTCCAGTGCCTGAGCTCCCTTTCCATGGGGAAATTCCTGCTGTGCCCACCCTGAGCCCCCCAGCTGCAGCTCTGCAGGGAAGTGCCCAAATCCTGAGTAATTCCAGGTGCCACCACCTGCCTCACTCAGGGCACTGCTGCCTTCTGCTCCCCCTCTTCCAGGGCACTCCAGACCTTCCCTGAGATTTCATCCTGGCATTTCTTGTCCTTGCCCTCCTAACGTGCATCACAGAGAGGTTTTGTGACCCAGCCACCGTCTGATTTTAATTTGGTTTCGTGCTAGGAAGTTTGCTTTGTTCTCTGGAATAATCCCACACCTCAGCAGCCTGAAACTCCATGTGCTGCTCCATCTTTCAGGCATCCCATTCCCCGATTCTGCACCCAGGGCAGCAGCTCTGCCCCTCTGTGTGCACACATTAATGTCAGGCTGCTGCAGGAACCAGCAGCTGCCTTCCAGCCCTGCCTTTCCACCACAGAGGATTTATTCCCCCTTTTATTTCCTGGCAGAACCACCCCTCTCACCACAATTCCCAGACCCTGCTCATTTTCCCAGCACTTCCTGGCAGAGCCTGGTTTTCAGTCACCTTTTGCCCACTGATGAAGGATTTCACTCCCTGCCTGGAGCTTGTCTGGGAGCACTGGGAGGATCTGCAGCTCCTGGGAGAGCTAATGCAATTCCAGCTGCTGCCCTGCCCCTGCTCCATCCCTGATCCATCACAGATGTGCTCTGAGCAGCCTGGCAGGAGAGTGCTATCGGATTTCTCCCGGATTTTTAGCCATTGTTGGAAGCAGACACTCAGCAGATGAGTCTTTGCTGTCTTGAAAACGCCTCCAGAGCACGTCTCAGATTTCACATCTGGTGGTTCTGAAACCCTGGGCAGCTCTCACTGCTGGGGTCTCTCTTCCCCTCTCCCTCGGGGAGACCCTGCTGGGGTTCTCCTCCCTTTGCTCTCCCACTGCTTTGTGTGGTGAGGTTTGGGTTCTGAACTGGGAAATCTTGGGGGGCTCCTTGCTGGGGAAGGAGTTTTGAAGTTTATGATGAATTTTCATTCCCAGGAGGAGGTCAGGCTCTCTGTTCTGAGTAGATGTAGATTGTCATGGGGATTAAACTGGTAAGGAAGGAGGTTTTGGCTGTGTCTCTGATGGTGTTGGGGGTGTTCTTGATGTTGTCAGATAGAAGCACAGCCCACCTTTGGGGATCCTGGGCTGGGCTGCAGCCCCCCATCCCTCTGGGAGCCAGTCTGGGGTCACGGAGGAGAAAACCCTGAGGCCAGCCCCAGGTGAGCTCTGCACTCCATGGATGGGGCTCGCCCTGATCCCTGCTGGGGAGGAGCAGAGCCCAGCCCAGGCCTGGCCTGAGGGCCAGACCCTGCCAGGGCACAAGGTGAGCTCTGCTCTGCCTGGCACAAGTGCCCCAGACTGGTGGCACTGGGAGTGGGGCAGCTCCATCACCTGCACACAGGTGTGCACAGGCTCCCCCCAGCTCGCTGTGTGCCATGGAGAGCCTGCCCCAGACAGGGACCCCAGGGCTCTCTGGGGCTCCCAGGGGCCTCTGGATGGCTCCTGAGGGTCTCCTGCAAGGAGCAGCTCCAGGGCCCTGCAGAGCCTTGGGTGGGAGCAGAGGGTGGCTTTGTCCTTCAGCAGGAGATGTGCCCAGCCTGTCACCCCAGCGGGCACCAGATCCTCTCTGGGTCCCAGCTGGGACTGACACAAAACCCTGGGGAACGGAGGAGAAGATTTCCCTGCTGCTCTGGAGTGTCTCAGTTGGACTCTTGATCTGGTCCTGGTGTTCAGTGTGAGCCCAGGACCCCCCAGAGGAGAGCAGAGGGTCTGTGTGTGCCAGCAGAAGGGGGCTGCTGCTCTGGGGGATCCGTGTGGGATCCCATGGGACGGGAGGGGAGGAGCTGCTGCACTCATGGACCTGCACAAACCCAGCAGGAACTTCTTCTGGGGTGTCTGTGCTGGCCAAATTCCATCAAGAGTGGCTCTCAGTCAGCTCCCAGGGAGAGAGAGGAACATCCAGGGAGAGAGAGGAACATCCAGGGACCCAGCCCACCCAGGGTCCCCAGGAAACCCAGGAAGATGGAGATGGAGATGGAGATGGAGATGGAGATGGAGATGAGATGGAGATGGAAATGAAGATGAAGATGAAGATGGAGATGGAGATGAAGATGGAGATGAAGATGGAGATGGAGATGGAGATGGAGATGGAGATGGAGATGGAGATGGAGATGGAGATGGAGATGAGATGAAGATGGAGATGAAGATGGAGATGGAGATGGAGATGGAGATGGAGATGAAAATGAAGATGATGAAGATGATGAAGACCCGTGCAGAGCAGCCCCACAGCCCCCTTGCCTGGGGCACTGCCCATGGGGGCACAGCACCCAAACCCCCAGAGGGAAACAGCCCCAGAGCCCCAGGGAGGGAGTGCTGAGCCACTGCCCACGCTGAGCCTCTGCTGTCCCTGCTGTCCCCGGGGGTGGTGGCTGCGGGTGGCTGGTGGCACTGGCAGTCCCTGAGCACACACTGAGTGAGCCCAGCAGCAGCAGCAGCAGCTCAGAGCAGCCCCAGCCTTGTGCTGCTGTGAGCCAGCCCCAGCTGGGCTGGGCTCTGCTGGGCTCAGCCTAGGAGGGGACGGGGAGGCTGTGGGTGCAGGGGTGGGTGCAGGAGCCCCAGTCCTGTCCCCGTGCCCCTGCTCACCTCGGAGCCAGGAGCGGGCTGGCAGCTGTCCCTGCAGAGTGGCTGGTGCTGCCCCGAGACCCTGCGGGGTGTCAGAGGATCTCACCTCCCCACAAACCCCACAAACCCCACAAACCCTCTGGGATGGAGCCAGAGGCAGAGTCCCCTTGCTGGTGGAGTGGAGCAGGGCTGGGCTGGTGCCTGCATCCCTCAGGAGCAGCTCCCCAGCACCACCAGGGGCTGGCCCAGAGCACCTCAGGGACCAAGGAGCACCTGCTGAGCCTTTGTGGGGCTCAGGCACAGGATGACCCCACCTCTCCCAGCTGGACCCCGTCCCCCTTCACCCTTGGACGCCCCTGGTACTTACGTGGTGAGCAGGGAGGGATGGCAGAGCAGGAGGCCCCTTGTCCACGGCCAGGCTCACCCCAAGCCCCACATCCCTCTGGGTGGTGTCTGCTGGGCTCTGCTGAGTCTCATAAACAATGGAGCATCCCAGCTCCGATGATCTCACCAGCCCATCAGGACAGGCTTTAACTCCTTGTGGCCCTGCCCTGGCTCGGGGCTGGGAGGGCTGCAGAGAGGCTGTGGTGGGAGGCAGGGCAGGGCCTGGAGCTGGAGCCCAGAGCTGGGCGTTGGTGCTGATCCAGCCTTGGAGCATCAGCAAGTTCCTGAAACATCTCTGAAGTGCAATTTCTGCCCTCTCAGAGCACGGAATGGTAGCCAGGGACTGCAAAGTGCTTTGAAGCTCATCAGCGAGGCATTAGAGGGATGCAAGGTATCAGCAATTATCTATTAATTAACATCCTGAGTCCATTACAGCGAGGAGGATGGGCACAGAGAGGTGGTTCTGGAAACACTGCTTCCTTTCAGGAGCCCCCAGCCAAGCTTCAGTCCCCTCTCACAGCACTGAGGACCTGCCTGGTCCTCAGGGAAGGACCCAGCAGTGCCATTGCTGCTGCCCAGGGCTGGAACCTCCATCCCTGGGGGACCTTGCTGGGCTGGTGCAGTGAAAAACCAAACCCAAGCTGCACCACAGACCTGGCTGGAGTGGGACGGGGTGGGAGGAGGCTGTGGAGCTCTCCTGGGCATGTGCATGACCCACAGGGGTCGAGGCTGGGCACAGAGGCAGCACAGGGGGCTGGAAGGGGAAGGGGAGGGTCCAGAGGGTCAGCAGGAGGGGACAGCACCTGGTGCAGGTGAGGGCAGCTGCCAGGAAGACAAGAACCTGGCTGAGGTCCCTCAGCTCAGCCCTGTGCAGAGCTGTGGCCAGCAGTGGTGGCCCTGGGACAGGCTGTGGAGCTCTTGGGAAGGGGCAGGAGGCTCCCAGTGGCTCAGGCTCCCCTCCCTGCTCTGCCCTCACCTGTGGATGGGTTACCTGGGCACAGTGGCCCTGCTGCAGCCAGGTGAGCACTGCTCCTCCAGCTGGAGCCGGCAGCCAAAGGAACCAGTGTTTGGGGTGTCCCGGAGCATCTCTTGGGACAGAGGAGAAGATTCCCTAGAGCTGGCAGGGATGAGCAGGTGAGCTCTGTGAGGGGGAGCTTTTCTCCTCAAGGAGCACAAAAAAGAAGGTTTCATTTCAGCTGCAGCAGGATCCACTTCTCACCCTGGCTCTGCACCATCCCTGGGCTGAGCTGAGCTGCTCCTGCCCTGCTGGGGATTCAGCCTGCCCCAGCTCAGGGCTCTCCCCATTCCAGCCCCCAAAGCTCCCCCCGCTCCCTGCAGTGTCCCTGACACCCCGTCCTGCCCCAGGGACCTCGCAGGGGGCAGGAAGGGTCAGGGACCCGCGGGACACGTTGGTGCCAGGGTCAGCTGGGCCAGGCAGCGGGAGCTGGGCGTTGCCAGGTGTGGGTGCCACGGGACAGGGAGAGAGAAACGGCAAGCCTTTCTCACAGCGGCTGTGAGAAGTTTTAGGGAGCTGGAAAGATGTGATAACCTGTTGACTATAAACGATTTGCTGTTTTTCTACTTTATTTTTTCTGTTCCTCTCAAGGACAGTGTGTGAGGAAGATGTTTCTTTTAGCCAATAGAATAGACTCTATCGCACCGCTGGAGAAAAACCGCGCGGTTCTTTTGAATAAAGCTTTCTTTGCCTTTCTAGGATCCTGCCTCTCGTCTGTTCCTGCCCCGACCCCGGCGACATCCCGGGGCCGGGCCATGTCCGGTGCTCTGCTGCCTGTCCCGTGGGGCCGTCCGGGGGCTGGCTGGGCGGGGTGAAAGGGGGTCCCGGCCGGGGTGAAAGGGGGATCCCTCCTGGGATAAATGGGGGATCCCTCCTGGGATAAATGGGGGATCCCTCCGGGGATAAATGGGGGATCCCTCCTGGGATAAATGGGGGATCCCTCCTGGGATAAGTGGGGGATCCCTCCTGGGATAAATGGGGGATCCCTCCTGGGATAAATGGGGGATCCCTGCAGGGATAAATGGGGGATCCCTCCTGGAATGAACGGGGATCTCTCCTGGGATAAATGGGGGATCCCTCCGGGGATAAATGGGGGATCCCTGCAGGGATAAATGGGGGATCCCTCCTGGAATGAACGGGGGATCTCTCCGGGGATAAATGGGGGATCCCTCCTGGGATAAGTGGGGGATCCCTCCTGGGATAAATGGGGGATCCCTCCTGGAATGAACGG
Organism: Leucosticte australis; assembly: GCA_025504685.1. NCBI lineage: Eukaryota > Metazoa > Chordata > Aves > Passeriformes > Fringillidae > Leucosticte > Leucosticte australis. Next base: position 6,323,681 of record JANIJU010000020.1, on the reverse strand, counting down.
GGGATCTCTCCGGGGATAAATGGGGGATCCCTCCTGGGATAAGTGGGGGATCCCTCCTGGGATAAATGGGGGATCCCTCCTGGGATAAATGGGGGATCCTTCCCTCCCGGGATGAAAGGGGGATCTCTCCCGGTGGATGCAGGCATCCCCAGCTGGCCCGTGCCCCCTCCCCGGGCAGGCTCAGCCCCCCGGGACCCTCCGCACCCCATGGCGGCTCCAGCCCCGCGTCCCCGCTGTCCCTGCTGTCCCCGCGCTGTCCCCGCGCTGTCCCCGCGCTGTCCCCGCGCTGTCCCTGGTGCCACCGCGCGGGCACACGGAGCGGGGCTGCCGCAGGTGCCAGGGGGGCCGCGGGCACCCCGAGCCGGGCAGCGGAGCGAGCAGAGCCCGGCGCGGCCCCAGGAGCAGCAGATGGTGCTGTTGCCCTGCAGGATGATGCTGGCAGCGGCGGCAGAATCCCGAATCCCAAATCGGGACTGCTGCACCCATCTCAGGCCGCTGGAGGGGAACCTGGATCCCAAAAATCCTTCTGCAGACCCTCTGCCCCTCTCCCCAGCACTGGCACTGGAAATCTGCAGGGCAGTTGGCTTCGCTGGAGCAGCAACCCCATCCCAAGGTTTCCCAGGACCTGCATCCCTCCCCCAGCTGTCCCATGGTAAAGGGAATTTGTTGGGGTTTTTTATTGCTTTTATTTTTTCCTTGGAGACAATAATGAAGAAATCTTGGGATAAAGGGACTGGCAGCAAAAACTTGGCTGAGTTTCTGTGTCCAGTTCTGGCCTCCTCAGTGCAACAAAGACAAGGAGCTACTGGAGAGGGACCACAAGGATGATTTGGGGTCTGGAGATTCTCTCTGATGAGGAGAGACTGTGGGAGCTGGGCCTGGTCAGTCTGGAGCAGGGAAGGCTAAGAGGGGACCCCACAATCCCACACAAACATCTCCAGGGGCTGTCAGAGCAGGGGGCAGGCTGTTCAGGGCTGCCAGTGACACGGAGCAATGGCCATGAACCAAAACACATGAATTTCCACCTCAGATGAGGAAGAACTTCTTTCCATGGAGGGTGGCAGAGCCCTGGAACAGCTGCCCAGGGAGGGCCTGGAGTGTCCCTCTCTGGAGACATTCCAGTCCCAGCTGGGTGTGCTCCTGTGCCACCTGCTCTGGTGGCCCTGCCTGGGCAGGGGGTTGGACTGGAGGAGCCCCAGAGGTCCCTCCCAACCTCAATAACTCAGTGATCCTGTGAGCTTTGGGCTCCTTTGTAAAGATTTGCAGAGGAACAAGGGGACCTGAAGGATCTCCCAGCCCACAGGAGCTTCCCCAGGACAGTCACCTCCAGGAGATTGGGGACATGGTGTGCCCGTCACTCCCAGCTGGGCAGGAACCTGCAGGGCAGGTGGCAGGGGACAAATGTGCTGGCAATGTCCCAGAGCTGCTGCAGAAACACCCCAAAGTGAGGCCCTGATCCCAGCCTGTCCCCAGTGTCACATTGTCCCTCGTGGCACCAAGTGCAGCAGGAGGCTTCAAGCGGAGCAAGGCAGAGGTGCCGCTGCCCTGCCAGCCCCAGGGGTGCCCACGGGGACCTTGGGGACAGCTCCAGGCTGTGCCCTCGGCTGGGCTGAGCTGAGAGGGTGAGAGGAGCTGAGCTGGGCCAGGTGCTGCATCCTCCAGGTTCAGCATCCCAGCCCTGCAGCCCTCAGGGAGCTGTTCCTTGTGTTGGAATTACTGCAGGGACAGAGAGAACAACTCCATAATTAGCTTGGCACCTTTGAAATCTTATGTTTCTTTTGCAGCTTGAATATTTATGCAATCACAGAGCTTCGCATGTCCCAGTTCTCCACATTATTTATTTATGTTCAACAATGACTGTACTTGTTAAATCACAATGTTTTCAATAAAAAATCTGAAAAAGGAAGAATAAAAAACTCACCTCAAGCCCAGAAACGCTTTTCCCTCCTCTCCCCCAAGCCTCAAGCCCTTGCCTTGGATCTTTCTGTGGGAAGCCCTGGGGATCTCTTAGCTCCAAACTCACAAGTTGTACAAACACAAATCGTTTGTTTCTCCAGAGGAGAAGAAGGCTGGGCCAAAGTGGGAACTGGGGATTTCTTGCTGAAGAAATCAAGGCTAATATCAGCCTTCTGAGGACTTGGAGTGAAATTCTCACCTCTCATCTCTCACCTGGGCATCCTCACACACCACAACCCACCCTCACCCAGCCGTGGCCTCTCCCACGAGCAGCCAGGGCAGCACTGGGAGCACCAGAATTTGGGATGGTTCCTGTTTGGAGGAGGGATTAGGGGTTAGAATAAATGTGGGTGAGGACACGGACACAGATTTGCCCTGGCTTGCTCTCGGGTACGTGGCTGCAGGAGGATGTGGCTGCCTTCAATGCCTCCTGTATTTATCTCTTGGATCACTTCTTTAGGCATCCATGGTTTGTTGTTTTATTGATTGGACAGAGCTTTGAATAATCAATATGGCTTTAGAGTTCACTGGGAATGGCAGAATTGCAATTAAGTAGAGTACGTGGAGAGAGCCTTAACCCGTCTCATTAATTAATGAGGTCACTTTTTCCAAGGGTTTCATGGGAGCCCTTGGGAAAAAAGATGACAACTTAACTCAGACTCCCTGCCCTGTGCCAGTGACCCCCGTGTGCCCTCCTGCAGCTCTCTGTGCAGCAGAGAAGGGGATCAGGGTGAGAAGGAGTTTCAGCCTGCCCAGATGTCAGGGGCTTTTCCTTCGTGCAGCCAAACCCCTGGCCCTGGGTGCACAGCTGGAACCAGCCCTTCTCCTATTCTATTCTATTCTATTCTATTCTATTCTATTCTATTCTATTCTATTCTATTCTATTCTATTCTATTCTATTC
>JANIJU010000020.1:6262813-6278736 GCA_025504685.1 Leucosticte australis | reverse complement strand
GTGCTGAGCAGTGTGAGCAGTGTGAGCAGTGTGTGCTGTGTGTGCTGAGCAGTGTGAGCAGTGTGTGCTGTGTGTGCAGTGTGTGCTGTGTGTGCTGTGTGTGCTGAGCAGTGTGAGCTGTGTGAGCAGTGTGTGCTGTGTGTGCTGAGCAGTGTGAACAGTTTGTACAGTCTGTGCTGTGTGTGCTGAGGCAGCCCCCAGGAGCTCCAGGTCCGTGGAAGTTCAGTGCTGCCTTTACTCTGTGGCTCCCAGCGCTGAGCCCTCAGCAGGAGAAGGGATCTGCTGGGTTTCAGCTCTTTCCCACTTGGCCAGAACGCCTCACAAAGCCTTTGGAGTGTGGCCCAGCCAACATCAGAGAGCTGCTGACATTTCTAATGCACACAAAGGTGCCCCCTGCCCTGGCATTTCTGCAGGGCTCAGGTCTGACCTGTGGTTCTGCCTCAGCCCTGGCTCTCAGCAGCAGCTCGGGCTGGGCAAACCTTCAGCAGCTGCCTGCTTCTCATTATTTACTGACTGCCAGCCAGCCAAAGGGCACAAAATGTTCCTCTACTCCTTCACAACAGGCAGGGGAGCTCCTGGCTGCTCTCAGAGTGAAGGATGTGCTCACCAAACCTATTTCCCCTCATTATTTCCCCGAGTTTTGTGCTGTAGCAGATGGATCTTCATTAGGCTGAATGCAACTTTTAGGGCAAAGCTGCTTTCATTGTTAAAAGAGCTCTTGCAGTAACCCCGGCTGTTTTATTGAGATTTACAGGAAAATGGCTGAGAAATACAATGGCAAAATAAAGATGCCTTTAAGCAGATAATGGGAAAGCATTTCCCTCTCCTGGAAGGTCGTGCACGGCAAGTGGGAAATGGAGCTCAAGTGGCTCTGGGTTGGTTTGAGTGCCTGGGCAGGGACAGGGAGATAAATCACAGGCAGGCACCTCAGGAGCCAGCCCAAACCCTCCCCAGCAAATCACATTTACCAGGTTCATGCTGAGGACAGAACCCCCAGGACTGCAGCCTGCTTGCTGAGGGGCTGCTGGCCAGAGGGACAGGCAGCTCTGGAAACTCAGACAGAACCTGGAAATGTCTGAAGGAGGCTGCAGGTAAGCCTGGAGGAGCAGGAGGAGGGAGAGCTGCTCCTGACCCACCCAGGGGTCCCTAAGTCACCTGGGCTGCTCCTCACAGGGCTTTGATGTCTCCCAGAGTCAGGTGGAGCAGGTGATGATGATGAGATGCAGGGTGCTGAAGGCTCCAGAGCAGCCCAGCCAGGTGTGGGTGGCACCCAGCCCTTCCCTGGCAGCTGGCAGGGTGTGCCAGGGACTGCCCTGCCCACCTGAGGAGACTGGGACTCCTTTCTCCTGGATTATCTATTTCTTTTAAATCCATTTTCCAGCCTGATCCTCTGCAGGAGCCCAGGCTGGGCTGGGGAGAGCACACAGGGGTGGCCACAGCCCAGGAGCCAAACCCTGCTTCCCTGGCAGTGGAGGGAGGCCAGGAGCACCAGGCAGAGTTGCAGGAGCAGAGTTCTGCTTGGAAGGGACCTTAAACCTTCACAGGGTCAGTTTCCCTGACTGTGCCACTGGGAATCTGAATTTCACAGAGAAACTCAGCTTTGCCAGGCAGTGTGCTGGGGAAGGCTGTGAGGCCAGGGGAAAAAATGAGAAACAATTCCTGTTGTAACCTGCTGCACCTGGTGTGGTGAAGGTGTGCAACGGAGATTTGTTTACCAAAGGGTGATTTCTTAATTAGCCAGCGGTGATGGTGCTTTAATTAAAGGACCAATCAATTCCACCTGTATCATAACTGTCTAGAAAAGCAACAAGTTTCTTATTAAAAATTATTGATCAGCCTCCTGTGAACCACGGAGCTCATGCTAATTATGGCCAGTTTGGGGATGTGTTACAAGAGCAGCTCTCTTTGTCTGCACATTCTCTCTGCTCCTCTTTCCCCCTCAGGAAGGAAAAGCTTTGAGCAGGGTGCTGACTAAAAACCTCTTGTGCCTGCTTTGTGTGGATGCTGTTGCAGCAGAGGATCAAAGGGGAACACGTTTTCTCTGGGAGATGACAGCAGGGATGAGGGAGCAGGGATGCTGCCTCCGAGGAGCTGCAAACATCCCTGTCAGCTCCCACGGGAATACAGGGGCTGCCAGCTCCACCTGGGCTGCTGCCAGCAGGGAGGGGGCCCAGGAAACAGGGAGCAGGTAAGAGCCCCTGCCAGCCCTGTCCTGACCTCCCCAGGGCAGGACTTTCCTGGGGGCCAAACCTCAGAAAGGGCCAGGCTCACCACAGACACTTCTGGAAACACCCAGGTGTTAAAAAAAGATCAATCCCTGACCCACTGGTGCTGCTGGATGCCTCAGAGATTAGGGAAACCGGTCAAAAATTAATATTTCCTCAGTAAATAAAAGTTAAAAGTTTTAAAAGTTAATTAAATTTAATTTTTAAAATTAATTTAAAATTAAAAATTTGCTCAGGCGGTTTTTCTTTCACAGTGTTCAGCGCCTTCAAATCACCTGTTGGAGGGTTTTTCTTAGAGGAGATTTTTACATTTAAAAGCAGCATAAAATGCTTATTTTTTCCACCCACCTCTTTGCAATCTTTATTTCCACTGCTCTATTTTCCTGCAAAATTTTGCCAGCACTGGCAGACTGGCAGAGCTGTGCAGTTTCAAAGCTCTCTTGTCACTCTGCCACCACAAACCAGCCAGGATTTGGAAAAGGCAAAAGGGGGGAAAATATGGAAATACTCCCTGCTAGCAGAGTAAATGGGGGATGAAAAGATGAAACAAAAAAATGCAGCTTCAAAGAAATGTAGAATTAAAAATAAATCCACCAATCCTGCTCATTTGGGGGAAGTTCTGCACTGCAAAATCTGGTTTGCAGCCTCAGGATTGTTCTCCAGCAGATCAGAGCCCTGTGCAGCTCCCTGCAGGCCCTTTGGGTTCTCTGCAGGTTTGGGAAAAGGAAAAACGTGGGGTTGCCCCACTCAGGTGCACTGACACCAGCCCCCTATAAAAGAATAATAGAGCATTTGTATTATTTTTATATTATTAGTATAGATTATTTTTATATTATTATTATTATATATTATTTACATAATTATTATATAATTATAAAATAATAACAAAGAGCCCTTTTGGGTGTAAAACCCTCCTGTAAAGTCCTCCCTGCTCACCCACCCCTGGGACCAGGGGAGAACTGGGGAGAGCAGCAGATGGTGCTCCTTCTGCAAGGGGCTCTCTCCTGTTCTGTTTGAAATTAAAGCAATGCTTAACCTTGCTAATTTGTCACTTGGGCTGCTGAGAGAAGAGGCTGGGGAGTCGCTGGCTTGCTCCAGTGGGAGATGGAATGAATCTGAGCTGAGTCAAGGAGTGTTACTGCCAGCAGAGCAGGAGATGGAGTCTGTGGGTTATTGTGAAACCAGAGCAGAGCTCCTGAAAGGAGGGTGAAAGGGATCCTGCCAGAGGCTGCTGTGCTGCTGCTGCCCTGGCAAGGGAGAAATCTGCTCCAGAGGAAGGAAAGGGAGCATTTCCCAGCATTTCCCAGCATTTCCCAGCATTTCCCAGCATTCCCAGCATTTCCCAGCTCTGGATGGGAATGAGCCCTGCACAGGCAGCAGCACCAGCGGGGAGATGCAGTCAGGGCAGGAAGCACAGCCACGTCTGCAGAGCCAGAGCAAGCAGAGAAACTCCAGCTCCTGGGATATCTGCAGGCCTTCAGATCCCTGGATCCATGGGAGCTCTGTCCATCCTTCCTGGTGCTGGAGTCCCCACCAGGAGCAGATTTTCTGGAGCACTGGGGAGCCAGCACCGCAGAGAGAGAGGGACAAGGAGGAGCTGTGGGAGCTGGGGAGGTGTGGGAGGGTAGCCAGGGCTTGGGAAGGGACCCCAGGGGCAGAGCATCAGCCAGCCCAGCCTAGCAAAGCTCAGCTCAGCAAAGCCCAGCTCACATCCCAGGCTCCAGGGGATGCCAGCAGCTCGGGAAGGACTCGGTGCCAGCTCCCACCCCTGCAGGAAGGGCTCAGCCAGCTGGGCAGGCAGCTGCTGCCATCTGGGATGCCCTGGCACATCCTGCTGCTGCTCCAGCTGCCCCTCCTGCCCAGGCTGTGTCCTGCCTGCCAGCCTGGGCTCCTGTCCTGCTCACCCAGGACTCCCCAAAAGGCACCAAACCCCGGTGGGAACGGAGCCCCAGCTCAGGGGAACCAGCCCCACCCCAGGCAAGCAGATGTTTGGCTCTGAGGAGCCTCCTGCTCCCAGATGTTTATCCTGTCTCCTATCTCAGTTTTGCCAGCACAGCTCCTCAGGGCGCTCCTGACTCCTTTTTTTCCTTGAACATGCTGTGAGCAGCCTGGAGGCAGCTGAGTGCTGGGGAGGGGGAGCTGAGATCAGCACCTTTCCTCTGCTGTGACCTTGGAGGTCTCACTGCACCTCTCTGTGCCCGGGTCCTGGCAGGGAGCAGGGAGGGGAAGGAATGCAGGACTTGCCTGTCCAGGTGCTTGGAGGGCTGCAGGGAGGGAGGGCTGAGCTGTGGGACAGCCCAGGTGGCGAATGGAGGGCTCACCTTTGCTCTGCTGCTCTGGGCAAGGGTTGGCTCCTGAGCTGCTCAGATCAGCAGGAATGGGCAGGAAAGCCTCTCTGCAGCTGCAGCAAACACTGATCCCCTGGTGCTCTGCTCCAGCCCCAGCCTGGGCTGACCAGACTCTGGCAGCAGCTTTTCCTCCCTCGAAGGAAGAAGGCACGAGCAGAGTCCAGAGCTGCATGGAAATGACAGCCAGAACCCTCTGAACCCTCATTTGGGAGCTCATTTACTTTCTGCTGATGCTGCAGCAGAGCCCCCCTCCCACAGGCAGAGGCTTCAGCTCTGTCAGGCTCAGTGACCTCTCACGTCTCAGAGAAACATAAATATTGTATAAAACACGGCTCAGAGCCCGGCTGGGGAGGCACACGGCAGCCTGGGAAGGAGCACAGTGTGTGTGTGAGCCTCCTGGGCAGTGGCTGAGGCCAGGTCTTGCTGGGGCACAGAAAGTGGGAAAATCAAACAGCAGGGAGCAGGAGAAGAGAACAAAATGTTTGTGCAGCAGCACCAGGTGTGAATAAACATCTCCACGTGAGTCTGCAGTGCACAGAGAGGAGCTGGATTGCCTGCACCGCGTGCAGCACCGAGATTATTTGCATTTCTCTGTCTTCTAGGAAATGCTGTCATTTTGCTGGTTATCTCTTCCTAGAAGAACACCTCATTTACTGTCTGAAGAGCTCTGAAATTACCCTGCTCCCCAAAGAACGAGCTCTTGCTGCCACATCCACCTCAGCCGCCACTCTTGGGGCTGGCAGGTTTCGTTTTGCGCCTCAGCTTTGGCGGGGGAGCCAAGGCCAAAGCTGGAGCACTTCTGGAATTGATCTGCACAGTACCTGGGAGGTGAGTGTCCTGGGATCGTGGGATCGTGGAATGGTCTGGTTGGAAGGGACCTGAGAGCTCCAGTCCAGCTGCAACCCCCCCACCATGGGCAGGAAGTTCCATGAAACTCCCAGAGAGAGGATGGAATTTCCTGCAGTGAATCCCTGGCAGCTCTCAGCCAGCCCACCCCAGGCTGGCACTGCAGCCCAGAGGCTCAGGTGTGCCCAGCCTGGCTCTGAGCTCCAGGTGTGCCCTCTGAGCAGCTGGGAGGGGACATTACTGCACAGCCTCCCCTCCAGCCCGGGCTGGGGCTCAGGTGGCTGCCCCAGGAACCTGCCATCATTCCTTTCCACCTCACTGCTGCTCACACCTGGGCAGTCCTCCTCGTCTGGTGAGTAATGTCCCTCCAAAGTGACCCTGACAGATCGCAGGAGCCAGCTGGAGCAGAGCATCAGCTCGGGGCAGTGGGGGGTGGAAATGCAGAGCTTCATTAGGCACTAATCAATTCCAGAGCTCAGGAGGAGCTGGCGATGGCAGCAGCTCCCAGGGCAGGCTGGAGGGATGCTGAGCCTGCCCCAAACCTTTTCAGCACAGGCTGAGGGACCAGAGCAGCTGCCTGTCGTGGTGCTGTGGGTCCCAGGACGTGGTGGGAGATGAGAATCTGACTTCAAGCTCTCAGAAGGCTGATTTATTTTATTATGATATTACATTGAAAGAAGATGATACACTAAAACTGTACTAAAAAGAATAGAGAAAGGAGACATCAGAAGGCCAGACAAGAATGAGTAATAAAAACCTGTGACTGACCAGAGTCCTGACACAGCTGGTGGTGATTGGACATTAATTAAAAACAATCCACATGGAACCAATCAAAGATGCAACCTCCAAACCACATCCCAAGCAATCAGATAATTATTGTTTGCATTTCTCTTCTGAGGCTTTCTCAGCTGAAAAATCCTGGCCAAGGGATTTTCCATAAAATATCCCAGTGACAGCTGCCCCTCCACAGGGGAGCTGCAGAAGCCTCCAGGGAGACATTTAGGAGCTGCCCTGGAGCTGTCACCAGTGATGCTTCCAGCCATGAGGAGCAGGACTGAGCCCTTGCTGGGAGATCCTGCTGCTGCCTCCACCCGCTGCTGTGCTGGGGGGGTTGGTGCTGGTACCTGAGCCTGCCTCCCTCCTCCTCCTCCTCCTCCTCCTCCTCCTCCTCCTCCTCAGCCCTGCCCAGGGCTGCAGAGCCCCCCAGAGCTGTGTGCCCCCAGTGAGGGTCTCAGCCCCCTGCAATGCTGATCTGCAGTGTCTGCACCTCCGTGGGCTCTCCAAGGGCTCTCCAAGCTCAGCCAGGTCCCTCTCAAGGGCGGCCTTTGCCACGATGACAAACACAAAGTCGGGGCAGTTTGGCAAATGATGCTTCCTCCTCTCTGAGAGACTGGGCAGGGCTGGGCAAATGGCTCTTGAGGAGGCACCTGGCTGTCCCTGCTCTGAGGGCAGCACTGTGCCCTGCTCTGGCTTTGCTGCTCTCCTCCTGCTGTCCTGGCTGCAGTTTGCTGTCTGCTGGCCGTTTATTCTGTCTGGAATGAATGAAGGTGAGGCAAAACTGAGTTTGTGTTGTTGTTGATGTCAGGAATGAATGAAGATGAGGCAAAACTGAGTTTGTGTTGTTTTTTAAGCTCAGCTTTTGGACACAGATGCCACAAGGCACTTTCCTCTTGTTGATTACATGACCTTACCCATCCTCCTGAGTTAGGAAGTTCAGTGTCTGCTGAAGCTCTCCAGCCCTTTGGGATGAAGCAGAGGATGGAACTTGCACCAGGATGGGGCAGAATGAGACATTTTGCTTAAGAAACTCCTCTCCTGGATTTCCAGGGTGCCCTGAGTGGGTGCTGTGGCTGATCCTGCCTGAGAGCCCCAGCAGCAGCCAATACCTGTTCCTGTCCCAAAAGCTTGTCCATTTCCTCTGTCAAAAAACCAGAAGGGGCCTGAAAAAATGTCCCTCTCTCAAAAAAAGGGGGTAAAATGAAGCAGCAGGAGAAGGTTTGTGTCCCAGCTGTGGAACTTCACTGCTCTTGGCTGTCACATGCCTGCTTAGGGAGTCATTAATCCCATTAAACACCGAATAAAGGCGGGATCGGCCGAAGGATATGAGCTGCTAATAAACTGTAATAACTAATTACTTTCATTTTCACTTCCTTTTAAATTGTCTGGACACTTCATGGTGTCAGCAGCTCTGTGCCCACAGGGTGCCAGGCAGAGCCCAGGTGGCCCCGGAGCTGGCAGTGCCCCCAGGGCCAATGCCCTGAATGGCTGAGAAAGCCCTTCCCATTCCCCCTGCCTGGAGAAGGAGCTTTGGGAGGCTCAGGGAGGCTGGGGGAGGGACTGGGTTTGAGGAAATCCCTCCTGGCAGCAGCAGATGGGTGGTGGCAGTGGTGCCCTGGACGGGGAATAATTAGCATTGAGTCCATGATTGCAAAGGCTGATCAATTGCTTTATTAAGCTATCCTATACTATATTTTACTTATTAACAAACTCATCCCCTTCCAGGCTGTCTGATACAGCTCTGGCCTAATTGCTCAATCCATCCAAACACCGTCAGTGGCCAGTGAAGGGATCCCCCTCTGGGAAACAGAAATCCCCCTAACACATTCCACACGTGCACAACTGCAGGGGCGGCAAGGGGAGACAGGAATTGTTCCTCATTCTCTTCTCTGGCCTTTCTCACAGCTTCCCAGCGAAATCCTGGGACAGAACTGGGGGAGAACAGAGAGGATTGCTCTCTCTGTTCAGAGGATGTGGGATTGCCACAGCAGATGGACCCAGGTGCCCCTGGAGGATTCAAAGCCCACGCGGAGCCCTTGGGAGCCTTTCCCTCCTCAGGGTGAGAAGCCTCGGGCAGCAGCATTGCCAGGGTGTGACTGAGTGACCTGTAAAGGACCCAACCAGCCCATGGCTCTTGGCTGGTGTCTCAGTGAATGCCAGGCTGGATTCCCTGCTCACCCACGTCCCCACGGTGACACGGGGACAGCTGTGGCAGCTCCCACCTCCAGCGCAGGTTGGAGGGATGCTGTGACACGTTTCTGCCGTGCTTTGCCCCCGCTGTGGCTCCTGTCACACAGCATTAACTCCCTGCAAGCCCTCAGCTGCGCCTTGTCCCTAAAAGGGAGGAACACCAGCTCTGGCAAGATCCTTGGGAAATCATCACAAGGCAGGCCAGGAAATATTTCGAGGAACAACTTGCTAACTGTACAAGGAATACCAACAAATCCTCCTGAAGCGCAGCAGCAGCAGCAGCAGGAACGCTGCCAGAGAGGCTCCAAGGCCGCTGAATGAGTCAGGCACGGAAGGAAAAGCTCAAGGAAGATAAGGCTGGAGCAGAAAATCCAGATGAATTCTTCACATTGACGTCTGCTGGGGAGGAACCGAGGAAAATTCTGCCAGTGGAACTTTTCTTTATGGGTTGAGAATTGGAGGAACTGTCTCAAACGAATGGAACGAGCGCTTTGAAATCCTCGCTGGGGTTTGGAAGTGGCAGGCTCGGGGATAAATATGATAAAAGTAAAGGATTGGGCATGGCATTTATCAGGGCAAGGGCTGCCTTGCACACCCATTAGTGCTCTTGAAAGGAGGAGCTGAGCTTTTGCAGGAGGGTGACTCGACTGAAGCAATGGGTTATCCAAAAGCTTGCAGCAGAATCAGGTGCAGAGCTGGAAAACCAGAGGGAACGGCAAGAAGGACGTTCCAAAGGGCACTGTGATCTCCACGGGGGGAAGTGGAACTGGAGGGAACTGTTCCATCAGGATAAAATATCCTGGGAGACACAATAACAGTCCTGAAGGCTGCAAGTGGCACCAAACAGATAAAAAAAGGACATTATTAGCCTGGTTTTTATAACCCCAAACCAAGAAGGAATAATCTGTAACACAGCAAGCTGGGGGAAAAAGAAAAAGGTGCATTTCCCCTCCAGCTTCTAATTAATTAAAGTGTGGAACTGTTTGCTGCAAAATGTTTTGAGTTCTGAAGCAATGCGTGGATTCATGAAGCAATTAAAAACTTGATAAAGAGTAATTTCTAACCTCTTGTTCAAATCCTGCCTGAATTACAGACTGGCAGCAAAGAGGGGGACACAGGGAAGGACTTGGCTCAGGAGCTCTGGGGTTCCTCCCTCCCTCTCCATTATTTACCCAGGATTTCAGAGGCCATTTCCCCTGATCAAATCCATCTGCAATTCTCCATTTTCAGCCCCAGTGTTTCCTAAAATCCCCCCTGTCAGCAGCACATTTCCCAGCAGGGTCCAGCTCTTCTCCCAGGCTGTGTAAAACCAGCTCTGTGGAATCAGGGATGGATGAGGGACCAACCTTCATTAAGCTGGGGTGGAAAGGAGGATTTGGCCCCTCAGCCAGGGTCCCTGGGGAAAAGGGGAATCATTTCTCACCCACCCCATCGCCAGGAGATCCCTACAAAGCCAGAGAAAGAGGCAGAATTCAGAGCTGGGATAAAAAAGTGCAGATTTGGGGGTATCAGGGGCAAGAGACAAGGGGGTCCTTCCCCTTTGCACCCCCAGGCTCCACCAGAGCTGCTCTGGCAGGGTTTGGGAGCTGTTATTTCACATCCAAAACCCTAATTTGCTGCATTTCATGCGTGTGAGGGTGGAAGGTTTCATTAACAGCAATCTCTGGTCCAAAGGCTTTGGAACAAGCCGTGGGTGGGATGTGCCAGGAGTCACTCCCTGCCCTTTGTTGGTGGCTCTGGTGTGTGACAGGGACAATTCACCAGCAGGATTATGAAAACCCCTCCAGGAACAACTCGTCAGGGGAGGTTTTAGAGATCTGGAGAGCTCAAAAAGCAGAGCAGAGTGAGAACTGGGAGTTTTCCCCCAGGGAAATTTCTAAGTGAGACAAAATTGTCATTTGCTCTGCGTTTAAGTTTCCAGGCAGCAGCTTGAAACCAGCCCGGGGTTTTCCCCTTTTTTTTTTGCCAGCTCTGTTTTCAAACAGAAAAGTTCCATTTCTGCATTGCCTCCTCTGTGAGAAAGCCACAGACAAACAGGGAGAGCAGCTGAAGAAATACCATAACAACGTTTTCCCCCATGAAAAGGAAACTTCCCAAGAAATCCCTCCTGCACTGCGGAGAGCCTGTTGCTCTCTCCCTGCAATAAATATTTCTTCACATTGTCATGGGCACAGAAGTCGAGGCAAACACTCTCATTTTCCAGTTGGAAAAAACTGGATTTCTGCAGTTTGGGATTTGGAGGAAAAGAGAAAACCCAAGAACTGTTTTGCTTGGCTTCTTCCCACCAGCGTTCTCACACTGAAATACATAGGATGGAAATTTTCATTCGTCACAGCTTCTGGAGAAATTGTTTTCTAATAAATCTCCCAGACCTGAGCAATGACAACAAAGCCCCAGGAGTCATTTCACACGAGTAAAATCTCATCTGTGCGAGGAGCTGGGGGGGCAGCACCAGAGGATGCCTTTGAGAACAAAACCAAAACCAAACCCAACAAAACAAAGCAAAAGCAAGTGCTGAGCTCTTGCTGGAGCTCAGGGGGGCTGTGAGCCATGGCCAGCACTGGTCACAGCCACGGCCTGAGGTGCCCAGCTGGTGAAGCCTGAACTTCAGCTGGCACAGAGGGAGCTGCTGAGGGCTGGGGAAAATTTCTTGGCCACCCTGGTCCTTGGGGAGGGAGATTTGCTCTGCTGGGGTCCCTGTGCCAGGTCAGAGAGTCAGCTCTGGAACCCTGAGGGAGCCCAGCTCTGAGCAGGGCTGGGGCATCTGCCAGGGCTGGGGGCAGGGCTGGGGGCAGGGCTGGGGGCAGGGCTGGGGGCATCTGCCAGGGCTGGGGGCAGGGCTGGGGCATCTGCCAGGGCTCAGGGCATCATCTTCCAGGGCTCAGGGCAAGGCTGGCATCTGCACTGAGCAGCTGGAGGAAGCCCAGGGGTCAGAGCCATGGCACAGCCCCTTGCCCTGCCGTGGAATCCAGGCTGGTGCAGTGCCAGGCTGGCAGCTCCACCCTTCCCTGGCAGCAGGGAGGTGTGGGCACAGGCTGTGCCCAGGGCACTGCTCAGATCTGGACAATCCTTTCAGCTTTTCCTCCACAAAGATGGGGCCATGGATGGAGGTGTGGGTAAAGGTCCTGTGGCACAGGTGGGGAGGGGAGCTGTGTCCAAAGGGAAAATGAGCACAAACTCCTCCTGTGCCTGCCAGGGAGTGGCAGCAGTGCCTGGGGCAAGGCCAGTGGCCCTGGCTGGCTCCACATCCAGCTCTGCTTTGTCCCTGGGAGAGGCAGTGCCAGCCCAGCAGCTGGGAAGTGTGGGACAGGGGCTGGGGGCTCCTCAGTGTGGGCCATTAGCAGGGCTGTGCCACCCAGCTGGTGGCAGCTCAGGTGTCCCTGGAGCCGAGCTCTGCTGCTCTCCATCACCTCTGCCTCCCTCCTGGGCTCTCCCCCTGCTCCCCAGCCGGCCCCAGGGGCACTGAGGCAGGAGAGGGAGCTGCCCGTGGCTCTGTGTGCAGGGCTGGCACCCCAGGCTGGCACTGCCCCTCCTGGGCAGCCCAGGACACCTGCAGGTGCCACCAGCTCTCCTGTGTGCTCTCAGTCCTACAGCACTGGGGGCTCAGGAACAATCCCAGGGGGACCCACGCTCTGCAGGACAGGGCAGAGGTTAGATCCAGGGAAGCCTGAGGATGTCCAAGAGACCAGGACTCAGCACGTGGCAGGAGGGAGAGCTGAGTGCTGAAAGCAGCAGGAATCATGCAGATTCCTGTGCTGTGAGGCCTGGCTGAAGAGTTTGGGAACTTGCCCATCCAGGGAGTCCTGCCCTCCCCAGGGTGGGGTGGGTGTACCTTGGCCTCTGAGGGATGCTAACAGCAGCTGCAGTTTCAGAGTGTGACACATTGGGTGTGACAATGTTCACAGGGGTCCCAGGATGAGGGAAGAGATGAGAGAGTTGACTCTGTGTTCAAGGCTTGGTTTATTATTTTATGATAGCTATTATATTAAAACTATACTAAAAGAATAGAAGAGAGGATTTCATCAGAAGGTTTAGCTAAGAATAGAAAAGGAATGAATAACAAAGGTTTGTCTGACAGAGACAGTCTGGACACGTGGACTGGGATTGGCCATTAATTAGGAACAACCACACGAGACCAATCCCAGATCCACCTTTGCATCCCACAGCAGCAGAGAATCATTGTTTGCATTTTGTTCTTCAGGCTTCTCAGCAACTCAAGAGGAAAAAATCCTAAAGAAAAGATTTCTTCATGGAACATGTCGGTGACACTTGGGTACAGGAAACCTGTGCCCAGAGGAAAAACTGCAGTCCTTGAACCTGTGCAGGCTCTGAGACTGACCCCTCTGCCTTCCCAGGGCCTCACTTCCCAGGTCCTGGGGCTTTGTTTTAAGTGCAGCAGCACAGGAAAACAGCAGCACCTGGAAAAAGAGATGTCAGCGAGAGGTGGAAGGGCAGAGTCAGGGCATCCTCCTGTGCCCCTGGAGGGAGGAGAGCAGAGCTGCTGAGCTCCCAAAACGAAGCTCCTGTGGCTCCCACTGAGACATTTTCACTGGCTCCCCTTGGTTCCCGACTCCACCAAGAATCCAGATGTGCTCTGGCTGCTGTGTGCGCCTTGGAGGCGAGGAGGGGCTGAGAACTCCCCCGGCTGGAATTTCCCTGCCAGCTCCAGCTCTGTGGAAAACCCACCCTCCCCGAACGCTCGGCAGGCTGTGAGAATGATGAGGACAATAAAATGCTCGATGATCCCGCGGAGGAGCTGCTGTAATTCCAGCCCCCGGCCCCGGGATTGGCACAGTGGGCACTGCGCTGGCTGCGAGCAGGATTAGGGGAGCACGGGAGGCGGAGGGGCAGCTTTTATTTAATCGAATGGTTGTTCTACCCGATTTCCCGCAGGCTCTTTTGATTCGCAGGGAGCAGGCAAGGGAGATCAGCTGGGTTTTTAAAGCCTTGCTGACACAACTGCTGATAAATAAAGATGAGCTCCTAGCAGCGAGTATTCTCTGGGAAACAAAAGATTTGTACCTTGGGATCTTCTGGCCAGGGGCACAGGAGCGGGGAGAGTGTGGCAGGGAGGAATGAACATGCAGAGCCTGGAACTGAATATTTCCAGCCATAATAAGCAACAGGAAAAATGTGGAGAGCAGCAGAAAATCGGTTTAAAAAGCAGACCCAGAGAGGATGGGAGCCCTGACTCCAGGGTTGATGTCCCCTGGGGACACAGGGCTGTTTGGTGGCTTGTCCTGTGTCACCAGGGGAGCCCCGGGGAGGGTCCTGCTGCAGAGGGACACGAGTTCAGCTTGCCAACATCACTGGCTCCCTTGGGATGCTCCCAGCAGCACAGGGAGAGGCTGGCAGGAGCTCCTGGGGGAGATTTCACGAGGTGACCATGCCCAGTGCAGGTGGCAGTGTCAGGGCATCTCAGGGGCATCACCTGCCCGGGGCTGTGCTCCCTGGGCTTTGGGTGACCTTGCCAACCTGGGCTTTTGGATAACCCTGCTCTGGGCTTTGGGGCCTAAATTCCCATTCCTGCATCGCTGGGAAGTGATGCCCAGACAGAACTGCTGCTGTGCCAAGGGGCAATGCCAAGGGGCAATGCCAAGGGGGAATATGAAGCGTTGCTGAGCTCTCTGCACAGAGCAGGGAGACAAAACAATTCCTGCTCCAGCTGGGCACCAAGGACAAATGCTCCAAATCTCAGCCCAGGAGCACAAAGCCCGTGGGCTGGAGAGAGAAAAACAAGCAGGGTGGGACTGGCTGGGCTAAAGCTGGGATGGGACAATGAACTGCAAGGTGCAAATGGAGCAGAACTGATCCCAGGGAGAGACCCCAGGAGCGCTCGTGCATTTTGGGGCCATTTTGGGTCATTTTGGGACCATTTTGGGTCATCTTGGGTGCAGCCCTGGCTGGGCTCTGGTGCTGCCCAAGGTGGATCCATGGAGGAGATCCTTGGAATCAATCCCTGCTTTATTCTGTGACTCTGCCCAGCCCCTGCTCCAGCCCAGCCTCCCAAGGCAGCCCTGGGCACACAGGTGTGATGACACAAAGCCACTCTCTGTCCCCTCTGCTGTGAGCAATGCACAGGGAAGGGTCTGGAGCAGGAATCTGGGGATTGTCTCACATTTGGAAGCTCCAGCTCACGAGAGAGGCTGCTCAAAGCTCCTTGAGCAACACCTCTGAGCCACCTCATTCCATTCCCCAGCCCCTCAGTGAGCAGCGGTGCCCTGGCACTGCAGGACAGCAGTGAGTGGGACCAGGGATTCCCATCCAGGAGCCTCAGGCACAGCTGAGCTGGGAGCCCAGAGCCCCGGGGCAGCCATGGATTCAGCTGCTGTGGCACCCCAGGATGTGCTTGGTAATTACAACTCTGCCTTGAAGTGTCCTTCAAGGGCCAGGGGAACAATTTCTGATTTATGAAATAATATCTTTGCCTTTTCTAAAGTAAATATTGGGTGTCTGCTAAGGTTAACTCTGATTCATTTCCTGCTGCAGGGGGAGTTCTGCAATAATGTCCCTGTGTTTGTGATAACAGACACCAGCTCTGCTGTAAACGATGGCATTCCAGTCCCAACCCGTGTGGCAGTGGAGAATCCCAGAGGAGAGGAGCCAGGAAGTGGCTCCTGTTCATTACTGCTGGAACATTAGCAGCAGCTGGGTTAGGTCACCTAAAGACTTCCGTGCTGGATGGTTTCTGTCTGGCCATAACTTTCCAAAGCTCTGCAATTTTCTGCTTGTCATCACTGTTTCTTTATGTGTGATCCTGCCCGATTCATTTCCTTTTTTTCCAGGGAGAATATCTCAGGAGAAAACTCCTGCATCCCCTTGGATAAACCAGGTGTGCTTGACCTTCCCTGGCCAGCAGAGCTCTGCCCTCCCACCCAGAGTCATCTGCCTGCTCCCAGGAATTCCAGGATCATTCCAGCATGTCCCTCCCAGCCCATCGAGTCCAGGCTGTCCCACCTTGTCCCCAGAGCACTCAGTGCCACCTCCAGGTGACACCTCCAGGGATGGGCACTCCAACCCTCCCTGGGCAGTGCCAGTGCCTGAGCTCCCTTTCCATGGGAAAATTCCTGCTGTGCCCACCCTGAGCTGCCCTGGCCCAGCCTGGGGCTGTTCCCTCTCCTCCTGTCCCTGTCCCTGGAGCACAGCCCAGCCTGGGGCTGTCCCCTCCTGGCAGGAGCTGTGCAGAGCCACAAGGTCCCCCCTGAGCCTCCTTTGCTCCAGGCTGAGCCCCTTCCCAGCTCCCTCAGCCCCTCCTGGGGCTCCAGCCCCTTCCCCAGCCCCGTTCCCTTCCCTGGACACACTCCAGCCCCTCCATGTCCCTCCTGTCCTGAGTGTCCCAGAGCTGGCCCCAGCACTGGAGGTGCCTCAGCCACACCTCGTGTGGCCCCTCCAGACCCTTCCCCACCTTTGTGTCCCTCCTTTGGACATGTCACCCTCCTGGGGACTGGGAAGTGCTCAGGCTGCTCCTCCCCAGCAGCTGTGAGCCTGAGGGATCATCCCAAACCCCAGGGCTCCTGGGGACAGCTCTGCTCCAGCA
>JANIJU010000020.1:6246066-6257917 GCA_025504685.1 Leucosticte australis | reverse complement strand
TGGTGGAAATGGGAGCTGTTACTGGTTATACTGGTGGAAATGGGAGCACTGCAGGGAGAGGCTGAGCTGCTCCGCTCACTCTGTGCATCCCAGGACGGTGCTGCAGCTCCAAATCCCGGCCTGGGGGCTCTGCAGGGGATGGCAAACGTGGAGCAGGGCATGGGGAGCTCCTGGGAGCCTGAGCAGGCTGAGCTGGGCACTGGCAATGCCATGCCTTGGTTTTGGGAATCACCTGACCTGCACAGCCGTGGAGATCCCTGCCCATCCTGGGGTTATCCCTGCCAGAAGGGAGTGTGTGGCATTTGAGGTCCCCAGGACGAGGTGAGAGATGAGAATCTGACTCCATGCTCTCAGAAGGCTGATGGATTATTTTCTGATTTTATATTCTAATAAAAGAAGTGCTTTAGTACACTAACACTGTACTAAAGGAAGAGGAAGGAGACATCAGAAGGCTGAACAAGAATGATCATGAAAGGTTGTGACTGACTCCTCAGAGTGTGACAGAGCTGGTGGGGATTGGCCATTAATTAAAAATAATTCACATGTTGGATAAACAATCTCCAGCCGACATTCCAGAGCAGCAAACCATGGAGAAGCTGAGGCTTCTCATCTTGCCAGGAGAAGAAATCCTGGTGAAGGGATTTTTTTAGAAAATACCACGGTGACATTGCTGGAGGTGCCTGTGCCTGTCAGGAACCTCAGCACCCTCAGCAGGTGGAGATGGAAATCCCAGCTGGATCCCTTTTCCCCAGGAAGCCTCATCGTGTCCCAGCTGTTGTGTTTGAGTGGGAAGCCTGGTGAGGTGTGAGCTGCTCCTGGCTGGGACAGAGACCCCACCCCTGGACAAGCACCACCTTCCCCAGCCTTCCCAAAGCAGGAGGGGACAGGAGATGCCCTGACCCAGAGGGGACCTGCTGTGCTCCCTTCCAGCCTGACCCATCCTGGGCTTTTCCCCCCCATTCCCAGGGCAGAGCTCTGCTGGCTTTTGTCGTGCTTTGCTTTTCTTGGTGCGTCCACTGCATAAAAATCCAAGGAGCTGCAATCAGAGCAGTTCAGCCTCCCTGTGAAGCTGGTCCTTACTCCTCCCCCTGCTCCCAGAGCTCCCCAGGAGCTCTCATTCCCACTGGATTCCCTCTGGCAAGACCCAGGTGTTGGAAGCCAAGTGTGCTTCCCCTCTGGCCAAGGACACCTGTCCAGCAGCACCACTTGGGGACACTGGGGTGGCACCTGGCCAGGGATGCAGCAAAGCTGGGGAAGGAGTGACCTTGGCTGCTGATTTGCCTCTCCGTGGAGGGCAGGGCTGGCACTGGAGCATCTCCTCCCTCGCTGGGGATGGAGGGAGCTGAGCTGAGCCTTCCCAAAGTGCTTGAATTGCACCTTCCTCAGGTATTCCTTCTGATTCCAGGGAGGTTTTGCAGCCAGTGTGCCCTGAGCACCTTTCCCTGGGCAAACACATTCTAACCAGCTGAAAAGTGCTCCAGAAATGTGGTTCAGCTCAGTGCTGGCTGACAGGAACGTTTGCATCCACACAGAGGCAGATTCCTGGTGCTGTGTGCACTGAAATTCCCTTTGAGGCCAGACAAAATGCAGGGAATAAAGAGCAGCTGTATTTATTGGGGGGTCTTCAGGTAGATTCCAGGCTGATGAAGCCCCCCAGGGGCTGCACCCAAAATGGACAATGGCTCAGGGGTTCCCACATTTCCATTTGCATACTGGGGGGGAATCTTCCAATTCCAGCTCCAGCTAATGAAGGCATTGACCCCAAGTTTGCTGCCCCCCAAAACTCACTTTTGTTCCCATCTCTGGGCCCTGAGGCAGTGAGTGCCCCTGATTGCCAGCCTGGAGAGGAATTGTTGTGCCTGCCCAAACTGGGGAAGCAGCAGCTCACATGGTGTGTGGGGTTCAGGGTTCTACACTAAAGAACTGCAGAAGCCTCTCACACTCTCAGACTTGGGAGAAGACAATAAACCAGGCAATAAAGGAAGCTGCCACCTGGGAACTCTTCTTTTTTTTGTTATTTTTCCATTATCTCACCCGTGAGGGAGAATTGTTCTGTGCCAGAGGAGCTGATCTCCTGGCTGGGGAGATGGTGGAGCCCTGAGGGATTCACCTGCTGCTGAGAGCAAGGAAAAGATTGTTTTCTCACTGAAGAGCTGCTCTTTTCCCTTTTTTTTTTGTGTGTGTGTGTGCAGAGGAGCTTGGCTGCTCCGTGCTGCATCCAGAGGATCCCTGGGCCAGCCCTGCCTGGAGCTGGGGTAGGACAGGCAGGAGGAGAGGGAATGGGGCAGCACCTGCAGGAGCTGGGAGGAGCAGGAAGCAGCTCACAGGGACACAACCACAGGATCCTGGAGGCTGGAAAAGGCTGTCAGGACCATCAGGTCCAACCCCACCCCAGCCCCACCCCGCTCACCACTACAGCCTCTCCTCCAGTGCCACATCCACCCGGATTTTGGACCCTCCCAGGGATGGTGAGCCCAGCCTGGGTAGGGAAAAGTGTGCAGAGTTCTGAGCTGAGAGCAAGGCTGGGATGGGTCCCTCTCCACCTTCCCGGGGCTCAGGGTGTTGGCTGGGCCTTTGCCAGGGAGCTGCTCCTTCCCACTGAGCAGAACTCCTGGGATTCGAGCTCGTTCTGTTTGGTTTTGTTTTCTCATTTATATTCAGATGAGACCGAGCTCAGAGCTCAAGGAGCATTTTGTTTTGTTTGTGAGTTGTTATGAAACGTGTGGACAGATCCCTCCCTGGAAAGGAGATAGCATCAAATGAAATGCAATTGACAAAACCCCAAAAAATCAGAAAACCGGGAGGTTTAGTGACTACAAGGAAAGGGTCTGGGAGGAAACGAGGTGCAGTGCAAAGGACCAAAACGTGCCACAGCTAACCTTACAGATGCTGCAAAAGCAGGGGAAAAAAGCAAGCAGGAAGACACAACTCTGAGGGGAAGTATTCCTGCTCCATTGCCTCAGGGATGGGCTCTCCTCAATCAGCCCCGTTGAGGTTTCACCCCTCTGGCCCCTGAATCTCCTTTTCCATCAGCAGGGAAAACTCAGCTCTACCTCGACAGCTTCCCTCAGGGGATGAAGGGAACTCCTCATTCCCAAGGGAATGCTGGAGGGGCTCAAGGACACGGATTTAGGTGGGAACCCTCAGCTCAAACTCCATCCAGACAAAGAAGAGGTGGCAGGACAAAGAATTCCTCACTAATAACTCAAATCCATCCCTGGCTCTGGTGACAAAGGCACCAAACAGCTGCAGCCAATTATTGAGGGGGGGGAAAGTAAATCTGTGGCTAAATTAAAAATAAAGAAATTTATCCAATTAATGAGTTTTAACTCCTCAGAAAGCTGAAGAATGATGGGATATTTTGATTTTGGACTCATTACAAACAACAAAGTGGTTTGACAGGAGATGCTAAATTTCCCAGAAGACCACTCTTTAATTAATTTAAAATCATAAACCAATTAACATATTTAATACTAAACGCTCATACAATTAATTTGGCACTCGGAGAGGATGTGTGGTATTTAGGGAAAGGAAAAGAAAAGCCAGATTTCTCACAGAGAAATCAGAAATTGATTTATTAAAGCACAAAATTCACGAGGAACGGGATGAACACCCCTTCAGGTGAAAACCTCAGCTCTTCTTCCATACATCTGACCTAAATTTCCCTTTTTCAGTGTGAACCCTTTCTCTTTTGTCCTGTCTCTGCAGTCCCTGATGAGGAACAGCTCCTGATGAGCTCCTGCAGGCCCTGGCAGGGGCTCTGAGCTCTCCACACGAGCTTCTCCTCTCCAGGCTGGACAATCCCAGCTCTCCCAGCCTGGCTCCACAGGGGAGGTGCTCCAGCCCCTTTTCCAACTTCCAGCTCTCCTCTGGAATTGTTCCCACAGCTCCTGGGGACACCAGAGCCGGGCACTGTTCCAGGTGGGGTCTCCCAGAGGCAGAATCCCCTCCTGGCCCTGCTGCCCACACCCCTTTGGACAGAACCCAGGATTTATTTGGATTTCTGGGCTGTGCCATTTCCCCTAGGATTTGTGCCCAAACAGCTCAGAAGTTTTCTGGGAACTGATGAACCCCCTCTGGCTGTGGAGTGTCACTGACCTGTTTTATGAAGAATCCTTTCCTTAGGATTTTTTTCCCCTGAGAAGCTGAGAGGCCTCAGGAACAAAAAGTAAACAATGATTCTCTGCTGCTGTGGGATGCACCAGGTGCATCTGTGATTGATCTCAGGTGGTTGTTTTTAATTAATGGCCAATCACAGTCCAGCTGTCTCGGATTCTCAGTCAGACACAAGATTTTGTCATTCATTCCTTTTCTATTATGGAATAGAATAACAAAATTCTAGCTAGCCTTCTGATAAAATCCTTTCTTCTATTCTTTCAGTATAGTTTTAATAGAATAGATATCATAAAATAATAAATCAGCCTTCTGAAACATGGAGTCAACCTTCTGGTCTCTTCCCTCTCCCTGGAGCCCTGGGAACACCCCCACAGTGGAGCTGAAGGAGAAGCCAGGGAAGAGAGCTCTTGTCTCCTCTCACCTCCTGCCTGGTTGGGGTGGCTCCCCCAGGGACCCCTGTGGATAATTTGTGTTCCTCTCCCTCTCTTCCTTTATGGACAAGGGTTTATTTTCCCATTTCCCAGCCCGAGTGGGGAGGATTGGAGTTTCCCAGGTGGTTAGGAAGCCCATCAGAGAGGGGCTGAACCTTGGGGTGATGTTTTTCACTGCCACCACAGAAGGGGGGCATGGCCTGTCCTATTCAAGCACTTCAAAGAACTCTTCACACGGAGGAAGGAGCACCGAGTTTAAGGACTGGGAGAAAAAATGAGGAGAAGATCAAATAAACTTTCAAACCTGGCTGTGTGTGATCTCAGAAGCCTTCTGACAATAACATGTTGTTCCTCATCATTACTGAAAGGCAGAATTAAAACTGCTGTAGTGCTTTAAAGTGCTTTTCTGGACTGCAGCACGCCAGTGTTTCTGCGGTGTGGAGTGGGAAACTGGGAATTTCTGGTTTGTAATGGTTGGGAAGGCAAGGAAAAGCTCCCCAGGGGCAGCTTCCTGCAGGTCCTGCTGGGAGCCATCCCCAGCCCTGGCTCTGAGCAAGTCTGGGTGGGCTGAACATGAAACTCCTCTAAGCTGGGCCTTAATGGGAGCTCTCAGCTTTTTGTGAGGTTTTAGAATCCTCAGGTTTTAGAAGGCTGAGGGCAGTGAGCACAACAGAGTTTGTAAGGAAAAAAAGGAAACTTGTGAATAATCCTGGTAGCAGAGGCCGTGTCCTGGGTGTCCGGGGTACAGGAGAGCCTTGGCTCAGAGAATCCTGGAATTATGGAAATTCCTGAGCAGGAGGGGCCCCAAAGGATGGGATCAACAGCAGACAGCCCTCCCAGGGCCTTGTTCAGCCTGTCCAGGAGCCAGGGCACTGCAGGAGACAGCAGGGAGAAAGCCTGGCTGCTGCTGCAGCCACCTCTCGCTTGCTCCTGTTTGTTTCTTTGGGAATTGCCTCACTTACTGGAAATAATTTAAAATTTTGTACACAAAAACTAATCAAGAACCCAAATGATCTCCTTTTTAAGCACGGGAAGAAATGCAGAATCAGCCTGAAATCATTTTGAAAATAATAAAGGCAGATTCAGTGGCAGACTCAAAAGCAGAGCAAGTACAGCTGTGAGCTGCTCTAGGTTTATCTCAGCTACTGAAAAGCAGACAAAAGGTGTTGGTCTGGCTCAGATTTAATTTTTAAACCAACGCTTGGTTGCGTAGAGATTGGGGAAATAATGAATATTCTGCTTCAGCTGCTGCACCCAAAAATTCAAAAGCAAAATGGCACATGTCACATTGAAACAGGGCTGGTGCTGCTGCTTTCTAAGTGGGATGAAGACTCCCTTTAAAACACTATTTTTAGTCAACTAAAATGTGCCATTGACATGAAGTGAAATGTTGTCTCCTTTTCAGATCTCGGGCCTCCTGCTCGGTGTTTTTCCTTCCCTGGGAGGGGGGGGGGGGGGAAGATTTGGGAGCATTTCTTGCCACTTCCAAAAGGATTTTTCTCCTGAGGATTTCAGGGGTTTTGTACTTTCACTGTAAAAGCAAGAGCAATGAGGTCTGGCCGTGTTTGGGTCAGGGTGCCCCCAGCCCCCAGGTGACACCAGCTCTGTGCCCAGGACAGCAGCACAGTCCCAGCAGAGCTCCAGGAGGTTCAGTTCCCTCCCCAAAGTCCATCCTGACCCTCTGGGGACAGGCTGGGCTGGGGTGTCCTGCCAGGGCCCCCTGTGTCCAGCCCTGGGGGGAGCTGTGACAAGCAGAGTTCTGAGATGTGCCAATTGTCTGAGTGATGTGTCCTTCCCCCAGAATGCAGCCCATAATCACAGCAATTACACATGGCAATCATTCATAATTGCATTTCCCTTCAATCCATTTTTACTAAAATATAGCTTTTGTGCCAGATTCCAGTTAATTTTTCCCATAGATGTGTCTCGGGCCTTGGCAATATTCCTGTGGGAAGATCAATCAGAACCCAGGACAGGATGACACGCCACATTTCTGGGGGATCCAAGTTTTAATTAATTGTTATTCATAAACTAATTATTGGATTTACAAATGAGTTCTTGGGAAATTCATTAGCCCTTGGAAGCTGCGTGTCAGCCATTTGCAGCAGGATGTGAGTCTGCTTTTCTTCAGGAGATGGAAATCCGTGCCTTGAAATGCAAAAAGGTTTCTTTTTTTTCCTCTGGAGCTCAGTGCCCGTGGCCAAGGTCATCCCCCACCCTCCCCTGCCCCTGCTCTTCTCCTTGATGGCTGGAGAGGCTCCTGGAGCAGAGGCTGGGCAGAGTTACAGGAATAAAGTTTATTAAATTTATGAAAAGGCCCCAAAGGATCCACCTGGGGCAGGGCAAGAGCCCAGCCAGGGCTGCACCCAGCATGGACTCAGGGTCAGGAGTTCTCAGCCTTTGATGAGCTCTGCTCCATTTCCAGCCTGGGGCTCCGTGTCCAATCCCACTCCAGGGGATGCAGTCCCACCCTCCCAGGCTGCTCTCCTCCATTCCCTGCTGTTTGCACTTTTTGGGGCTGGAGCTGCAGCGGTGTCCTTGCTTCTGGGGCTGGAGAAGGATTGTTCTGTGTGCCTGAGCTGGGAGGAGACCTTGCTGACACTTTCTGTGCATTTACCAGTGCAGTACACAGCCTGGGAAATATGAAAGATAAAACTGAAGGCATCCCCCTCACAAGAAGCTGTAACTGGGATCAGTCTCCCCTCAGCCTCCTCCACTCCAGCAGAACAGACCAAGAGCCCTCAGCAGCTCCTGGGGAGGTTTTCCCTCTAGAAAAGAGCTTTGCTCCCTCCTTTTGGGGAGGCTTTTCCCACCAAAGTGCCCCCACTGGCCTTTGGCCTGCCTGAAACCCTCTGGCATTCAGCCTGCCCCAGCCCCTGGCTAGGAGCAGCTTTGGGAGACAAACTGTGCATGGAATGGAGAGAGGAGCGGGCTCTGGGCTCAGGACAGCTCCAGGAGAAGGCCAAGGAGAACATCCATTGCTTTCAGCCTTGGCTCCTTCCCCCCTGAGCTGAATCCCCAAAGTTTGGGTTGGAAAGGACCTTAAAGATCATCCATGGCAGGGACACCTCCCACTGTCCCAGGGACACCTTCCCCTGTCCCAGGGACACCTCCCACTGCCCCAGGGACACCTTCCCCTGTCCCAGGGACACCTTGCACTGTCCCAGGGACACCTTCCCTGTCCGAGGGACACCTCCCACTGTCCCAGGGACACCTTCCCCTGTCCCAAGCTGCTCCCAACCCCAGTGTCCAGCCTGCCCTTGGGCATTCCAGGGATCCAGGGCCAGCCCCAGCTGCTCTGGGCACCCTGTGCCAGGCCTGGTCAGGAGAGGTTTATGTTGGATTTAGGGAAAGGTTCTCCCCCAGAGGTGCTGGCACTGCCCAGGCTCCCCAGGGATGGGCACAGCCCCGAGGCTGCCGGGGTGCCCAGGGTGGGATTCCTGGGGGTCTGGGCAGGACCAGGAGCTGGACTCATGATCCCTGTGGTCCTTTCCATCAGGAGATCCCATGACTCTGGGAATAGAAGGGCAGCCCACTCCTCCCCCTAAAGACAACTCTCAATTCTATTTTTTGGGGTGCCTTCATCATTTTTTTTCCCTTTTCACCACCTCTTTCCACCTTCCAAGATTTTGCCTTGCTGCTGGAAACTGCCAGCGATGCAGGCCAGATAAAACTTGTGTCATTTTCATCAGGGAGAAGAGAGCAGAAATGTTGATTGCAGGTGGATTTGGGACCTGGATCCTTGTGCCAGTGCCTCTGGAGTGGGGGAGGCTGCAGGGTGCTCCTGGCAGTGAAAGATCCCAGCCCTGCTGTGAGCTGTTCTTTTTAGCAGCCTGTCCTCAGTCAGGGGTATTAATTGTTTTCAAATATCTGAGATGTCTGAGTTGTTCTTGCCCGAGGTGATAGGGAATTCTATTAAATCCTGTCAATTCTATTAAATCCTGCCAGTTCCAATCCAGGCACTAAGGCAGAGACGCCTCTGACTCGTGGTTTGTGACTGGGAGGGTTTGAAGGTGCAGCTGCCTGAAACCCTGAAAATGGGGAGTCTTTAGTGCACATTTATCTCCTGACCACATCACCCTTCCACCTGGCACGTCTGGGGATTCAAAATATGCTGGGATGAATGTTCTGGATGGAGCTTTCCAGAGCCCTCCAGGCAGAGCCAGAGCTGCAGGAGTCAAAGGTTGTGGCACAGGGAAAGCCCCAGCTCAAATTAAAATCAAAAGTTGCTTTCAATGCTCCTAAAGTGGATGAAAAATGTCCTTGTTTATCCTCCTGGAGTCTGCAGAAGCAGCAGAAATCCGTGTGCACTGCAACCCTCTGTGATTTGTCAGCTCTCCCAGAGCCCAGCACTTAATGGATGGGAGAGCAGAGCTGGCATTCCTGATCCCGTCCCCTGCACGCCCAGGGGAGGGAAATGTGGGTTTGGGGCATCAGGGAGTGATCTGGGGCTCAGGGAATCCCCTGCTCTCTCTGTGCCCATCCTGGCAGTTCCCACTTTTCCCTGCCAGGTGTTGGATGCCAGGAGGAAAACGGGAATGGGCACAGCCCAAGGCTGCCAGAGCTCCAGGAGCCCCCAGGGCTGCCCAGGGTGGGATTGGTGGGGGGGCTGTGCAGGGCCAGGGACCCTGTGGTCCCTCCTAGCTCAGGAAATTCCATGGAAATAGCTTTTACAGAGTGCAGGGAGGGACCCTGCCCCGGGCAACTCCTGAGTTTGGGAAGGTTCTTTGGCTGCAGGTGATTCCCAGCCATCCCTCACACACCTGAGGCTAAACCTGATCCCTGTCCCAGAGCAGGTGTGGAGGAGCTTTGTGCTGAACGTTTAAACCCTGCAGCCCATCCCCAGTGAGGAATAATTGATAAGCAGAGAGAAAACCAGCAGGGAACAGTCCTGCACCCTCTGCTGCTCCTTTAACTCCTTCAGAAGCGCTGTGAGGCTGCACCAGCCCTCCCTGCCCCATGAATCCTCCTGGAGGGAGGAATGACAGCAGCTAAAATGGGCTTTTTTCCCCATACCTGGCCTCAGATTTGCAGCAGCCAGTGAACAGCCCCTGCCCTGCTCTGAAACCAAGCAAAGCCTGCTCTGCTCGAGCCCCTGGGAAGGGGCAGCTGTGGTGGGAAGAAGCCTCTTGTTGCTTTAACAAGAACAATTCCCTGAGAGCAGCAGCTCTGCTCTGAAAGTCGAGGAGGACACACCAACCTGGGGTCCTGCAATGGCTTTTTTTATTTCTCATCACCACCTGGCCCAGCATCAGCAGCGTTTGGGGAGAGACCTCCAGGAACAGAAAGAGTCGGGACACATTGCAGATGAAGGGGAGCAGGATTAGAGGAGATGGATGAAAATACTTATGCAAATGAAGCTTTCAAGCCCGTCAAGAAACTCACCACGACACTCATTTATTACTTTATTAAGACAGCAGATGGCAAACTGCTAATGAGTGTGGGAGGCACGGAGAATTTTTATAAACAAATGGAAGGAGGAGGCTGGCAGGGAGGAGCAGCTGGGTTTGGCTCCAGAGCCAGGCCCAGGTAAAGCCACAGGGATTGGGAAGAGCAGGACAGGAGGGGCTGCAGGGGCTCAGAGGTGGTGCCTGAGGAGGTTTGGGGGTGGCACTTCCCAAAAAAGGCAGCTGGGATGATGTGATCATTGCAGAACACACCCTTCCCCTGTGACAGGGCATCTCCAGTCCCCCTGTGACAGCTCCAGAGCTCAGGGACACCAGGGGAGGCTTTATCTGCTCTTTCTCTGCCTCTGCTTTGTCACCGGGCAGGTGAAGACAAAACACTTCTTGTGGCAGCACATGAGATGCAAATCAAACGAAGATCAGCCCTGGCAAGACAAGCAGCTGCAAGGCACAACTGCAGGAGCCACAGGAGGACTTGGAGATGGAGATCCTGGGGAGAATAATCCTTAGCTCCAGAGAAAAACCACTGCAGAGCTCTGGCAGCTATAAATCGCCCTCAGAGATCTTTAGCAGCATTCCAGACAGGAAAACAGACCTGTAGCACACCAGCAGCCCCTTGGGAATGCCAGAAAATGCAGATTTCCTGCAGAAATGTGAGTCACGTTGGAGAGAAACCTCCAAAGGGCAAGGAGGGGATCGCCTCCACAGGGTATCAGTGAATCCAACCTGTAAAGGGCACGGAATAAACAGGAATAAACACGAATAAAAGGGATTGAAATGAATCTTTCCTTCTAAGCTGAGGGCTTGGAGAGAGAGCACAGTGGCAGCAGCTCCTCAGGAATAAATGTGACTCATTTTTATACCATAAATGGACTCATTTCTATAAAACAAATGGACTCATTTCTATAAAATAAATGTCTGTGACACGTGGCAGGGATGGAGGTGGTGGCCAAGGTTTGGCCCCAGGGCTTGGAGACCTCAGGGCATGGGAAGGAGCTGGAAAAGGGCCTGGAGCAGCTGATGCAGAGGGTGCTGCTGCTCCTGGAGGAGCCTGAGCCAGGAGGGATCCGTGCTGAGGAACCTGCACGTGCTCCAGTGCCCCCTGCAAATCAGGAATCAGAAGCAATGCCATCACCAGTCCTTGAGTGACTGGGGATGCAGCCAGGCTGGCAGGGAGGGAGGGAGGAAGGCCTTTCATGCACTCTAATGAGCTGATCTGACATCTCCTTGCTCCAGCTGACACTTATTACTGGAAATCTCAGCTTGTTTCCTTGCCATCAGCCAGGCCTCCCTCTTAATTTCCTCAGATTTCTCCCTGTCAGGTCACTTTAGAATTTCTTTGAAATAAAGACAGGCTTGTAAATAAATGGAGGCCAAGATGCTTCCCAGGGAGACGAGACAAGGCCTGTCAGGAGAAGGAATGAGGATCTGGAGCAGAGTCAACAAGAAGCACGTCTTTTGTTGCAATTGCTAACTAAGTGTAATTAACTTCCTGATGAGGTGCAGGATCTTAAGGGCTGATTGGAGTTACAGACTAATCATTATTCATGAGAAATTAACAGACACTACTTACAGGGAGCTGAATGCTTTAAAAAAAAACCCTGCAAAAGCTCACTGGGGCAAACATATCCATGGGGCAAGGCTGTGGCTGAGCTCTT
Organism: Leucosticte australis; assembly: GCA_025504685.1. Taxonomy (NCBI): domain Eukaryota; kingdom Metazoa; phylum Chordata; class Aves; order Passeriformes; family Fringillidae; genus Leucosticte; species Leucosticte australis. The sequence goes on along the minus strand of JANIJU010000020.1, from coordinate 6,246,307 downwards.
GGATGGATTCCTCCAGGCCAGGGTGGTGTGGGGAGAGGAGAGGAACCAGCTCCCCTAAATCTGAATTCCAGAGGGAGAGGGGTTCAGCCCATCCAGGGGTTCAGCCCATCTCATTTCAGCCCATCCAGGAGTTCAGCCCATCCCATTTCAGCCCATCCAGGAGTTCAGCCCATCTCATTTCAGCCCATCCAGGAGTTCAGCCCATCCCATTTCAGCCCCTCCAGGGGTTCAGCCCATCCCA
>JANIJU010000020.1:6070151-6080264 GCA_025504685.1 Leucosticte australis | reverse complement strand
TTCCATTCCATTCTTTCAAATATCATATAATATTATATTCAGCACCTGAGCTGTCTAAAACAGTTCAGGTAATTCTGAGTTATTCAGGGGGCTTTTAAAGACCCTGCCAAACCCACGGGGTACATTTAGATGCTACCAAAGTCTGATCTTGCCAGACTTCCCCATCCTCCAGCAGGAAGGGCAGAGCTCCCTTCCCCAGAGGGGGTGAGGAGCCATCAGGGGGTTTGAGCTCGGAGCCTCTCAGGGCACAGCCAGAGCAGGGAATGGCAAAATTCCAGGAGAACAGCAATCCCTGGGCAGGGGAAGGAGAGCTCCCTCCCTGCAGGGCTCTGCCTTTCCCTTCTCCACCTGAGGTGATGCCTTCAGTTTTATCTTTCATATTTCCCAGGCTGTGCACTGCACTGGTAAATGACTCTGAACTGCACAGAAAGTGTCAGCAAGGTCTCCTCCCAGCTCAGGCACACAGAAGAATCCTTCTCCAGCCCCAGAACCAAGGACACCGCTGCAGCTCCAGCCCCAAAAAGTGCAAACAGCAGGGAATGGAGGAGAGCAGCCTGGGAGGGTGGGACTGCATCCCCTGGAGTGGGATTGGACACGGAGCCCCAGGCTGGAAATGGAGCAGAGCTCATCAAAGGGTGAGAGCTCCTGACCCTGAGTCCATGCTGGGTGCAGCCCTGGCTGGGCTCTTGCCCTGCCCCAGGTGGATCCTTTGGGGCCTTTTCATAAATTTAATAAACTTTATTCCTGTAACTCTGCCTAGCCTCTGCTCCAGGAGCCTCTGCAGCAGCAGGGGGATGGGCAGGGTGTCACAGACATATTTTCTGAACAATCCTTTCATTGGGATCTTTTCTCCTGAGAAGCTGGGAAGCTTCAGCTACTCCATGTTTTGCTGCTTTGGAATGTGATTTGGAGAATTGTTTAGCCAGCATGTGAAATTGTTTTTACTTGGTGACCAACGACAGCCAGCTGTGTCGAGGCTGTGAGCAGTCACAAGATTTTATTATCATTCCTTTCCTTTCTTTTCCTTTCTAGCCTTCTGATGAAATCCTTTCTTCTGTTCTTTTTTGTATAGTTTTACTGTGTCATTTTAATTTAATATAATATATATCATAAAATAACAAATCAGCCTTCTGAAACATGGAGTCAAGATTCTCATCTCTTCCCTCGTCCTGGGACCCTCAAACACCAGCACAGGCAGGGGCTGCCCAGGCTCTGTCTCCTGGTCAGCCCAGGGGTCACAAACAGCTCAGGGCTCCCCGGAGGGCCCTTCCCTGTTGTCACCTCCTCATCCTTTCCCTGCTCTGTGCTCCATGAAGAACAAGGAGCAGCACTCTGCAAACTCAGATCTCGCTGGCAGCTGGGGCTCTGCTCAGCCTGAGATGCATCTTTGGAAAGAAATCAATATTTTGGGGACAGTATCCCTGGAGGAGAAGAGTCAGTGGCAGTTTGAGGAGGGGGACACTGGGGAGGTGTTTCCTGGTGGCAGTGAAGGACAGCCCAGCCATGGTCCCAAGGGATTCCAATCCACCAGTGGTTTTAGGAGAGCAAGACCATTAAAGCCAGACTTTTCATTTCATTCTAATCACATCTGCAGATAGAATAATACTTTAATAAGCCTTAAGCTGGAATTGATTTTTCTTTTCCCCCCCACACAACAGGAATTGAAATCGAGGCCAAAAGTGGTTGGAAATTATTTAGCAGTTACTAAGAATTAAGGAAAAACCCTTTATTGTTAATCAAAGTGGATTAATTTTTTTTTAAATATGATTGCTGTTATTATTATTGAGGAGCTAAAATGTGTTTTCCTTGTTTTGTGAGCTCAGCTGAGATGGGGAGAGGGCATGGCTGGGGCTGGAGGTGGCTGCTGCAGGACTGTGGCCCTCCAGGAGGGCCAATTCCAGCAGAGACCTTTTGTTCTACCTCAGTGCCTAAATCCTTGTAAGATCAGGATTTTGGGGAGCTGGACAAAGCAGTGTCCAGCTTTTGGAGCAGCGTGGTCACTGCCACACCAGGCACTAATTCATTTCTGTGTTTACACAAGCCTAGGTGGAGCCAGATTTAAGCCTAACTATTCCTGCTGCTTGCTGATTTTCTTAATTGGAATATTTTTATATCAACCTCAGGGATCTGGGTGACCTTTGTGTCAGGCACAGGTCCTGCCCCTTTGCTGAAGGGCTGCTGGAACCCTCTGCAGGCTGATTTTATTTGGGGTGTGGGGCTGCTGCTCCTCAGTCCCTCCAGCTCCTGTCACCAAGCCGATCAAATTTATTCCTGTTTCATTTGCTCTTTCTACTCTGAGCTCATGCCCAAATAAATTCAGGATTGTGGTGGGTTCTTGTGGGAAACACAGCCCTGAGAAGAGCAGCAAAACCAGCTGAGGGCTCTGCATGTGCTGCTGAAAATGAAATTGGCCTCTTTTGATTCTCCTTTGCAATCCAAACTTTATTGCAAACTTAATCAGATGTTTGGAAAAACACTAACACAGTGCAAATAGAGATTGACAGAAAACTATCTTGGAATAAATAGAGCTGCTGGAAAATATACAGAATTTTAGACTGGGGAGAATGACAATGTCACAAGGAGGCAATTTCACCAAAAAAAGGCTGCCACGAGGGAATGGATAGCTGTGAGATTGTTTGTGTGGAAAGAACCACTGGAAACTGGGTGCAAAAATGTGGGAATGGGCAGGGCAGATTGAGGTGGCTCAAGTGGAGCAGGATCAAAGTTCAGGAGGAAGTGGGTGCTGCTTTCCCACTGGCTGTGGGAAGCACCCTGGAAATGCAGGAAATGTCCCTAAAAGCTCTCTGTGCTCCTGCTGCTGCCTGTGCCACCCCAGCAGAACAACTCCTGCTCAGGGAAACAAGCTGGCTTTCACTGCTGCAGGATTCTGCTCTCAGGGAGGACTGGCAGATTTTTTTTTTTCAAGGGTTAAGTTAGAATTTAGATTGTGAGGTTTCTATAGGTTTGCTCATTTTCTGACCTTAATGATTCTGTGCTTGATGATCCCCCCTTGAAATAGGGGTCTCCTCCAGCCAGGTCTCACAAGCTCTTGGAGATCTATTTCACACCCAAGATAGCTCAGCCGCCTTAGAAAGCATAAAATCAGCAGGATGGCTTCTGTGGCAGTGTTGGAAACAAAAATATTTTAATAAAGGACAAAATAACAAAGCTCTTCATAGAGAAAAACTGAGCCATGTGTAAGAGGGGAAAAAACCCTAACTCTACTGCTATAAGAGTCTCCTCCAGCCAGGTCTCACAAGCTCTTGGAGGTCTATTTCACACCCAAGATAGCTCAGCCGCCTTAGAAGGCATAAAATCAGCAGGATGGTTTCTGTGGCAGTGTTGGAAACAAAAATTTTTAATAAAAGGCAAAATAACAAACTCCTTACAGTGAAAAACCGAGCCAGGTGCAGGAGGTTCTTGCTCCTGGTAAAACACCTCACAACAGGGATTGGTTTCTTTGTTCTTTTCCTGGTGAATTGCTCAGGTGGGGCTTTTTGGCCTCTGTCCAGTTGGCCATCCCTAAGTTTGGGGTGAAGTCCCCCAGGTTTTATGAGATGCCTTTTTACCAAACTGAGAAGAGAAACCTCTGGGCTCATTTCCTTTTTAAGGGGACAAAGGACAGCTTTGTCACTCCATCAACCAGGAGCACATTCCTGTACCCCCTGATTGGAGCTGGGCTGAGCTGGGTCCAACCCCTCCCAGCCTGGGTGCAGAGTGAGCAGAGCTCAGAGAGGGACAGGTGGGACTGCAGGAAAAGCAGAATATTGGTGAGCTCCTGTGGGAATGTTCCCCACTCGGGGCCACCAGATGTGGAATTTGCAGGCAACCCCAACAAGGGAAGAGATGAGAATCTTGACTCCATGTTTCAAAAGGCTGATTTATTATTTTATGATATATATTATATTAGAAGAAAATGCTATATTAAAATAGGGCAGTGCCTGGGAACAGCCCAGGAAGGAATCTTGCTGGCATGAAATCTTTATTATTCCAATAATCACCATGGATGGGGAGAATATTTTACACTCACAAAGAAAGCTTGTTCTGAAAGGATCCCCACGGGCCTTCCAGTCCCCCTCACACCCTGCAAAGGCCTCTCTGCCCACGAGATCCCAGGCTGGAAACCCTGGGTGTGAATTAGGAGTTCTGCATTCCATGGATTAGAGCAAATTAGGAAGGCAGTGGTGGTGGATTAAAGCAATCTTAGTGTCCAGAGGAATTGCAGCCCCAGAAAGGAGACCCTGGACATCTCTCCAAGGTCAAACACACACTGAGCTGGTGAAAGGCAAGGGATGGAAAAGAAAACCAGACAGGGAAATTTAAAATGAGTAAATTTAAAATGGAAATGACAGGTTAGAAATGATGGCCCAAGAAAGGCCAAATTTGCAGAAATGAGGTGATCAGGAGGACTTGGAGGCCACATAGAAGAGGAAGAGGCCAGATGCTGAGGAAGTGAAGTGCTGCAGCAATGGATATGCAAAAAAGAAATCAGCACAGATGAGGTGAGGTGGAGCTGGGAGTTGGGGTTTTTATCCTTCAAAATAAAGGGGGACAGGAAAAGTAAGAGGAGTCCAAGCAAAGAGGGCAGAGTGTAAGGAAAATGAAGCAGGAGAGAAGAAAGGAGACTGTTCTCAGGCAGGCTAGGAAGGGAAAAACACTGGCAAAAAGAAGAGCAGAAGGGTGCCTGTGGTCAGAGAGGGCTGGTTAAGGATTTCCTGTCAGGGAATGGAGGTGCAGTGAAGAAAGGAAAGGAGAAATGTGAGCCAGCAGGAGGAGGAGTAAAACCCCACCCGAGCACCTAAATGGGTCAGTGGGAAAGGGCTGGGGCAGCAGGGGCTGAGCAGCAGCAACAAAAACTGGAAAAGTGGAGATGTGAAGGAGCTGGGAGGGCTCAGGGACAGGGAGGGGCTGAGGCTGGCCCTGGGCGTGCAGGGCTGTGCAGGTGAGGTGGGAACGGGGTGGAAAGAGGAGAAAGCCAAGGAAATCACAGCAGGGAAAGGATGGCATGGCTGCTGCCAGCCTGGGACACACTGGGGACAGAGGTTCTGCTGGAGGAATGCTTGTCATGAGCTGGAGATTTGCAGGGTTGGAGCTGGAGATGGGTAAACACTCCAAAATTAGTGTTAGGGGAGGAATTGTGTACTTTAATACCCCGGGGTTGCTCTAGGACATGAAACAACACAATGTGGACTTGCTGCTCTTTCCAAGGGAAAAAAGACTTTTTATTTTCTGACCCCAACAGTTATAGATTTCCAAAAGTGACCCTGGACTGGAGGGTGACAGTGCCACCTCTCCAATGACACTGGACAAACCAAGAGCCCATCAAATCCCTCCTCTTCTATCAAAGAATGTAAAACAATAAGTTATTTACAGAAAGCGTGTGAGAAAGTTCATCACAAGAATATAAACATCAGAAGGCTTAGAAAAACTTAAAAAAATATCAAAGCAACACCCTGGAAAATAACAGTTTACAGAACAACTCCCAGTTCCCTCTGGGGCCTGGGACATCTCAGGAGATTTTTCCCCAGCAGCCACTGGATAAACAAGAGGCACCACTTGTACTGAGGAGCTCTGGGGCCCCCCAAAATGCTCGTGGGACAGGATGAGCTTGGGTGGAAGGAGCACAAAAGGCTTCAGATGGAATGAAACACCCAGAACAAGGGTGGGTCTGTGGGCAAACCTCCTCAGTCCCCAAAGGAAAGCTCTCACAAACTCAGGGGAGTGCTTGGCAAAGCCTGACGAGCTCAAGGGCTTCAGCAGCATCTCAGGTTCCAGGTGGGAAACTCTTTGGATCTGGATTTTCAGGGTTCTCAGGGGAGGGGGCACCACAATTGGCTGGGTTTAGAAAAAGCCCCTCAGGAATAAGCAGAGCTGGAAGGGAAGAGAGCAGCTTATCCCTTGGGCTGGGCACCCAGGGATGAGGGGATGCTCAGGGATGGGCTGGGTTCCCTGCACTCCACTCACCCCAAACCCCCCAAAACAGGGACAGCCCCCCCAGCCTCAGCCCCTTCAGCCTCACCCAGCATTTCCCTGTCCCAGGGGAGCCTGGAGGCACTGGCAGGCCTTTAGCTGCTCTCAGTCACCCCCAGGTGTGTCACAAAGTCTCTTTTCCCAGCCTGGCACTCGAAGAAGGAGCCAGAACTCTTCAGTTCTCTGTTTCAAGGTTGTTTATTGTTTCTTATCTATGAAATTCTTTCTCTGACCTGCTGAGGTCTGCTCAGCAGGACAGACAGAGGCACTCTGGTGTTACCTTTTTATACTAAAAACTATTTGTACAATATTTACCATAACTTCCCCATACCCATCACCTGTGTTAGACAGTGAGCTTCTACTCTAAACCAATCCCAAAGTGCCACCAGCACAGCAGAAGATGTGCTGGAGGCCAAGAAGAAAAAGGAGAAAGGCAGGACACACCCAGATTCCTCCCTCTCAGGACCCCAAGCCCCATTCTAAAACCCCCCAAAAATCTATTTTTTACCCCGTGACAAACTCACTATTATTCCACTTAAACTCTCTTGACTTGTAATTCTTCATATAAATGTTGGTAATTGTTTTTTCCAAGGGTAAATCAAAGGCCCAGGGGTCTTGGGCTGTGTGCCAAGGTCTCTGAGCCCCCCGGGCAGGAGCTGGAGCCCTCCAGGGCAGCCAGAGGGATTTCCTGGGTTCCCACATCAGGCTCCTGCAGGCAGGGCTGGCTGCAGCCTGACAAGGAGGCAGCTGCCAGCAGGAATCTGTCATGGTGTGGAGATGCTTCCTGTTCCCTCAGTGCAGCCACTCATTTGAATCTCTCTCGTCTGCTCAGCTGCCGATTTTTGAAAAAGAAAAAAACCTTGAGAATCTTAATGATCACAGGTGGCCCTGGCATCCTTTCAGGTGGGGCTGGGATTGGCCACTGGGTTTTAAAGTTATTGCAGGAGGAGAAGTGAAGGAATGGAAAGTGGCTGGTTTGTTTTTTCCCCTTGGGAAGCCGAGCTGAAGGAGATTGATCAGCAAAGGAGTCCAACCTGGAGGTCAGGAAGTGCAGGGATGAAGGGAGAGCTGTCGAGTGTCACAGCGAGTTACACCTTAAAGCAAAGGGAAAAAGCTCTTTGGTTATGGAAATGAGATGAGGAGGAGAAGGAGGATGAGGGGGATGTGAAATCACAGCCCAAATGAAAGCAGGGCTTGCCTCCCATTTGTGATGATGTGGGTGATGCCCAGGGGATCAGAAGGACAGAGAATACTCAGGGGATGGTCCAGGAGCTGATGCACCACCCCAGCAGCAGCACTTGGGGCTCCAGGGGTTCTGAATGTCCCCTTAGGGGCAGTCAGCTCTGCCCAGGACCCAGAGCTGAAATGATTCCCAGACTGAAAATCCCAAACCAGCCCCACGAGAGGAAAATGGAAATTCACCACAAGCAGGATTCCAAATAACGATATTTTTGTTGTTGTTTTGTATAAAGAGAGGAAGGTTCAGGGCACCCAATCATTCAGATTTCAAGAGATACTTAAGATTAAATGCTTGAAACACGTCTGTGTTTGTTTCCATGTGAACAACAGGAAGGAGGGAGGGAGGAAGGAGGAAAACAATCTGTTGCTGCAGGGAGCAACCACACTTCTGTATTCCCAGGGGAAAGAGGCACCTCAGGAGACTCCTGCAGTGGCTGCCACCCCAAATCCAGCACTCCCAAGCACCAGGGCAACAGCAGAGTCTGGCACGAAGCTTGGCAGTTTGGTAAATGAAAAATGGGATTGTTCTGATGCATCTTCAGCAGTTTCTCCTTCCTGGAAATGTCTGTCTGTCCCTGACATGGAAAGGCAGGAATGGGGAGGGCAGACTGACAAACTCCAAGTGCTTTGCTTTGACCCATCCCCAGAACTGCAGGAATTTAGACCAGCATGGAGAAATTTTTCTCCAGAACATGAGCAAAAGGGAATTGTTGCTCTAGGACATGAAATAAAATGCCATGCACGCTGGGACTTCCAAGGGAAAAAGAAGGGAAGTTTATTTTCTGACTGCAACATTTACAGATTTCCAAAAGTGACAGTGGATTGGAGGGTGACAGTGCCACCTCTCCAATGACACTGGACAAACCAACAGCCCATCAGATTTCTCCTCCCCCTCCTCCAGAAAAGAATGGAAACCAACAATTACTTACAGAAAAGTGCACAAGGAACTCCATTACAGGAATGTAAAGATCAGAAGGCTTAGAAGAGCTTACAGAACCCAGGGTGACAGTGAAGAAAGTGTTTCTGACACTCCTGAATTGATGTTCCTGGGGTTTGTGCAGCTCCGTGAAACTCCCTCCCTCCAAAAGCTGATGCTGCTTCAGGCAAAGGGTTCTGGCAGAGCCACTCAGCCCCAGGGGCCACGGCCAAACACAATTCCAGCCAGGAAATTCCCCCCTCCACACTTTGATCTGGAGCTGCTTGTGCTGAACCTGGAGTCAGTGCTTGTCAGTCCTGAGTGGAAGCCCAGGAGTTTCAGTGCTCGCTGCATGGAAATGAAAACTGTAGGCTATCCTGATTTACAGAACTAATTAACTCGCTGATAAATTTGGAAATATCTACAGGGAGCTCATTAAGGGGGAAAAAAAAAATAAATCTCATGAATGGTGGAGTTCACAAAGCTTAACCCCGAGGTGAGAAACAATGAGCCAAACTAAACATCACTCAGGAAAATTCCAAATCAGCCACGAGCAGTGCCAGCCAAGGAAGGAGCTGGACACTGAGAGGCTCCTGGGTCACCCCTGCCTCCAGGTTCTGCTCTGATTTGCTTTGGAAAACTGTTTCTTCCAGCTTGAATTTCTCTAGGCAAGGTTGTCTGCTGTTTGCCCCAGGAGCCAGGTTTGGGCTGGATTTCCTCACAGCGCTCCCCAGCCATGAGTTATTAGCACATTATGTACTTTTATTAAGACTTTTCCTAGAAATACTGAACAATATTGGCCTTAGGGGCTCCCTTCAGGGGCTCTGGCAGCTTCTCCCAGGCTGACTCTTCCCTTTACCACAAGATCTTTTCTGCCTTCTCTTTATTCAGCTCCTCCCTCCCCTCTTAATTGTCCTGTGATCCTCGTTTTCCTCGGCAGCACTAATGAGTTCCTGATGTGGCAGCGTGTGGAATGCTGCCTGCCAGCCCCCAGAGATGCTATCGAGCACGTTCCCTTTGTCTAAAAACTCCATTACCTTATCAGAGAGAGATATCAGATTAGCCTGCCTCGGATAAAGCCCTGCTTCATCCCAGCCTAGTTCCCACTTCGAGCTTTAATCACTTCTGCCTTCCAGAGCCCTTCCAAAGCTGGCAGCAGGCTGAGCTCCTGCTTCAGGCTCCAGCCCCACTGTCCCCCTCCACAGCAGGGCAGGGGCTGGGGCAGAGCTGGTCCCAGCAAGGGGAGGGCTCAGGGGGTGCTCCCTTCTGGGACTCACAGGGGAGACCCTGGAGGGCAAGAAACTCCTCCAGGGGCATTTCCTGGCAGGCTGGGTGTCAGGTTTGTTGTTGGAAAGGCTCCCGAGATATTAAAAAGGTTTTTTTCCCAGCCCCGCGCTTGAAGAAGAAGTCAGGATTCCTCAGCTCTGCTTTCCAAGGTTGTTTATTTTCTCTTATCTGTTCCATTCCTTCCCTGCCCTGCTGAGCTCTGTCCAGCAGGTCGGGTTGTGGCACAGGCCCTGCCCTTGGGGTGCTGTTGGCTTTTTATACTAAGAACTACCTGTGCTTTATTTACAATAATTCCCAATCCCTATCACCTGTGTTAGACAGTCTGTCTCTACCCTAAACCAATCCAGAAGTGCCACCATCCCAGCAGAAGAGGGAGGGCAAGAAGAAGAAGGACAGGACACACCCAGATTCCTCCATCTTGCCTCCTGAACCCCCATTCTAAAACCCCAAAATTCTACTTTTTCACCTGTGATAAATTCACTGTCATTCTACCCAAACTCCTGTGGCTTGTAACTCCTCACACAAAGTTGGGAATTGTTTCCATGGGCTAAAATCCAAGGCTCAGGGGGTTTTGACCCCGTGCCAAGGTCTCTGAGCCCCCTGCCAGGGTCTGGAGTCCTCCAGGGCAGCCAGAGGAATGTCCTGGGTTCTGACAGCTGGGCAGCTGTGACAGCAGGAGACAGGCTCACAGTCACCCCAGC
>JANIJU010000020.1:6017141-6027411 GCA_025504685.1 Leucosticte australis | reverse complement strand
TGCTCCCTGTTGGGTTTAAATGTTTGCAATGAACAAATCCTGGGGGTTTCCTTTCCTTCCTGTGGTTTGAACAGGGAAATTCTCGTGTTGGCTGGAGAGGGGCTCAGTCAAAACCTTAAACACCCACCCACCAGGGCCAGCAGGGAATCCCTGCTCCCTGCAGGGCAGATCCCACCTCTGGAGCCCTCCAGGGCTGGTGTGAGAGACTCCAGAGCTCTGGCAGTGCCCAGCCCTCCCTGCTCCCACTGGCACTGGGCACACTCAGCACCTCCAGAAGCTCTGAATCACTTTCCTGCAGCTGCTCCACTCCAGAGCCAAGGGAAAAGAGGCTCCCAGCTCCCCAGCCTCCCCTTGCAAAGTGCCAGCAAGATAATGTTCTTATTCTGCATGAAGGGAACACAAAAAAGTGTGATATCTAAAAGCTGGAGTTCGAAAATTACTTATTTGACATTCGGTTTTTTATTTAAAATTGTTTCTTCCCAATGGACTTCCTGTCACTTCTTCCCAATGGACTTCCTAGAAAAAAAATAAAATATAAAAGTGCTGAAGAGATCATTAACAAATACTTCTATTTGAGCAAGAAACAAAGCATTAGATATTTTAAAATCTATATTTCAGCTGCTTGTCTGCCTTGCCAGGCAGGGAAAAATTGCTTCTTTTCCTCCAATTAGCAGAGAGAGATGGTGAAAGACCAGGATTTTTATCTCCCTGGCCCTTCCCTCAGGGCACAGACAACAGAACCCCACTGGGGGGGTCCTTGGGGGTCTCTGAGGGGCTGGCACCCCCTGGGGAAGAGCAGTGAGGGGAGGCTGTGAGGATGAGGCTGAGCAAGAGCAGCCAGATGAATTCCAGGGAATGGCTCTTGCCAGCAAAGTGAGGAAGGTCAGTGAGGAAGGGAGCTCCTCTTTTCAGGCACGTTGAACCACTTGGTGCTGGCTGGAGAATCATCAGGAGCGACTGGGCAGCTTGGAAATGTTAAAGCCAATTAAAACAAGGAGAGACAAGCCCAGAGAGGAAACCTGCTGGAGCTGCAGAGGAGGAAAGCTGGGGAAATTACCTTTAAAAAAGGAGAGGGATTGTTGTGCTGGCCTCACACACACACGTGCATCCCTTCTCCCCAGAATGTGTAAGAACAGGGAGAAAAAACTGAATTTGGCTGTTCTGCTCCCTGTTCCCTTCCCAGAGCACCACAAAGCTGATTTCTGCAATGCCAGTGCCAGAGGAGCTCTGCCCTGCCTGTCTGCAGAGGCACCTCAGGCTGAGGTGGAATTTATGAGCATTTAATAATAATTACAATAAATAAATGTAAAACAGCTTAGGCTGAGGCCAAGGCAGTTGAAGCCCTCAAACATTCCTGAAGTGTGGTGAGACCAGCCCTGGGTGATGTTCTGGAAACTGCCAAAGGAGGAGAGAAAGGGCAGAAAAATCCCAACCAAAACCAATGAAAAAAGCCCAGGAAGCGTGCAGGAAGCATAACTGGAATTCCAGTTCCAATTGCTTGAAAAACACAAGGAAAGACCCAGAAGTATGGGATTGATTAAACAATAGAAAAAATCCTGTCTGCCAAGCATTACACCAGTGATTATTTTTTCTCTGCTCACAATTTCTGCTTTTTTGGAATCCTCTTAGGACATCTTTTTTTATTTTAATTTTTAAGCACATCCTTGATGGAGAAGCACCCTGGATAGGAGTTTGATTTCGGATAAAATTGTGAATTTTAGCCTCAATGACAGGACAGGGGGCAGGGTGGTCAGTGCCAGCTGTCCCAGGGTGTGACATGTCCCTGCTGGTGGCATGAGGGTGGCATCAATCAGCCTGGAATGTGTTTCAGCTGGACCATCTCTAGGATTCCTTCCAACCCAAACCATTTGATGGCTCCAAGATTTCATTTCCCAGGGAAACTTTGGTTTTGGCCAGCTGTGCACCCAGCCCTGCACATTTCCCAGCCCTGGAGCTCTGCTCTCCCAGGCCTGCAGCTGGGATTGTTCCTCTGCTGTCCCTGGAATTCTGGGGTTCCAGTGCTGAGCTCTCCCTTGGCACGAGGCACGTGTGTGGTGATGCACACAACGTGGGAAATGAATTTGTAGAAATTCCTTTGTAGAAATGGAGCAAGAAACAAGTTTCAAAGGGTGGCCTTGCAAACAAGACTGGGTACTTCAAAGAAGTAGAACTGTGAAAGATGCATTGAAGTAGGACCCACGAGGGGTATTTTTAGGTGATTGGCTTTAAGGCATTTACAGCATAGTGTGGTAGGCCAAGAAATGCTTATAATATATGGTAATTAAGAAATATTTAACTTCTAATTGTGGTAGGGTGAATTATAACATCTGTATTGTCTCGCCCTTCACATGAGATAAAAAATAACAAAAGTTTTTAAAGTTCCTCTCAGTTACCCCATCTCTGAGTGAAAAAAGAACCCAATCCAACAGCATTCCTGCCAGGCTCTGTTCCCCATGCCTGGCTCAGGCTGGCACCCCTCTCAGAGGCAGCAGCCTGGAAAATGTCTGTCTGTCTGCTGCTGCCTGGAGCAGCTGGTTGGGTGTGACACACGGCTGTCCCACCTCCTCTGGCTCCTCTGAGATGGAGATGAGCAGCTCTTCCACACCTGGAAATGTTCCTCCTCCTCCTCCTCAGCACCACTGGAGGCACGGCCTGAGCGAGCTTAGAAACATCTTTGAAATCCAATCAGCTCCCTGAAGGTTCAGCCATGGCAGCCAAAGGTTGTACAGACCAGGGTCACAGGGGGGAGAGGGAAGGAAAAGGGATTTTTAATGCTCCTAATGGACAAAACATTTTACAGTGCAGCACATGCTGCATTTTTAGTCCAAGGAACCCCTTCAAACCCCTTCCAGCAGCTGATTGTGCCACCTCTCCAGCAGCCTCAGAGCTGCAAACCTCACACAAGCTGGTGTAGCTCCTGCTGGCAATTACCAGAGCCAGGTGTGAGCATCCAAGCACGTCTCCATTTGGGATGTTCTGTGCTTTAATTACATCTATTTCGAGTCACACGGGCAAATCCTGTGGCACTCCTGTCACCCAGAGCAGAGGCCAAGTGCCAGAGTGCTAATTGCCTCCTTCCCACTCTGCAGCCAGCCTCCAGCACACCCAGCCTGGCATTTCCAACCAGCCCCAAAACACAGCAGAAAAATGCCTACAGCTCCTGGGGCCATATGGAATTCCCCCACCCTCAGGCTTCCTAGAAGGTGATTTTAAAGACACGAGAGCTCGAGGCCAGGGGAGCTGCTGCCTGACATTTGCAGTGAGACATCCTTCTGAGAAGTGTTGGGTGGTGAAAAAATAAAGATTCATTGCTGCAGTGTGAGCTCTGGAGAGCGAATCCCACGGGCAGGAAGGCAGCACAGGGGAGCTGGGGGTGACCTCACGCCTCGGGGCTGTGTGGGCTCTGAGGAAGGGGTTGGCAGCAGCGCTGGTGGCACAGATGTTCTCAGCTCCTGCTCCTGGCTGTGAGGAACCAACCCCACCTCCTCACGGATCTGGGCTCTGCACAGGGGCCTGGCAGCAGGGAAGGGAAGGTGTGGGACAGGGATGAGGACATAAGCGAGGGACGTGGCCCAGCACAGGCTGGTGCAGGGTTTGGCTGAACTGGTGTTCTGTGAGCAGAGCTCTGGGATGTTGTCAGCACCCACCACAGCAGCTCTGGCTCATGGGAACAGCAGCCAGTTGTCTTCAACTCCCAGCCAAGGTGGTGCATAAAACCTACAGACTGATGGCTGTAGGATCCCAGTGATCTATCACGACACAGCTGCAGTAGCCAACATCCTCTCTGAGCCCACAGCATTCCTCTCAAAGCCAAAAAAAAGCAAAGTGGGAGTGTGGGGGGTGTGTGCTGCATTTCAGAGCAGCAGAGGGATCGTTTGAGATGCAGGAGCAGCAAACTGAGCAAGAAATGTTCCATGGGATAAATTCTATTCTGTCAACCAAGGCTGATGATAGAAATGGGAAACGAAACCTCAGGCAGGCGATTCGGCGTCTCAGAGACCACCAGACCTGGTTTGTGATCACATTTACAAATATTTCAATGTGGTAATTAAAATGGGATGAGGTCACTCGTGGGCTGCAGGGAATAGCCATGCCTGAGGCCAGAGGTGGCACGGGCATGTCCTCAAATGGGGACCTCGCCTGCTCGTGTCACCTGCCCCGTTCTTTCCCAGGGTGACATCTGAAGAATGTGACAATTTGAGAAGGTGACATTTGGGAATTTCTCCATAACTCATGTAAATCGTGTGGTACCATGGCCTGGCCTCCACATGGAGGAGTGTGGGGTGCACTGCCCAGGGAGCTGCACTGTCCCCACACCTTTCACACTCCTCTGTCTGCCACAAGCCCTTGGTGGCACCACCCACGCAGGGCTGTCCATGCCTGTGGCACATGGTCCCTCAGGCGTCACCAGGAGCAGCTCCAGGGTCTGAGGCAGCCCTCTGACATTTCTAACCTCTCATTTCCCTCCCCACAGCTGACAAAGAGGCTGACGAGTACTACATGAGGAGGAGACACCTGCCCGACCTGGCGGCCCGGGGCACGCTGCCCATCAACGTCATCAAAATGTCCCAGCAGGGCAACCACCGGGACAGGCCCCGCCGTCCCATCAGGGCCATGTCCCAGGACAGAGTGCTGTCCCCAGAGAGGATCATGCCCGAGGAGTTCAGCATGTCCTACGAGCGGATTCTCTCAGACGAGCAGCTGCTGTCGGCAGAGCGCCTGCACTCCCAGGACCCGCTGCTGTCCCCGGAGCGCTCGGGCTACCCCGAGCAGTCCATGTCCAGGGCATTGTCACACACGGATGTCTTTGTGTCAACACCGGTCTTGGATCGCTACAGGATGTCAAAAATGCACTCCCATCCCAGTGCCTCAAATAACTTGTACAACACCTTGGGTATGAACCCGACCTCGGCCAAGCGCCAAGCGTTCGCCTCGCGCCGGCACAACACGGTGGAGCAGCTGCATTACATCCCCGGGCACCACCACCACTACCGCACCGCCAGCAAAACTGAGGTGACTGTTTGACACGACCCAGTGCATTGTAGATACTCCTTAAGGACTGGGGTGGCTTCAGCACCCCGTTCTGCAGTGGCCTTATAGGCCACGATAACCTCTACTAACTCAGTGTCTGCAAGGACTTCTCTGGCAGTCCCACCCACGTTGTTTTTAAAGCCACCCCTCCATCAGTGACACAGGAAGAACTGAAGCAGCAGTCAGACACTAGTGAGGGATAACAGAGGGAATTTCCTGGTGTGCATCAGTTTCTGTCAAAGAAAGCCATAGTAATCGATGGCTCCTTCCAAGGGCTCACCTGCATCATCCCATAGTTCCCATGAATTCAGGACTTTTCAGTTGCTCCAAGGAGAAGCAGCCTGAGACAGGGAGGAGGAAACGCAGCCCCCCCACCCTGGCAGGAAGGGGCCTCGTTCTTGGTCCTCACGTTTGGCCTTTCTGCAGCAAGTAGGGAAGTCCTGGCTGCTGGGGCCACCCCCAGGCTGCTCGACACCCGTCAGCACCCACACATCTGTTCTTTGTCACCCTTGGAGCAAATTCAAGGGCAGACTTTCCTTCGGGACTGGCAGATCTAGGGACAAGAATAGCCTGGCTGAGAAATAAAGTTTTAGTTTATACTAAATATACTCATAAGATAAAAACATACTAGTGCCTACAAATCGCCTGCTCTCTCAGTGTAGGAAGTAGTGGGGTTGATGTGTTCAATAAGCACAAATACGCTGAAACGCTTGTTAGACCCTTTTCTCCACTCATTCTAGTATCTTGGTGTCTCCAACATGTAAATAGGAAGGGGGAAGAGGGTTTCTCTTCCTCCAGCTTCTCGCCACTGCTGAACCTAAAGCAGCAGAACCCGTTCAGCTCCACGCCGCTGACCTGTGCTGGGGAGGTCCCACCCCACCGAGACCCCCGCGAGGCCAGGCTGCCGCGCCCGTCACCGAGCCTGGATTTCTCCCCACAAGTTTCTTTTCCTGACAGCATTTTCCATGCCCCAGTTCCCCTGTTTCTGAGCGTTTTCTCCTCCCATCTACAGCCTAGAATCCATATGTAGCAAATCTTTTTCCAGCCCTTAGCAGAGGCACAAGGCTGAGGGTGTCTGTTTACCGAAAAGCAGGTCGGTAACTTTCCGTGGTTTTCTCTCCCTGCAATGGCCTCCCAAGAAATCCTTCCAAATTCCAATTCCACCGAGTCCCAATCCTAACCATGAAGACAGTTACATTTCATGCATATAAATTATATATCCAGCATACTTATAATTAATGGGCATGTTGTATATCTGATATAACGCTAATTAGATACTGTATATTTGTAAAATCTTTAAAACATAGACTCGTGGGTCCAGAATTTGCGAGGGTTTTACCTTTGGCTTTCCAGACAGATTGGGCTTTGCTTTGTTTTTTTTGTTAGATTTGGGTTCGATTTTTCTTTTCATTTTTTCCCCCTCCTTTGATTTGTGTTCCTACCAAACTCTGTAGAACCGACTCCCACCGGAACACACTTCTGCAGCCAGGGAAGGGTCTCAGGGGGTTTGAAGGCCAGCCAGACCTGGTGCTGGAGCTGTGGGTGCTGGACACTGTCCCCAGCGTGCCCTCGAGGCCCCAGCACATGCACACACCCCGTGGGTCCGGGCAGGCACGCTCCCTCCTTGGGGTGAGGTGATGCCTGACTTCAGGCTGTGAGCACATCCCTTGCACTTCTCTTCATGTCCCACGTCCCCACGCCGACTCTTTTCCTACACAACTCTTCATCAGGCATCCCTGAACCTTGCTCTGCCCTCCTCCCTCCCCTCAAATACCTCCCACCTCCTGGCCTTAATGACATTCCCAGCCCAACTGTGCCAAGTCCTGTAGCACACAGTGATGGTGGGGCGTGAGTCTCCTGTGGAGGCTTTGGTGCAGCACCAGGTTCATCTGGTGCAGGGCAGGCAGGAGGAGCATGTCCTCACCCCAGTGGGACTTACAGGTGGGCCTCAGAGGGGTGTCCAGGTGGCCTTTCTCTTTCCCAGGCTGTCCTGGAGCTGGTTCTATTTCCAGAGCTTTATCCTGCCCCATCTGATGGAGACTGTGCTGAGAAGGACTCCATCAGTCAGAGGTTACTGGGGCTTTGTTTGACGGAAACTGAGATGGGAGGGAATAAATAAATAAATAAATAAATAAATAAATAAATAAATAACAGTCTCCAGGGTCAGATCCTGCAGCCTTGGGCAAAATCACTCTGGGCAACGACCAGAACTGTCTGTGGATCAGGGTGGCAGTCCATGGCACGGGAGGGATGGGAGAGAACAGGCTCTCAGCTCGCCTCCTGCCCCCTCCCTTGATGGACACTACTCTCCCCTGACTACCTCCAAGCTCCTCGGCTCAGTCCCTGGATTTTTCCTCCCAGAAGACAATCCCTGTGGAAACATGGCCCTGCTGACCTTCCCACAGGCCAGAGGGTGGGACTCGTGTGAAGAGAAGAGAAGAGAAGAGAAGCTCTCACTGCTGATGGGGAGGCAGCCCCTGCTGAAGTTCTGGGGCTCTTCCACTCTCCCTTGGCCCAAGCCAAGCCAGGGAGCTCTGGACACTGTGGGAGAGCAGAGTCCACTGTAGAGTCTCCAGGAGCTGGAGAAGAGGTGACGGTGGGAGGCTGTGGGTAGGTGAGCACTCCTCTCTTTCCATGTCCATAGCTGTCTGTCTCAAGCTCTAGTCCTCATCTCAATGTTCCATTTGTGAGCTAAGAAGTTGCTGGACCAGATGCAAATTTGGAAGTTTTTCATTCAAGTAGCCCGTGCCAATGCTGAGCGGGGCCATTTGACCTCTGTGTCTTCTCCTGTTCTGGCTAACAAATATCACAGGCCCTCTGCTTTTTTTGTGTCTTACCTGGGCAAGAATCCTCCAGAGAAATCTCAGCCTCATTTCCTTGTCTTTTTTCCACCCACTCAACTGTTTCAAGCAGATGTGTCCCACAAGGAGCCTTTTTAGGCCAAATCTCTTCAGGGACTCTGCCACCACCACAGAAAATTTTCAGCAAATTTCCTCGGGAAGGAACAGTGCCCTGGATAGCACCATGTGTTCCCACAGCCCACTCTGTGTGCTGGAATGGGTTGGTGCATGGGGCAGTGGCATTTCAGCACACACAGGTGTCCTTAGGTCGTTTTTCTCCCTTATTCCTCCTTCTGGGAATTTGTCACTGAAAGGACACTTGGTCTGGGACCGAGTGTCATCACCCACAGCCTGGTCCCCAGCACTTCCCGTGGTCCTCATGTGATGATAATGGGAATTTCCAGTTCTACGGAGGGATCAGACCACGAGCTCTGAGAAGTGCTCTGAGACCCTCTCACAACAGAAACCGCAGAGCAGCAAAGTGTTTTTGTTAATCTTGTTTGTCATTGTCCTGACACGCGGCGTGTGATGTGCCACATCCACTCTGCCCAGGAGGAGAGTGCTGGGCTGGCATTGCCCAGATTCCCACTGCTCTCCTCCTGGGCAGGGTCCTGGCAGGCTGCAGCTCCAAGGGATGCTGCTCCCTGCACTGGGACCTTCCTGCTTCCTTCTCCTCGTTTCTGAGTCACCACAACATCCTCAGGAGAAAAGCGGGAAGCAGCCACATTCCTCTGTACAGTAAAATATAACCTGCCTTGATTAATCTCATATACTCTGAAGAATTGATCTGTATTTTCTCCACCCACAGGTGCAAACAAACACCTGGGGAGTGTCCAGTTCCCAGAGTGCATGTGCAGGGACTGGGGAAGGGGGATGTAGAAAAGTTTATAGTATTTCCTACAAGCTGATAATTATTTGCATTCCCTGAGCAGCAACACGTCCTGGATGGCTGCACTGGGTTTTATACAATTCTCTGTGTATGTGTATATAGATACAAATAGATAAATATATATATATACATACATACTGTAAAATGCAACCAATACGTTCTGACTGACCCTCTACCAACTGAAACTTCCAAACTGTGTTGAATCATTCTTTGAAATGTGGAAAACTATTTTTAATGAACCACACACAGCACCACACGGAACAGAAACTTTGTCATAAAAAGCCTTCTAATGCCACTGAATCGTGTTTTAAGGGAAAAAAAAAAAAAAAGAAATATTTTTCAATGTTTTAATGTTCCTTTTATAAATGATGATCTGTGACTTGGGGATGGGGGTGGGTGGGAAGAAACAGAGACAGTTGTCCGGGAGTGAGCCCTCCTTCCCTGGCCTGGATTTAATTTCTGTCTGCTGAGCCTGGCTGGCTGCAAAGCTGCTCCCAGGAACCTGAGCTTCCCACATGCACATTTCTGTTCTGCCAGAAGCATTCCCACCAGGAATCTGCAGGAGCTTGGCATCAGGTTTTTGTAGTTCCTGGTGGCTGGGAAGACATCCTCATCTTCTTCCACCACCACCACCAAATTCACCATGGAACAGGGTAACTTTAATCGTGTTTGAGATGTGTGTTCTATTTGTGATCAATTTGCCATCTTCAGCTCATGGAGAAGTAGCTTGTCTTAGCTTAGTTTCAGATTTACTGCTTGATCTGGAAGGAGGGGCTCTGCTGAAATACCTTTAGCACCAACAGATTTCGTGCTCAGGTGTGTTTCAGCTGAGTGAAAGAAGGGAAATGCACCAGAAAGGGGCTTAGATATTTTCCTAGCGAGTGTTGGTAGCAATAAGCCCGTGTCAGGGCTGCTCCTTGGGGAACAGCCACTCCTGTGCTGTGTGTCCACAGGCAGCTGGGAGAAGGGGTCATTCCCAGCTCTCCGTGGTGAGAGGTGCCCTCCCCGAGCCCCAATCCCAGCTGGGAAAAGCCAAATGTGCTTCACCCAAGGGCCAGGGGAGAGTTGGATGGGGCTGTCGGAGTGTGTCAGTGTTAATCTGAAAGAGATCTCTGCTCCCAGCACCCCGGCTCTCCACCGTGGCCACACCATGTCCAGGAGGTCTCCAGGACAGGAGGTCTCCATCCTGAGACATCTCCATGCCAAGAGGTCTCCAAGCCTCCATCCTGAGAGGTCTCCATGCCAGGAGGTCTCTCTCCATCCTGGGAGGTCTCTATCCATCCCAGGAATCTCCATGCCAGGAGGTCTCTCTCCATGCCAAGAGATCTCCATTCCAAGAGGTCTCCATCCCTGGAGGTCTCCATCCCTGGAGGTCTCTCCCCATCCCGGGAGGTCTCTCCCCATCCCTCGAGGTCTCTCCCATCCCAGGAGGTCTCTCCCACCCCGGGAGGTCTCCATCCCACCATCCCAGGAGGTCTCTCCCATCCCTGGAGGTCTCTCCCCATCCTAG
>JANIJU010000020.1:5980731-5990926 GCA_025504685.1 Leucosticte australis | reverse complement strand
CTCATCCTCATCCTCATCCTCATCCTCATCCTCATCCTCTCCTCTCCCTTCCCAGGGACCAGAGGGGCTCAGGCTGTCCCAGCTGACAGCTCCCTCATCCCAGCTCCCAGTGGATTCTCAGGAACATTGAGCCAAAACACCAAATTTCAGAGTTTCACCTCATGGCTTCTGGCACTAATCAAGATGAAGGTTTTAGGAGTTTCCTAGAAGTGAACCCCAAAGTTTGCACACATAAGTGGGTTTCAAGACCTTTGGATAAATTATTTCCAGCCTCAGATCACCCTCTCCACTGACAGGAACACCAGCACTCCAATTAGAGGGGCTGCTTAGAACTCCATGAACGTCTTGTACAGCCTAAAAGCCTTTTAAATGAGGCTCACAGCCACGAACAAGGTAAATACATTTGTAGATTTGTTTGGGCAATTACAGTCATTTAAAAAACAATGCATAATAACAGACATGAATCTAATAAGCCTTTGCTAATTAAATGTATTAATGCCACGTTATAAAACGAATGCATCTTGCTGATATGTTACAGCTCCCTTTGTGCTGTAAACACTCGAGCAGTGACTCGAGCAGAATTTGCATCCCTGGGCATTGCCAGTGCCCAGGAATAGCTGCAATTAATTTGCCCCAGTGGAGCCAATCTCCTGCCCAGCTCCCCTTCGTGTGCCCACTCCTCGTTTCCCTTTGCTCTGTGAGCAACACTTGCAGTGAAATGGAGCTGATTAACCCCAGAACATGGGACAGCACCACAAAGCATTTGTGAAAACTCTGCTTTGAGCTGTGCTCCTCTGCCAATTATAATCTGCAGCAGGTACAACGTTCCCAGGCTGTGGAAAAGCCATTTCTCTGTCCTGGGGGAGTTCAGTCAATTTTACCTGACATTAAGTGTTCAATAGCACAATTTTCCTTCCCTTGTTTTCATCTCTTTGGAAAATGTCACCAAACTGGAGTTACCCAATTGAGCACGGACCTTTGGAGGAGCCAGGCCCAAAGGAGCCCCAGGGATGCAGAGAAAGGCTGAGAGCCAGGCTGGGCTCCCCAGGCACCCCCAAACACCAACCTGATTGTTGAAAGCCTTGTCTGCCCAGCTGGGCTGTGCTGGGGTGCTGGGGTGAAGGAAGGGCTGGGGCTCAGCAGGTGTGGGGAGCTCAGTGGTGAAGGAGTGGGTCAGGATGGAGGGGCTGCAGGGCAAAGAGAACCCTCAGGGATGGGCCTGGACAATGCCTGGTGGGACTTGCGCCAGTGATGGCAAAGTCACTCCCCAGGGGCTCCAGCTTTATGTGAAAGTGAGCAGCCACATGTTCCCTGTTGTTAAACTGCCCTAAAACCACAAAATCCCAGGAAGGCATCAAAGCCCATCCAGTCCCACTCCTGCCATGGCAGGGACACCTTCCCCTGTCCCAGGGACACCTCCCCTGTCCCAGGGACACCTTCCCCTGCCCCAGAGACACCTTCCCCTGTCCCAGGGACACCTTCCCCTGTCCCAGGGACACCTCCCACTGTCCCAGGGACACCTTCCACTGTCCCAGGGACACCTTCCCCTGCCCCAGGGACACCTCCCCCTGTCCCAGGGACACCTCCCACTGTCCCAGGGACACCTCCCCTGTCCCATGGACACCTCCCCCTGTCCCAGGGACACCTCCCCCTGTCCCAGGGACACCTTCCCCTGTCCCAGGCTGCTCCAGCCCCAGTGTCCCGCCTGGCCTTGGGCACTGCCAGGGATCCAGGGGCAGCCACCCTGTGCCAGGGCCTGCCCACCCTGCCAGGAACAATTCCCAGTTCCCAAGATCCCATCCAGCCCTGCCCTGGGTCAGTCTGAAGCCATTCCCTGGCTCCTGTCCCCAGCCCTTGGCAATTCTCTCTCTCCACATTTCCTGTAGATCCTTTCAGGTCCTGAAAGATCACACTGAGCTCACCCCAAAGCTCCTCCTGCCCAGGTGAGCAATGCCAGCTGTGCCAGCCTCTCCTGCCAGCAGAGCTGCTCCATCCCTGGCATCATCCTGGAGCCTCCCTGGGCTCTCTGCAGCACCTCCAGCTCCTGCCTGTGCTGGGATCCTCCAGCCCAGCCCAGGAGAGCAGAGGAAGGTGCACATGGCAGTGCCAAGTGGGCAGCTGTCTCCAAGAGCTCATGGACAGAAAACCTTGACCTTTGACTAATGAATCACTCCTAATGAAGAGCCTGTCCAGCTGGATTTAATTGCCTGGTTTGGGCAGATATGGCTGGAAAAATCTCATGCCTGTCAAGATTTTTTTCCACCCCCTAAAGCATCAAATTATTCACCGTCCTCTTTGTAGCATTTTGCAGCCAACTCTTTCCCGTGATGATTTTCAAAGGATGAAGAATGAGCACCCTGGTGACATTTCTAGTATCTATAAATATCTCCCCACTACCCTGCCTGCCCAACTGGTGAATTATGCAGGGAGATATATATAATAAAACAATCGGATCCATTTTGTTGTCAACAGACCATTCTTCTTCAGCTGACAAGGGAACAGCTCAGGCTGTGGCTCTGGAAAGAGCAGGCAGTGCCTGGGGAGTTACTGAGCTTCTCCTTTCCTGGATGTCCAGGGGCATCTTGGAGGGCAACACTGGGCAGAGAGAGGCCCTGCTGTGCTGGGAAAAGGAGGAAAGGTTTTAAAAGAGAAGAAGAATGGAGTTTAGGACAGTAAGAGTCTCCAGAAAGGCAGGAAATCTCACATCCAGAGCACTGAGAGTCACATGAAGCCACAAACAGCATCACTGAGGTTGGAAAAGATCTCAAAGACCATCCAGGCCAAGCTGTGTCCCATCCCCACCTTGTCCCCAGCCCAGAGCTCTGAGTGCCACCTCCAGGGATGGGCACTGCAACCCTCCCAGGGCTCCCTGAGCTCCCTTTCCATGGGGAAATTCCTGCTGTGCCCACCCTGAGCTGCCCTGGCCCAGCCTGGGGCCGTTCCCTCTCCTCCTGTCCCTGTCCCTGGAGCACAGCCCAGCCTGGGGCTGTCCCCTCCTGGCAGGAGCTGTGCAGAGCCACCAGGGCCCCTCTGGTAAAAGCAGCCTTGAAGATGTCCCAGTGAAGGACTAACCCAGCACGATGGATTATCTGGAGCACAATGAACTTCCATCCACTCCTTCTCTTTTGTGTTTAATTCAGCATCTCAACCCCCTGCATGGTGAAAAACACAGAGAATTTAATGGGCCCAGCTTTGCAGAGCTGTGGGAAGTGACCAGTTTACATTTCATACCTAATTGGCAGGTTTTAATTTAAATTGGGAGGGATTTAATTTAATTGCAAAGCTTTCCCCAGCTAACAGACCTCTTCTAGCAGGGACTCATTATGGGGGATACTCTGCAGACCCTGTTGCCTCATTTATGGGTTGGAGGCAATTTAGAGAACCCAGCTTAAGACAGCTCTCTCCCTTCCATTAGATATTTGCAGATGGCTTTTGCTAAGCCATAACCAGCTCCTTCATCATTAATTTTTTGGGGCTGTGCCTTGGGGACAGTGCCTAGCAATTAAAGAAAGTTCTTACCAGAGAGTTTTCCCTCCTTCCCTCCATCCAGAAGCCTGTCGCTCTCCAGGACTGCCAGGATGAGGATTTTGGATGTTCTCATTCCTGCAGGAATGAGAGTTCCTGTGGATTTCCTGCCAAGCCTGAGGGCTTCACCCTCCTGGACGACTCAGTGGGAGCAAAGCTGATCCCCTGGACTGGCAGAGAGTTGACCACAACTTCTGCCACGTGCCAAAGCCACCCCTAAACCCACTCAGTCTGAGATGGGGCTCTGAGCACCCAAACTCTGCCCACAGAAATGCTGTCCTGGTGGAACCCCAGGAGCAGCCAAGCCCCCCAGCTCCCTCCCTCCCTCCCTCCCTCCCAGAGGGTAAAAGTGTGAAACCTCCCAGGCTGGGGTAAAGGCACTTTGAGAGGCAAAGCCATGGGTGAATGGTGCCTGCAGATGCTGCAAGGCAGGAGCAGGGCAGAGCTTGGGGAGGGACCCCAGCGCTGCAGCTTCCTGGGTTTCTGTCAGATTTCAGTTTCAATGCCACCCTGTGAACGCTGGAGCAGCACTGGCTGGTGATTCTCCCCCTTCCCCAGCTCCTGAGCCCAACCAGGGCCAGAGCTGCCAAGTGGGGACCTCTCCAGAGGAGTGGTGTTTGTTGAGGTGCTCCTGGACTTTGGGGGTTTATCCAGCTGAGAGGGTTTGTGGTGTCCCCACAGGAGGGGCACAGTCCCTGCTGGAGACCCAGATCCACCTGTGAGGCTGTAGCCTGGCACTGGGTCAGGGTGGGAGGCTTTGGGGGTGCTGATCCCACTGAGCCAACCCCTCTGCAGCCCTGGCACCTTCCCCTCCCTCCTGCCAGGCTCCTGGGACCTGCCACCAGCTCAGAGGGGACAAAGCCCCAGGTGAGCAGGTGAGAACCCAGGGCTGCTCCTGTGGCGAGGGCTGGGAGGATGAGGAGAGGAGCTGTTCCACGTGGGCACAACCTTACAACAGAAAGGCCTTGTAAAACATGGCTCAGGCCTCTGGCTGAGCTGTTGAGTTCCCATGAGAAAAGAATTATAAAGAATCACTTTGCATTACAATCTAGTCTTATGAGGAGACAGTTTGCACCTGTGAAAATAAGGAGTTTGTCCTGAGAGAATCCATGAAGAAAGAATGTAAACATATCTAGAAAGAGAAAAGTTTGATGGACATGTACCTTACCACCCAACGAGCTGAGTTTCAATGACTAATTAGAATTAACATGGTGCCTTCTGATAATTGTATAAATATGTGTCATGTAAATTATTGCATAAATAATGTGTCCTGGTTTGGGACAAATCTGGGAGAAAACCTCTAAAGAGGTTTCATCTAGAGAGCAAATTCAAGCACCCCCTTCCCCCCCTCACCTGCAATTGATCTCTGTTCCCAGAGATGATTTTAGAGATAGATAATGAGAACTTTTGCCTTTGAACAGCTCATCTTTCAAACAGTACCCCATAAGTTGGCATGGCCCATAAACACAGCTGTGGGAAAAGCTTGTGGAAAAAAACCTGTTTAACAGGAAAAGCATTCACCAGCACAAAAAATGAACAATATTAAATATATGGGTTATGTGAATAAAGCTTTGGCTATTCTGCATGAAGAAACAAGTGTCTTGTCCATCTCTATTGGGACAAGGGACAGCAAATGTCACCCAGAGCCTCTGTGAGCCTCCAAGCACAGACAGCTTTCCCAGAAAAACCCCATTTTCCCAGAAAAACCCCATTTTCCCAGAAAAGCCCCATTTTCCCAGAAAAGCCCCATTTTCCCAGGAAAAGCCCCATTTCCCCAGGGATGAGCCCAGCTGGTGCCATCCCCAGCTCCGTGTGCTCAGTGATGCTCTGTGTGGCTGTCACTGCCACGGTGCCCATCTGCCACCCCTCTGTGCCCTCTGCACCAGGGACACTCCACTGCTCTCCCATTCCAGCTGGGATTAAACCCCAGTGACCCACACAGGTGTGTGCCAGGTGTGTTCCTCCCACCTGGCCTCCTGTGCTCTCCTCACCTCAGCAAACCTGCAGCTTCCAGAGGCCGTTCCAGGAACAATCACTTTTATTAGTAAGTCTCTATCAGCACGACAAATTCCTCTTAAATCATCCCTGTGCTGTGCTTTCACCATTGATTCCATGGAGCACACTGGATATTAACACCATTTCCAATGTTTCTAAGATTTACAGGAGTGTTAGCAACACACAGCTGATAACCACAACATCTGCTCACCTCCCATTTCCAACAGTACACACGCCACAAAGAAACACTCATGGAGGGAAAGGAATAAATCCTGGAGAACTTCAAAAGTCACTGGACTATTTAAGGGTTTTGGAGAAGGCTACTGATTTTACTGATGGATGATTTTAAAACTGCTTTGGATCATGAAGAGAAATAAAAACCAGATTTAAGTTTAGCACCCTCTGGGTGTGGTGTATCAGGCTCTGGGCTGGATCTTGCAGCTCAGTGTCAGAACCCAGGACATTCCTCTGGCTGCCCTGAATGGCTCAAGACCCTGGCAGGGGGCTCAGAGACCTTGGCACGGGGTCAAAACCCCCTGTGCCTTGGATTTTAGCCCATGGAAACCATTACCAACTTTGGGTGAGGAGTTACAAGCCACAGGAGTTTGAGTAGAATGACAGTGAATTTGTCACGGGGTGAAAATGTAGAATTTTGGGGATTTAGAATGGGTGTTCAGGAGGCAAAATGGAGGAATCTGGGTGTGTCCTGTCCTTCTCCTTCTTGTCCTTCATCTTCTGCTGGGATGGTGGCACTTCTGGATTGGTTTAGAGTAGAGACAGACTGTCTAACACAGGTGATAGGGATTGGGAAATTATTGTAAATAAAGCACAGGTAGTTCTTAGTATAAAAAGCCAACAGCAGCCCAAGGGCAGGGCCTGTGCCACAACCCGACCTGCTGGACAGAGCTCAGCAGGGCAGGGAAGGAATGGAACAGATAAGAGAAAATAAACAACCTTGGAAAGCAGAGCTGAGGAACCTCGACTTCTTCTTCAGTCTCGGGGCTGGGAAAAAAGACTTTTAATACCTCGGGGGCCGTTTCAGCAACACCAAACCCAAGATTGCAGCAGTGTAGGAATTACAGGATATTGATGCACAGCAGCCACGACCCTGGGCCGTGTCCCCCTGCACCTCTGTCACCTCCTCACAGCCCCTGTGTCACAGAGCCAGACTCCCAGGACACAGAGGTAACTTGGGAGTCCGTCAGAGAGATGGAACTCAGGTTAATCTCAGCATTGCATTGTTTCAATGCTGTGACACTGTGAGGGCTCTGCAGACCAGGGGCTGTGCTGGTGCCTCAGATCTGCAGCAGCAAGGCCACCCCAGCGA
Organism: Leucosticte australis; assembly: GCA_025504685.1. Lineage (NCBI taxonomy): Eukaryota > Metazoa > Chordata > Aves > Passeriformes > Fringillidae > Leucosticte > Leucosticte australis. Next base: position 5,984,079 of record JANIJU010000020.1, on the reverse strand, counting down.
GCACCCACTTGGACGGGTTCTCCTTGGTTTTCAGGTTAAAAGTCCACACGTAGGTTGGGCCTCTCTGGCGAGTTTTGTACAGAGGACAGGGGTACAAGCCCCTGGTGTCCTGCTTGTCATCAGGAATGGCCCTGATGAACACGACAGGCATGGCCGGGGTGAGCTCCTTGAGCCTGGCCTCCGTGATTGTCCCAGCCTGCAGAGAGAAGGAGACAAAGGTCACATCCCCAAGGTGTCCACCAGCTGAGGGACCTGAGCCCATGACCTTTATCCAAGCTGCTCCTGCTGGGGAGGTGCAAACAGCTTCTCCAGGGTCAGGGGGCTGAATGAGCCTCTTTGAGGAAGGAGGTCTGGATCCAAGAGCTCCCTGTCTCGCCATGACCCTCCTCAACTCACCAGAGCAGATCTCCTCAAGGCTCCAGCTGCCTGCACTCCCACCAGATGCTCAAACCCTCACACCTGAGCTGGATTTGTGTGGGAACGGTGACCTGACCCTGTCCAGCCATGTTGTGAACAAAGTTTCACTCCTCTTGTCCTGGTTTCTCCTGAGGTGCAGCTTGAGGCCATTTCCTCTCGTCCTATTGCCAGGGAACAGGGACAGGACAAGAGGAAAAGGCCTCAAGCTGTGCCAGGGCAGGCTCAGGGTGGACATTAGCAGGAATTTTTTAGCTGAAAGGGTGATTAAACACTGCCCAGGGAGGTTTGGGGTGCCCATCCCTGGAGGTGTCCCAGGAACACCCTGATGTGGCACTCAGTGCTCGGGGCTGGGGACAAAGTGGGGATCAGGCACAGCTTGGACTCGGTGACCTTGGAGATCTTCTCCAAGCTCAGTGATCCTGGGATTATTCTCATGCATCTCCTCCTCAGACCAGAATCACCTCGTGGGAGGTGCTGCTTGTGGTGGGAGAGAGGGTGGACACCTGAATCACTGGGATGGAGAACAGCCCCAGAGCCACCACAGGCTTATTCCCATCCTCACGATGCAACTAGAAGAATTCAAAATGACTTTTCTGAGGGAATATCACCAATAAATATCAAATCCCATTATTCTCCTCCAAGCAATGCCTTGCCCAGCAGGCTGCCCAATGCAGGGGAGGGAGAGAACCCTGCCAGGGCAAGAAATCAAGTTTGTTTCTCTAATTTGGGTCTCTCTGACATTTTCTCTCTCTCTTCCTGACAATAAAATACCCTGCACATCAATCCATTTCCAGGGAAAACTGCCTAATGGAGGCTAGAGAGAGCAAATGAAAATAAACAGGGAAATGGAAACGAAACTTTTCAGCACTAAAGAAACTGCCTCTCACTGCAGCTGAGCTTCACATATCATCATTATTCCAAGTGCTCTCGGATCAGAGTTGTGGGGTGAGATTCAGCCTCTCCAGCAGTTTATTTAGTTCTGTAACGAGCGAAGAAAAATCATCCCTCTTGCCACACACCTCGGTTTAATTGTGCTAATGCCATCTGTTATGCTCAGCTATGAAAAATCCAACTCTCATTTAGGATTTTATATTTCCAAAGCACCGAACAAACATTAAATAATTTGTATAATACCTTGCAAACTAGCTATTTATGAAACATTATTATGTACTCTTCCTAAATTCACACCTTTAATTCCTGAGACTGGGTTTTAATCAGGTCTTTCTCTTTTTTTTACTGCAGAGAATACTTCAAATGAAATTTCCAAGAGATATTCTACCTGTTTCTGGGTTAACAAGAGCTGAAATCTTCCTGAGGTACTTCTATGTAAGATATAATTTTGTAACGTCTGGGCTGATTCTCATTTGCATTTTTTATCGCTCTCATCATCAGAAATTAATTCTGCTCTGAAAGCAGTTCTTCCTGACTAGCAGCACAGCCCTCGTGGTGCAGAACCCCCGTTCTGTGCCTGGAGAGCTCAGCCTCAGGTCCTAAAGGATCCCTCACTCCTGCTTGTCCCGGATTCCCAGCAGGAGAGTGGGGTGGGGCAGTTCTCTTCTGTTCATTGGGAGTTTTCTTTATCTCTTCCACAACCAATCCTCCCTCCAGGAGATCTCTGCTGTTCATGGGCCATTAATTATTAATTATCTTCTGTTCATGGGCCAGTGAGTGTCCCTGCAGGGCTGATCAAATTCCAACATCCCACGGGGAGATGCTCCGCCCAGGGGAGGAGCCAAGCATTCCTTCTTGGATATAATCTGAGTTTTTGGGACACCAGCACAGCCCTTCCATTGGATTACCAGAGGAGCAGCTGCCTCTTCCCCTGGATCTCCAGAGGCAGACTGCACCCTTCTCCAGGATCCCTGCTCCAGCAGAACCAGCCCTGGCACTGCAGGAGGGCTGAGCCACAATTCCAGTGGCACTGCTGCCAGCCCCCTGACCCACAGGGTGTCAGGCTGTGTTCTGGCTCTGGCAGGGTTGGTTTGGCTCACTGCATTGTTTATTTTATCCTTTATTTTCTTCCCTAGTAAAGAACTGTTATTCCTGCTCCCACATCTTTGCCTGAGAGCCCCTTAATTTCAAATTTATAATAATTCAGAGGGAGGGGGTTTACATTTTCCATTTTAGGGGAGGCTCCTGCCTTCCTTAGCACACACCTGTCTGTTCAAACCAAGACAGGGTCCCAGCACAGGTTCCTCACACCACAGCCCCTTTGGGGTCAGCTGGGGAGGGGACACAGGGCCAGCAGGGGAGGGGACAAGGAGCCAGCAGGGAAGGGGACACGGAGCCAGCTGGGAAGGGGACACGGAGCCAGCAGGGAATGGGGACATGGAGCTGGCAGGGAATGGGACACCGAGCCAGCAGGGGAGGGGACACAGAGCCAGCAGGGAGGGGGACACGGAGCCAGCAGGGAGGGGGACATGGAGCTGGCAGGGAGGGGGACACAGAGCCGGCAGAGGAGGGGACACGGAGCCAGCAGGGAGCACTCCAAGATGGTCCTCAAGATGGGGTTAGTGGCTTCAGCTGGCCAAGGGGAATGAAAAAACTCTTCCCTGTGAGGGTGGTGGGGCCCTGCCCTGTGGCTGCCCCATGCCTGGAGGTGTCCAAGGCCCGGCTGGACAGGGCTTGGAGCACCCTGGGACAGTGGAAGGTGTCCCTGCCCATGGTGGGCTGGAATGAGCTGACTTTTAAGGTCCCTTCCAGCCCAAGGCAGCCTGGGATCCTGTGGTTCCATGGCAGGGGCTGTACTGTGCCCAGCTGCCAAAGCTCTGTGGAGCACACGTGGTGTGAAACCCACCCCTGCCCTTGTCCCACCACGCTCCAACCCCCTGGGGAGGGGCAGGGCACGCTCTTGGCATCAAACTCCCTATTGCAGAGAGCAAGAAAGCCAAGGATCAGCCAGCAGCTTGAGATGAAAGGTCCCCAAGTGTC
>JANIJU010000020.1:5933131-5955705 GCA_025504685.1 Leucosticte australis | reverse complement strand
CCAGGAAAAATCCTGGGAGGGGGAATTGTGTCTCTCTCTGTTCAGAGAGTATGTGAATAGCAGGCAGGGGAGCCAGCCCCACTGCAGAGTTCCCTCCCTGAGTGGCCTCTCCGTGCTCTCTGAGGGGCAGGGGCAGAGGATGAGTCCAGGGGCTCCAAGAACAGAGTCTTCATTCAGTCATGGAGCAAACAAAGGCACAGGGAAGTGTGGAACAGGTTCCTGCACGTGCACACCTGTCACAATCCACCAGTACAAGTGGGGTCGTGATGGTTCCTTCACTGATCTCAGGGTGCAAAAACAACACAGGGGGGATTTCAGCTTTAATAAACCAATTGCAGTTTGCCCATTCTTCTCCTCCTGGAGGAGGTGTGGCATTGTATTTAGCGAGCAGAGCATAAAAGTCAGCTCTACCTTTTGCACTGAGGTTTTCAGTCATTTGGTGAAGGGACCAAAACCACGACAGGGAGGTGCAAACTTAAGGTACACAATCTCACAGCTTTGCTGTGCTCCCCTTTGCTTCCCTGGGTAGCTGAAGAGACAAAATCTACCTGAGAGGTCCTGCTAAGTTCCTTCAAGTTGTCTCTTCCTTCTCAGACAGTCCAAGTCCAGATCCACACACACTAAAACAGCTCTTTTGTGAGGGGACCAAAACCACGACAGGGAAATACTGATTTAAGTTACACAACCACACAGCTCCTGCTGTGTTTCCCCTCACTTCCCTGGGTAGGTGAAGGGACAAATCTGCCTGGGAGGCCCTTGCCTAATTTCTTCAAACTGCCCCTACATATTTCTTCAAATTGCCCACCACCAGCTCCAGGAGGAGAAGCCCAACCTGACAGAGCCTGATCCCCGGGAGAGGTGGCTGCTTGGGACACACAGGTGACACCGTGTCCATGTCCCCTCGCGGAGGGGACACCAAGCTGGGAGAAGGGCAGGACTGGCCCCCAGCCCCTTACCTGGAGGATGACCCAGTGACCCTCCTTTGCAGCCACATCCAGAGCTTGTTCAGCCACCACCTCCTGGCCTTGTCCAAGGGAAACGTTGTGGAGGTTCCTGTGGTTGAAGGTGTAGCCCAGCTTCTTCCCTGGGAGGGAACGAGGAGTGAGTTCAGGTACCAAACCCTCACACAGGAGCTGTCACACTCCTGATATCAGTTCTCCTGGCTCTCACCCACTCCTTGCCCAAGTGCTCACCCAGCAGCAGCTTCCCCCAAACTCTTTTAATTACAGTGCAGCATCCACACAAAGGTACCTTATTACTGAGTGCTTCTGGTTTAAAGAACATTATTCCCCTGCAACCTGGTGTAAAAACACATTTTACAGCGATAAGAAATTAAAATCTTTTCCTGCTGATTAGCCAGGCTTTGAACACCCACACTGGGTGGGGAAAAGCCCCTGCAATGCAGGCTGGTGCAGCAGCTGGAATGAAATCAGATCCCTGGGAGCTTCTTCAAGCAAGGCCTCCCAGGTGTCTGGGGCTTGGAGAGCAGAGAGAAACCCTCCAGGTTTCTCTGCAAAGCCCATGGGAAGGGGTGGTTTGGGAGCCACCCAGATCCCAGTGTCTCTCCAGGGCAGGCTGACTCTGCAGTGCTGGGAAGAGGAAATCACAACTGATGCTCATTTATCATCCATCCTCTGGCTTGGGGTGGTGCCCTGGCTCTGGGATTTGCCCCATCCCCTCTCCAGGCAGATCCTGAAGGCAGGTGCAGCCCCACAGCCCTGCCATTCCCTGCCCTGCAGCTCCTCCTGTCCCTTCACTGGTCCCTGATGGTCCTTCAGCCTCCCCTGGTCCCTCCAGAGCATCCCAGTGGCTCAGATCATTTCTGTGCTCATGGCTGCAAATCACCTGGCCAGGTTTTGGGTCTGTCCCCCACAGACAGAGCACGCTGCTGCTCCTCTCACAGCACAACCAGCTCTCCCTGCTGTGTGCACCTCAGAAGAAAACCCAATGTGTGCTGCAGGAGGGAACAGCCCCACAGACATCCCCAGGATGGGTTGGGCTCAGCCAGGCAGCCAGGGCTCATCCCCACAGTGATCCCTGGGGACTGCCCACACTTATCTCTGCGTGCAGGTTTGCCTTCCTGCAGATGGTGTGCCCTGAATTCCCAATTCCTGCCAAAAGCAGGCAGGTTTCAGAGAGAAACAAGGAAAGGATTTGTCTTGTGAGGCTTAGGAACCATCTCGTGGTGCAGGACTGGGAACAGATGGCCCTGAGGAGAACAAACCTCCAAACTCCAGCTCTCTGCTGAGCCTCACCACAGCTTCCCCTGGGATCCAGCTCTCCACACAGGTCAGAGTTCCCAGCTCTCTTTCCCAGCTCTCTTTCCCACCATCTCTGGCTGCTGCCAGCTTTGAAAGCTGCTGTTCTTCTCCTCTGCCTTCATGATCCTCTGTCTGGAGAGGGGATGGGGCAAATCAGAGAGCCAGGGCACCCCCCAAGCCAGGGGATGAGTAATAAATTCACATAATTGTTATTTCCACAGCAGAGGGGTATCAGTGAGCCTGCCCTGGCAGTGCCAGCCCTGCTCCCTCCTTGCTGGCTGCAGAGGGGAGGGGATGGGCACTCAGGGAGGGCACAAAGCCCTTCCAGCCCAGCAGTGTTTGCTGCAGAGCCCTCCCTGAGATGCCAAGGAAAGCTCCCAAGGGTGGGCAGCATCTGCAAGAAGCTGACTTCCATTCACAGGAATTATTCTGCACTTTAATAAAACCTAATGAAGGACAGGGAAATATTAATAACAAGCAAAACCCCAGTGAGGCAGCTGGAAGGCCAGTGCAGCTGCTCTGTGGCAGTGATTTTATTTCATTTCTTCTCTTTTTGCTGCTTCTTGCTGTAACTTTTCTGGCTGGCTAACCCCAGGTGCTCAGCTATGCTCATCTTTAAAATTCCAATTAAACCACTCATGCTTTGATTTCAGTGCTTCATTTCCCATACAAGGAAATAACAGGGAGAGACAGGATCACCAAGGTGGCCTCAAAGGGAAGCCAGGAACACCACAGGAACTTCTTTTGGGGGTGTTCCTTCAATTTCCAGTAATAGCACCTGGTTTGGGGGCAGAAAGAGCCTGAAATGCAAAGCTAAGCCCAAGAATTCCCCAGAATGAGCAAAGTTTACCAGCTCTGACAGCTGCTTGTGGCAATGTTGGTAAAGGCTCACTCAAACATTATTCTGGGTGCATTGTGGAGAGGAAAAAGAATGCACAAGTCATTGTGCCAGCCTGGATGATGTTTTGTCCTGTCCAACCCCAAAGGCATCAGACTTTGCTCCAGAGGGACATTCAGGCTGAAAATGAGAATTTTTCCAGAGTGCAGCCAAGACCCAGAGTAAATTCCACACAAGGGCAGTTCTGGAGCACAGCAGTGGCTGCAGCCATTGGGGCACAGGGGCATCAGGGCCTTCTCAAGGGAGGCATCTCACAGAAGGCCCTTTGCCTCTGGAGCCAGCTGACAGCTCCACAGCTGACCATCCACATGGAAATCAGCTCAGGAAGGATGGCAGGAAACCTGGAAACTTTGCCATAAAGCAGCAATCTGTTACAGGGAGCTGTTGCTTATTTTTAGTGATGATAAAATCACAGAATAGCAAGTTGGAAGGGACCTCAAGGGTCCTCTGGTTCAACCTTTCTTGGCAACGAGCATCTGACAGCGTGTGAGATATCTCTGATGTAAATTATAGGTTGTGCACAAACCCAGCTCGGAAACCCCTGCACTGTGAACCACACTGGGAATCCAGGCAGTGCAGGAAAGAGACAAATTTAATTTAAACTTCAGATGAAAATCCAAAAAAAACTTTAAGAGAAACAATAAAACCAAAGCAAAATCCCATCTCATCCTCTCACAATTATCTATTTTTAACAAATTACTTCATTATCTACAAAGAGATGAGGAAAAAAAACCCCAAACAAAACAGGCATGTCGTGCTAAGATAATAATGCAGCAGATAAATAGCAATGCTGTGGTGTGCCTGGGGACAGGATTGATTTACCATGTTTCTCCACGTCCTTCAGTGGGTCCACTCCTGGGGACAGGATAAAAAACATTGGGGTGGCAGGTCCTGATTCCTCAAAGGTCGTTGCAAAATCCAGGGATCTCCCCACCACGTATTTGCTGCCCAGCTTTTCTTCTACAAAATCTCTGCCAGGGAGAAAAAAAAGAAAACAAACTTTTGCCAGTTTGTTCAGGAAATGCAGATTCCCCTGCAAATAATCAATTAATTATGATGGAATCCCAGAATTCAGGTTTGAGAAGATTCCCACACATGACCATTGTCAAGCACCACCATGTTCACCATCAAGCCATGTCCTCGAGTGTCCCATCCACAGGTCCTCTGAGCACTGCCAGGGCTGGTACCAGGTTTGATAATCCTTCAACTGCAAAAGCTTCCCCTAATATTCAATCTAAACCTCTCCTGGTGCGACCTGAGGCTGTTTTTCTGTCCTGTCCCTGTTCCCTGGAGCAGAGCCCGACCCCCCTGGCTGTCCCCTCATGTGCAGAGCCAGAAGTTCCCCCTGAGCCTCGTTTTCTCCAGGCTGAGCCCTCTCCCAGCTCCCTCAGCCTCTCCTCATACTACTTGTCCTGCCATTAGTCTTCAGTTTGATCCTTCAAATGATTCAGAAACTGAAATTAGGAAAATGAGCAGGAGATAAGTGTGGAGAGGATCTGTAGGCTGGGCTTGCAGGGCTGTCCCTCAGCAGCAATGCCTGGTGCTCTGTACAGGGCTGGGATGCCACAGCAGACAGCAGCTCCTGGCAAACAAAGGAAGCAGGAAGGGAGAGCAGTGGGAGCTGCATTCAGAAGCACAACACAAGCACTGGCTTGGTTCTGACTCAGGAATCTCAGGAGGAAAGAAACGAGTTAAGGTACAAGATACAAGAACCTGCCACGTGTTCTGCAAGCCAAGCAGCCTGGCAGAGGAAGCAGCCATCCACAGAAAGTCCAGATGATTTACACAATGGCTTTGATCTGGAAAGCTGAAAGGGAAGAGCTCTAAGAGTGTCTGGAGCATGGAGCCTTAGCATGAGAATGACAAGGGAAAATTCAAAGGAGGGAACAGGGAAAGGCTCAGCTCCACAGCAGCTGCTGGAACAGAGCACGGTGCGTGGAGAATGTTCTGGCTGGATTCCCCCAGGGTGAGCTCCTGACATCAGTGCTTTACAAAAAGAGAGACACTGAACACTGATTCAAAGGTAGCAGTGTTATATTCAAACCCCAGGAATGCTGCTGCAGCTCAGATGGATTACTCAAGCCTTTTGAAGGCAGCCCAATTCTTTCTAAGAGAGCTGAGAACCTCCTTCAAGGACTGCTGAAAGGCAGTTGGAATAGAAATGCCTAAGGGATTGCAATTAAAATTAAAAAAGCTTCCACATTTTTGGTACTTCTCCTTCAAGATTTTTCTGTTCAGGGTCAAGATTTGGTTGAAGATTTTTCTGTTCAGGGTCAAAATTGCTGCTGGAAAGGCTCAGGTCACAAAATTTCACCAAGTCCATCAGCTTTAAGGTCACAACACTCTTGTTTTACACTCTTGTTCACATCTCAGCTCTTTGAAAAAGTGCCTTGGGGACTCAGAAGCACAAGGTGCTACGAGAAGCTTTTTGCTGATGTTCTTCAATAAGATTGAAGGAGAAAAGAGATTTACAGGGGATAATCCTTTCTCAGGAAATTACAGCTGTTGGTGCACTGCTGGCCCTGAAGCTCCAAGGAGTGAGTCAGGGGCTTCTCCTGATGCTCCTTAGCCCTAGGGAATGAACCAGACTGGGCAAACATCCCCAGGGATCTGCTAGGAAGAGTGGCTGGAGCACCCAACTTCCCAGGGCCTGTACAGGCTTGGATCATCTTAAATCCCAAAGAAATCCTGCACCATCATCACGGAGCAGGTACACCTGAGAAGGGACACAAAGGGGCTTACAGCTTCCTGAACAGCAGCTGGAAATGAGCTTGGGATATCCCAGGGCACCTAAAATCCCCCATGCCACCTGTGGCTGGGCTACAATATTACTCCTAAAATGCACCCATGGACTGGTGGTGATGTCCGTGGTCACCAGTGAGGTGTTTCACACTGGCACACTGAGACATTGGTGACTGAGTTGTACTTCAAGAAGAGTCCCCAGAGTCCTGGGGAAGGCTCAGTGAACTGTTACTGTTTGCACTTTGAGATAAGAAAGAAAACAAAACAATACAAAACCCATTTAAATACTCCTGTGCAAACAGAAAAGCTTGATGTGCCCAAACCCTAAAAATATCCAGGCAAGCTTTTGAACTTGGATTCCCTTTTCATAAAAGAGAGACAGGAAAGGGGCTGAAATTTGATGTTCCTGCTATTTCTGAGCCATGAGAGTAAGAAAGAAATGAATTACAGTTGCGTAAATGCACATAAAATTCTAAGAGCTTATCTTACTCAAGCTAAACAGCAAGAGGAAAACCAATATTTTCAGCTGAGAGACACATGGAGAATCCAGCCATGAGAGTAAGAAATGAAAAAAGATGGATTAGTATTAGTATTATGATAAACTGTAGTATTTATTTCTAATAAAATAATAATACCAGTGACCACAGGGAGATCCACTCAGTCTTGTCTGTGTTTTTCTGTGAACCTTGAAGCACAAACAGATGTAGTTCATACACTGAGTAAAACACCCTGCTGTGTGCACATCAGGTGGTGCAGGAATATAAACTACTGGAGAAACAGGAGCATGAGAGACATCCCAGAAATGCCAAAACATTGGCCAGAGAAGGGAAAACCAAGTCCTCATGGAGTGAGAGACCTTTAGTTTGTCCTGGAACAAGGAGGTTGCTTTTGCATGACTTCAGGAAGTTTAGCCTCGCCCAGTTACCTTCACTACATAATTCACCACTACAACTTTCAGAACCAGCAGCACATTAATTTTGCATTTTACATGAAAAATAAAAAAAGAGAAAACCTCTATAAGACTTTGCTGTACTTCTACTCCTGCTCTCCTATACTTCTACTCCTATTCTAAGAAGAAGCTCAAACTGATCTAGTAACTAAAATGGAAGTTCCTGCAGCAGATGTGCAACATCTGTGTGGTGATGCTCATTTCTGACTTGGCAGGCCTGTCCTCACCCTGGTTACACTGCTCCATCCCTGCTCCATCCCTGGTGGTGGCAGGGAGCTTGGATCCCATCAAACAAGAAATTCCACTTAAATCCCATCTGTTGATCGCCTTGCAGAGTTCAGGCATCAATGAATCCCACAATGGTTTGGGCTGGAAGGGACCTTAAAGATCATCCCATGGGCAGGGACACAGGCTGCCCCAAGGCCTGGCCTTGGCATCCCAGGGATCCAGGGGCAGCCCCAGCTGCTCTGGGCACCCTGTGCTGGTGCCTCCCACCCTCACTGGATTCATTCAAGACCCCTGATAGGAAACCACACTGCAGAACTCACATGGTAAGAATGCAGTGACATTCCCAAATCCCAGCACACCCCTGAACTCCTCCTGCTGCCCCCCAGCCCAGGGGTGGCCCAGGCCCCACCTGACGGCGCAGGGGACGCGGTCGGGCCGCAGGGCGCGCAGGATGCACAGGCGCTGCAGGGCTGACTTGTTCTTCCAGTCCTGGGGGAACCTCTCCTTCTCAGGACACTCAGACTCAACAAACTTCTTCCACCGTTTGGCAGAGCCTTCAATGTCCCGATCCAGGTTTCTGAATTCCTCCATGGATGAGAGAGCCTGGAAGAATTCAAGGAAGGTCAGGAAGAACAATCCTCTGTGCCTCTGGACCATTTTTCTAACTCTGACTCGTGTTTTGCTCCACCAGGGAGATGGAGCCTGGCACCACGGCCAGAAACCCATCAGGACCAGATTATGTCCATTCTCCTTGGATGGTTCCAGGGAAGGGAAAGATGGTTGGATGGTTTGGAACCATCCATCTCCTTGGATGGTTCATCCAGGGAAGGATGAAAGATTTTGGCATCAACTAGCCCATCCTGTTCACTACCCAAAAAAGGAAAGAATTCTCCTCTCCTGTTTGGAGCTTTCATATTTCCCAGGCTGTGCACTGCACTGGTAAATAACCCTGAACTGCACAGAAAGTGTCAGCAAGGTCTCCTCCCAGCTCAGGCACACAGAACAATCCTTCTCCAGCCCCAGAAGCAAGGACACCGCTGCAGCTCCAGCCCCAAAAAGTGCAAACAGCAGGGAATGGAGGAGAGCAGCCTGGGAGGGTGGGACTGCATCCCCTGGAGTGGGATTGGACACGGAGCCCCAGGCTGGAAATGGAGCAGAGCTCATCAAAGGGTGAGAACTCCTGACCCTGAGTCCATGCTGGGTGCAGCCCTGGCTGGGCTCTTGCCCTGCCCCAGGTGGATCCTTTGGGGCCTTTTAATAAATTTAATAAACTTTATTCCTGTAACTCTGCCCAGCCTCTGCTCCAGGAGCCTCTCCAAGCATCATCCCCATGCCAAATTCCCAGAGATCCAGAGAATTCCATGGAGACTGTGAGCACAGGAGTGATCCAACAGCTGTTGTTTCCATGTGTGGATTTGCACCAACAAGGAGAAACGTCAGCGACAGAAGGACTTGCTCCAAATTCAGCTCCCTATCCTGATTTCTGTGAAAACCCAGAAAGCAGAGCACCAAGCATGAGAAACTGAGGTTCCCAGGAATGATGGCACAAGTTCTGACCCGCCAAGCCCTGGGCCTGGCAGCAGAAAATGTGTTCAGTGCACCTCTCATGGCTGAGTGGAACACAATGGCAAATGTTGAATTTGGGGAGTTCTCAGTGCAACTGCTTATATAAAACATCCTCTCACTGTTGACTTTTGACGTGATTGACTTAAAATATCACTTCAGAACTTTGGCTGCTGCTGCTTTGAGAAGTCTCTTGGCTGATGTTAACAAGGGAGACTCTGAAAAATTGCTTTTTTCTGTCTAAATGACAGACATGTAATCAGGAATGATGGTCTCCCTCTCTCCCTGAACAACACTGCAGAATCATGAAAGCTCTAATTGCAAATAAAACCTCTGTATTATATAAAGAAACACCAAAATTGTCATTAGACAACAATGTTAATAGCATTTATTAGGAGTGATGGTATTAATGGGAGATGCTTCTCTTTAAAAGCCAGTGGAGTGCAAGGTCTCTCGATCAGTAATCTTTCTGTGAATATTAACTGCTTTTCAATACCCCTGTTGTGAATTTTTCCAAGAAACATAGTCCAGCACTAAAGGATCCCTGTTCCCAGGCAGGAGTGGTACAATGGGGCAGCAGATGGGAACTGCACATCAACCTGTGCAGTGATTCTATTTCTGTCCACATAATGAAAAGTACTTTTGTCACTTAGAGTTGTCATGGAAATTGAGGAGACAAAAATTATTGGTCAAAATAGAAAATGATCCAAAGGGCTGGAGGACTCAAGCTCTTGTCTTTGCAGCCCACACTGTGATCACCTCTGGTGGCTGGAAACAGGAGAGGCTTGAGTTTTCATCTCAAAATGAGGCTTTTCCAGCAAAACAGGGCTCTTCACACCATGTCAGGGAGAGGATCCACCATCTTCTCAGAGAAAGTGGTTTTTTATTCAGTGAGTCACAGACAAGTTGCTTTCTCACCTCAGGTTTCTCTGGCAGCTCCTGGTCTCAGTGAGAAGCAGCATTTCTGTGGAGCTGGAGCCTCAGCAGCTCCCTGGGGTTCACACATCCCCAGAGGAGGAGCTCTCCCAGTCCCCCACAGCTGCAGGAAACACAGCAAGGACCAGGCACTGGCTGTAGGACAGGAGTCCTGGATGCCACCACAGAGCCTGGGAGTGCTCTCCAGACATGGCCAAGGATCTGAGGGAACGGGGGCATCTTTGTGGGGAGGGCACCCAGGGAGGAGAGGAAACCCTGAGAATGCAGAGGAGCCCTTGGAGAAGAGAACAGCTCCACAGGGCTGCTGTCACTGCTGCTGCACACGAGGAATCTCCTGCTGCCAGCCACAGCACAACAAGTTCTGGACATTTATTACTTGCTCTGATCACTAAAGGCAACTGTTCTAAGGAAGCCATCTGCTCAAACTGGCCTCAAGTTGAGGTGTTGCTTCATAAGATGTTATAAAACCTTAAAAAACCCCAAACACATTTTAGCACTGTGCTTTCTTCCCCTCGGTTCCAAAAGGAATTATCCTTCAAAAAAAAGAGATTGTTTTGCATTTCAAAATATTTCCACAATTAAAACAGCCATCCTTAGAATCACCTGGCTAGAGAACAGCTCTGGGGCAAGGCAGGACAGAATCACCTCATTGCTGAGCCCTGTACAGGCACAAACAGGGTGAAAATAAAACAGAGCCAGTAAAGGCAGAGCTGCCAGAACACTGCTAACACCCAGTCTGTAACCACCTCCCCAGCAGCCATGGGACTGAGTTTTAAAAGACAGAAGGAAATGAAAATAAAGGAATTTGAGGCTTTTGTAAAATCTGTCATTATCATTTGAGGCTTCAGGTTATATCTGGCTTTTATTTTCAGTTTTTACTAACATATCTTGCTTTTCTTTAAAAAAAAAACTTGTGCCTCTGCTTTAAAAAATTATGTTCTGTAGGGAACACACTGAACATCAAACATATCTCTATAAAAATCACACAACCTGCCAACACTGGAAAGAAATTATATTTAATATTCTCCCAGTTTTAATAATGGGTGAGATGATTAAATCCTGATGATTAGTCACGATTGCACTTGCAGAATTAAGGAGCTGTGGAATTTATGAATTGAGTTACACAGTTTTTAAGCAGAGATCCACAGAGGTGATCCACAGAGGTTTGGAGTGGCTCGTGGGTGAATTTGGTGGTGGGGTTTGGTGACCATGGTGGGATTCAGGAGAAGGCTGGACTCCAGGATCTTGAAGATCTTTTCCAACCCTAACAACTCTACAATCCTGTGATCCCCCAAGCACTTTGTAAAGGTCTTACACTGTCCATGGGCACGTTTCAGCTAACATCCATAATTCCTTTCTTTCATTTGCTGCAGCTGGCCCAGGAGTCTTTAGGAAAAGCAGCATCCCCACAGCTGGAAAATGACAGCTCCTGGAAGAATGGCAGAGCCAGAGCTGCACCTGGCTTCAATTGATAGATTGGATCACTCAGGAAAAGACGTACAGGCAGATGAATTGCTCCATTTAAATACTACTGTTAACTAGAGGAATTAATGTAGCAGATGATGGATTATTTACAATCTCTCCCATCCTAGGTTTTGGGTTGTATTATTCATACACTGAAGGTGTTATTTTCTGTTTAGCCGCCCTACCTGAATAATTTAACTCATAAGAAAAATCTCTACCAAGGTGAAAATAAAGATTTGATGGGGTTTGCCAAGCTTCAATCAACTTTCAACACAAAAATGTTATTTTAACCCTCCTTATTTCTTTCATAAAAGCTGACTGACAAGCCCAAGGCACTGTATGCCCCTGTCTCCCTTCAAACTCCTCCTTGCTGCTTCTCCATTTTAATGGGGACAGGAGGTGTGCAGACCCCCCCTGTTTATCTGCAGGGTCCCAGGGATCACAGCATGCAGGGTGGACACCACAAGCAGTCTGATGAGCGATGGATCAGATCTCAGCACCTTTCCTCAGAAAATTTCCAGTGAAAAATCATCAACTGGGGGGACAATGGCTTCAGCACTCATCTCCTTCCTACCAGTGCATACTTAGAGCCAGCTCCACTCGATGGGAAAGGTCAGAAACAGAAATGAGACTTAGTCACAATCTTTGTATTCTCATTGCTTACAGCCACCCACCATGTTTTCCTCATTTTGCCTGAGATGTTTCCCAGATGGGTTCATGTTGACATTTTCTCTGCATTTTCTAAAAAGGTTGTTCAAGTGGGTTTGAGAACAGGCCCTGCAAAGTCAGGCTGTTCTCCCAAGCCATGCTTTCCATCTTTCCTCTTCACTCTTGGATGCCTCTCAACAATCAGGGACACACAGCCAGAACCAGAAGGTGGGCATGGGTCCCCCAGGGCAGCCGGTACTTGTGGATTTCAGAAAACTTTCCTGGATTTGGTTGTTTTAAATCCCAGATGGGCCAACACACAGCAAAACTGGAAGAGAAAATATGTCCCATTTTCTGCAAGAATTCAGCTGGGGCAGCTGTTCCAGGTGTCCCTTGCTGGAAAACTCTCGAGGTCCACTGCCTGCTGGGAATATTTCCTGCAGATTTCTTCTCTTTACTGACACAGGGAGCCAACTGCTTTTTCCCTTCCAGAGCACACTCTTGGAGATCAGATCTTCCTGGCCTCTCAATCTTGAGGTCCTCAGACAGAACTCTTCCCCTTTCCCTCCCCTCAGTCTCTTCTCACAGTTGTGTTTTCAGGTGTCTGAGTGAAGGGCAGAAGGTGGCCCCAGGCTCCTGTTGGGGTACTGGGGTGCACTGATGCTCTGAGCTCAGCAAACACAGGCCATGAGAGCCTCCAAAAAATGCCATCTCACACTCCCCAACACAGGGAAAGCTCTGGTTTTACCCCCAGGGTTCCAGAGGTCAGTGCCAGGCAGAGTTGAGCTGAGCACTGGGTCTGCACAGCTCCTCATGTGAACCACCACAGCCAGGGAAAGGAAACAGGGAGAGGGCTCTGTCACACAATGAGGAGCTCCAAGGGGTCCTTCAGCTCTGAATCAGAGAATTGTTTGGGTTAAAAAGGACCTCAAATGCCACATCCATGTGGCTGCTCCCTCTCCTCCTGTCCCTGTTCCCTGGAGCAGAGCCCGACCCCCCGGCTGTCCCCTCCTGGCAGGAGCTGTGCAGAGTCACAAGGTCCCCCTGAGTCTCCTTTTCTCCAGGCTGAGCCCCTTCCCAGCTCCCTCAGCTGCTCCAGACCCTTCCCAGCTCTGTTCCCTTCCCTGGACACGCTCCAGCCCTTCAATGTCCTTCCTGTCCCAGAGCTGTCCCCAGCACTGGAGGTGCCCCAGCAGGGCCTGCACAGGGGATGGGCACTGCCCTGGCCCTGCTGCCACAGCCCAGGTGCCACTGGCCCCTTTTCCACCTGGGCACACCTGGATTCATGCACAGCCTCTGTCTCCAGCACCCCCCAGGGCCTTTCCCAGTTCTCCAGCCCCTCTGCCCCAGCCTGGGGCTGGTGTGACCCCAGGGCAGGATGCAGCCATTACCTCCCTTTCCTCCCATTTAGAGGGCGAAGAGGCTTTTACACTCCAAATGCTCAGCTGACAGCAGGCTTTGTGTCAGGGAGGATTGAGAGGGAAAGACAGAGGCTTAGAGCATCCAGAAAAACTCAATTTCCACTCTGCAATCAAACCGACAAAGTGCGTCCTTAAATATTTGATGCGATCACAATCTCTGCCATATTTCAGATAAGCATCAGATCCTTAGCCAGCAGGTTAGAAAAGAAAAGGGGGGGGAAAAAAAGGTAAAACCTTCTCAAGTAGCATTTCTGCGAGACATTGGGAATATTTCTCTGAGACTTGATATAGAGGACAGAAGAATGTCCTTAGGAAACTTCTAGATGAGAGCAGATAAATGGCCATTGAAGTGTCACAATCAATGTTTTCTATCAAAGATGCTCTAAAAGGCTGTACATCTGAAGAACTGAGTTAATGGAAGATATTTAATTAAGACTATGATTTTCTGGCATAATAATAATTCTGAATATAGGAGGGAAGCTGTGAGCTGCGAGCCTCTCCTGTCTGACCAGCCTGATCAAAGGACATTGCATATGCACAGAGAGCACAATGTATGCAGCAGATTGTGCCACAATGAATCTTGGAGAAGAATGAAAAATTTCCTCATCTAAAAAGTACAAGAAGTGAAAGTTGGAAGAGAGATTTTTGTTCTTTTGTGCAAAAAAAAAAAAAAAAAAAAAAAAAAAATCCAGTTTTCTTAAATGCAAAAGATATGATTCGGTATTTTATCTCCTAAGCCACATATGCAATCTTATCATCTGCATTCTGCAAAATTATAAATATGGAGTTAATATACGACTTTGTCTAGGGCTGTTCTCCTCCTCGAAAGCTGAATTCAGTATTTAGAGCTCATTATTCAACATCACATTTATTAAACAATGCCCTTTCAGTGGCGTTTTCATATCTACATAATGAAAATTCTTCCTCTTCAGAAAGAGATGAGGGAGATGATTGGGATGAGCAGTAATCCAGGCTGGCCAGGTGTACTCCTGCTGTGCATTAACTCACTGCACTTATCCCGTGGGACACATCTGCATTCAGCACTGAAGAGGCACTGCAGGAAATATCACAAAGGAAATCAGGCTGGGGAAATGCACATTTCCAGCTCCCAGGAGCCAGCCCAGGCTGCTGGGAACAGCCAGACATGGGGACAGCCACGTGCACCACGGGGAGCCACAGGGCACTGTGGAGGAGCTGGAGCTGGGACAGGTCCCAGGGAACAACCCTCACCTCCTGGTTTGGGCCAAAACCAAAAGGTTTTGGTTTTGAAGAGCACGAGGGCACAGCCAGTGGCTCCATCAGCAGTGGGGAAGCTGGAGAAGAGCCCAGCTGGCCCAGGGGATGCTTGGGGGGTCTGTGCCAGGCACACACCCAGGCTCTGCTGCACCCCCAGAACACCAGCCTGGTGTGGGCAGGAGGTGGGACCGTGCCCTGTGTGAGGCTGTGCCTGAGCCACTGATGGGCTCAGGGTCTAAACTCGGGCCTAAACCCACACCCACACCTCCAGAGTCAGGCTGGGTCAGACATGGGCTGAAGGGCCCAGCAGAGCGAGGGGAAGGTGCTGCTCCCTCGCAGCTCAGGGTGAGCCACAGCTCAGGCACGGCTCAGGGTGAGCCACACAATTTGCCAGCTCTGTCCTGCTGGCTCACCTTTGGCTCAGGTGAACTCTCCTGCTCTCAGGAAATGGCTGGGCATGAGCAGGGCAGCACCCTGCAGGTGGCTCTGGTTTGGGAGCTCAGGGCAGTTTCACTGTGTGCACTCAGGTGCTGCCAGGGCAGCAACAACTGCTGGCTCATCTTACTGCTGAATCTGGGGACAGTCTGAAAGACCAAGCAAAGACTCCAAAAAAAGACCCTAAAATCAAATGTTCAAATTCAACATCATGCTCAGAGAAGAGCCATGACAGGAGCTGTCTGACCAAGAACAGCTCAGCAGGGCAGCCTGCCTTCACACAGGGCTCAAAGGACCACAGAGCATCAACTCAGAGATGAATTCAGAGAATATTCACCCTCCAGAGGACAATCTCTGCATGGATTCTGTGTTCATTCAAACACACAGTGAGAATTCCCAAGTGGCATTTGCACCTGGCTGTGGCCACAGCAGCACTGTGCTCTAAGGTGTGTTCACACCTTTACTGGTGAGGAAACCACCAGCCAAGCCAGGAGACATGGCCAGCTGGGCATGGACACAGAAAAGCTTTTCACAAGTACCAACAGAAATAAAAACTTTCAAGGCAGACTCTGGGAACACAGAGGGGGAGAACAGCACAACAGGCTGCAATAAAGGAAATTGAAAAGAGACAGAAAACCTCATTATAGGAACAAAAGAACACTTTTGCCTTCTCCAGGGATCACTGCTAAGCCCCTGCAAATGAGAGGCCTTAGGACTGAAATGACCAACTGCACTGAGCACCAAAGGCAGGGCTCAGCAAAGGCACTGCTTTAATTAAATGTCAGAATTCTGTGCCCTTCCTGCTCTCAGCTAACTCTCAGCAACCCAGAGGCAGGGCTGGCACCGGGGCAATGGCTGTGCCCTTTGCTAACACCTCCCCTGCTCCAGAGCCAGGCAGAGCTCCTCCACAGGTGCCATTCCCTCCCACACATCTCACTGATAAGCAGAACCAAGCCAGGCTCAGAGCAGCTCTTCTCAGCCTTTAGCTTGAATTCAATTCCTGTTTCAGCTTTAAAGAAGCACCAAAGAGCCTGAAATGTGCCTATTTTCCCAGGGCTCTCAGCAGATATGATTAAAGCTATCACCTTTCCCTACCAACCACCTCCTTCTGGCCAGGTTTTCTTCATCCAGGGGTGAATACCAAACTTCCCTGGCACACTGGTTACAGCAAAAGGCTCTGTGAAACTTTGAGCTGAACTTGAAAGAAGCTGGAAAACTAAATCATAAATGAGGGTTTCTTAAATGAGAAGCTCCAGCACCACGAGCTGCAAACAGCCAAGCAACTGCAAAGGATTATTGGCCTCTATATATTATTAATCAAGCCCCAACAATAAATAATAAGTCAAGTCACACAAGGCCAGCTGCATGCCCAGAGCCCTCAACATTTAATGAGGTTTCCTTGGAAGTTAATGTGCCCAAAGTGGGAGGCTCAGAATGGGCCACAAATATCAATATTGATTTCTTCTGGCACTATCTTGGCCAGAACCCCCTGGCAAAAGGAGTCCTTTGGGCTGGGGCATTTGCAATGTTTCTGTGAAAAATCGGCAGAATGCTAAATTTCACTTTGAATTTGAAATATAAATCTGAAGTGTGCTTTGTTCAAGCTTTGTTGAAGAAACAATTTATTATAGCATTTAATCTTCTTGATATAAGAAAAGGAGATTTTAGCCTGCTAATAAACTGTGTAGAATCCATGACTAATTAACCTAATTATAGCAGTCTGTGACAAAATATGATTTTACTAAGCCCATGCCTCAAGTAACTAGAATTGCCAAAACCTCAGAGGTTAATAAACCAACAGACATCAACACAAACACTAATAAAAGTTGACACCATATTATTTATAGCAAAACCAAAGCAGTCATGACAAAAGACAATCTGAAGGGTATTTGGTATCTGATAATGCAAAATTCACTATCAGAAAGTCCTGAAATTCGTAAAATTAGTGCAGATTACTGGGCAGTGACTCTTGTGCAGTTCCTGGGGCCATCAGATGAAAGCTGAGGACACCTGAGGTGTGGAGGACACCTGGAAACCTCCCCAGGCACAGCAGTGTGGTGTTTGTGAGGTCCCCAGGATGAGGTGAGAGATGAGAATCTGACTCCAAGTTCTCAGAAGGCTGATTTAGTATTATATCATATTATATTATATTATATTATAATTATTATTATATTATATTATATTATATTATATTATATTATATTATATTATATTATGCTAGACTAAAACTGTACTGAAAGAAAAAGGATACATCAGAAAGCTTCACAGGAATGAAAAAGAAAAATTCATGACTCCTCAAAGTCTGACACAGCTGGACCAAGACTGGTCATTAATTAAAATCAATTCACATGGAACCAAATATTCACCAGTTGGTAAACAATGTCCAAGCCACATTCCAGAGCAGCAAACAGATCATTATTGTTTTCATTCCTCTCTGAGGCTTCTCAGCTTCCCAGGAGAAAATCCTGGGCAAAGAGGATTTTTCAGAGAATATCATGGTGACACAGCAGCATTTGTGGGCACCACAGATTCCACCTCAACCACAAACCTTCCTCAGTGGGGAAGAGAAAGCTGAGTGGGAAGGGCTCATCTAGAAGGGAACCCCAAAGGGAGCAGGAAAAGCCATTTCAGCCGTGGAGGGGACTGGCAGCACAGCAGGGGTGACCTCACAAAGTAAACTCTCTGCAAGCCCAGCAGGTGTGTGTTTGGGGAATGTACCCCTGCAGGCATCTGGGGCACAGCAGGAGTCACAGAGACCCACAGAATCATAAGGGTTGGAAAAGATCTCCAAGATCCCCCCATCCAACCATGAACCCAGCACGGAGCCGTGTCCTCAAGCCCCAGAGAGAAAACATGCCTTAAATAAAACTCATTCTTACATCACCACAGGTGCCAGAGACTGACCAGCACCACAGTCAGACAGGAGACACAAGCCCAGCTCCAGCAAGGTGGGAATGGACAGGCCCAAGGTGGAGAATATTTGGATCTTTTTCAGAAAACAACCCCCACCCTGATAAATCAGGTCCAAACACAGCACAATTCACATTTGTTTACAAAGAGGAGCAAGTATGGGATAATTCTCATCTTTTTGGGGTGCTTTTCCTCCCTTCTCACTCCAAACACGTGGCAGGTGCCAGACCTGCCCATTTCCCTGACAGAATTTCCCTGCAGGTCTGGCAGCTGCCACAGCTCCAACCCCAGCCCATCCCTGCAGAAATTCCCCATTATTCCCAAACACAGAGGCAATCCCATGTCCTTTACAAAGCACAGCCACAAACCCCTGAGGGTGCTCTCAGCCTGAATCTCAGAGGGAAGAACCATCCTCCTGGGGACACACAAGAGGGCACAGGAAGAGATCTCAGAATCAGTGTTGGACCTTTTTGTGCTGCCCCTCGAAGGCAGACCTGTGTTCACCAATGCCATAAGGACCCTTGTCACCGTGACATTTTCTGGAAAATCCCTTCACCAGGATTTCTCCTCCTGGCAGGATGAGAAGCCTCAGCTTCTCCATGTTTTCTGGAGATTGTTTATCCAACATGTGAATTGTTTTTAATTAATGACCAATCCCCATCAGCTCTGTCACACTCTGAGGAGTCAGTCACAACCTTTCATGATCATTCTTGTTCAGCCTTCTGATGTATCCTTTCTCTTTCTTTAGTATAGTTTTAAAATACAAATTCTTTTAATAGAATATAAAATCATAAAATAATCAATCAGCCTTCTGAGAACATGGAGTCAGATTCTCATCTCTCACCTCGTCCTGGGGACCTCACAACACCACAGACCCTCTGGAGGGTTTTTAGAGGAGATAAATGGAGCTGATTTCCCATGGGTCAGGTACCTTGATTCCTCCCCAGGCATGGTCAGGCAGGAACTCCACGGGGCTCGTGACTCCAGGCTGTGCTGGGTATCTGAGCAGGAAATCCAGTTCTGCTGGGTCGATTTCTTTATTCATCAGAAGTATCTGGAATTCCAAACAAACAAGATATCCTAGAGCAGCCAGGATCCAGAGCAGCAGATTAATTATTCAATTAACGTGCTTGAAAAGCGTGTGGCTGAAATGTAGAGTGCCCTGTGCTGGAGAGGTGTGATGGACACACCATGTAGGTGCTCTGGGTGTCCCAAAAAACGACCAGGAATGAGTGTGGAGACTGGCAAGAGGAAAAAAGTTGGGAAAACCATGTGGAAAAGGCTGAGTTCCAGGTGGGTGGGGAGCACCCTGAGGAGACAGCCCGGGCAGCAGAGCCAGACTGGACAAAAAATTAAAAATGATACAAACACTGTGGCCATGGGCCAGCAGCTCTGCAGCAGGCACTTCTTTAGGTTCAATGCAAGAGCCCTTCCAGGCCAGTTTGCTTTGCCATTTTCTGCAGGTCCTGCAAGCAGGAATTTCTCAGATAACTTTTGTCAGCATAATTCAAATCCAACACAGCACCCGTGCCTGTTATTGGCAGGAATAAATCCTGTGAGGAGCAGCTGAGGGGGCTGGGAAGGGGCTCAGCCTGGAGCAAAGGAGGCTCAGGGGGGACCTTGTGGCTCTGCACAGCTCCTGACAGGAGGGGACAGCCCCAGGCTGGGCTCTGCTCCAGGGAACAGGGACAGGAGCAGAGGGAACGGCCTCAGGCTGGGCCAGGGCAGCTCAGGGTGGGCACAGCAGGAATTTCCCCATGGAAAGGGAGCTCAGGAACTGGAACTGCCCAGGGAGGGTTGGAGTGCCCATCCCTGGAGTGCCCAGGTTATTCCTGGAGGTGGCACTGAGTGCTCTGGGCTGGGGACAAGGTGGGGATCAGGCTGGACTCAGTGCTCTGGGAGGGCTTTCCCAGCCTGAATGATTCCATGATTCCCAGAGAGGCAGAGAAGACAATCAAGCCCCCTGCTCTGGCAGTGAAGCCTGGCACACGAGGTGCCCGGGTGGTGCTGGTACCTGGAAGGTGAGCTGGGCACTGAAGGTCAGTTTGTCCCTCTCGAAGAGCCCCCGGGCCGTGTACTGGAACACGGAGAAGGTGATGCTGTCTGTGAGGCTCAGCACCCGCCCTGCCAGGCTCTCAGCAGGAGCTGCCCTCTCCATGGCCTTCTGGAACACCACCTGGAACGCCTGGGAGGGGAGACACAGCGGGAAGGGCAGGGGGAGATGCCCTTTGCACACCCCTGGGTGCCCCTGAGGTGTCACAGTGATTCCAGCTCAGTCCTGCCTTGCAGGGAACACACAGAGACCAAGCAGCCCCTGGCTCTGCCTGGGGGACAGCTGGCAGTGGTGACATCCCCTGGGACCCCTACTGGCACAGGGAACTGCCACACAGGGGTACAGGAGATGTTTCTGTGCCCAGTGTGCTCCCGTTGGGATGGCACAGCCCCTTCCTCTGCAAATGTGGAGCCAGCAGAGGAAACAGGGGAAAAACTCCAACACAAGCACGTCCAGTGCCACCCCTGCCATGGCAGGGACACCTTCCTCTGTCCCAGGCTGCTCCAAGCCCTGTCCAGCCTGGCCTCAAACACTTCCAGGGATCCAGGGGCAGCCACAGCTGCTCTGGGAATTCCATCCCAGGCCCTGTTCAGTCATGTCCACGCCTTTCCTGTGTGAGGACCCCACACCTGCACACTGCTCCTGCTGGGGTCTTAGCAGAGTGGAGCAGAGGAGAAAAGCACATCTCTCACTGCACAAATATTTCCACTCAGAGAAGAGCAATTCCTCCAAATAAATAAATAAATAATAAAAATAAAAATATTTTTTTTAAGTTCCATGAGTGCTTTACTGTCCTGATCCAGCAAAGGACTGGCTGAGGAGGGCAGGGAGCAGTGAGCTGAAGCAGTCACTGAAGTCCCTTCAAGGGTGGGTGCCTGCTTTGAGAACAACCCTCTTATATGAGAGGTTAAGGATTACTGCAGCCTTTCTGATCTAAATGAGAAAAGACAAACAACTTTCAGAGCCATCCAAATTAAAAGCACGAGCAAATTATCAAATGCAGCTGGAAAAAGAAAATTCACAAGAGCATAAACCCCGAGCCCTGCTTGGCAAAGCAAAGGCTCTGTGTGCTGGGCCCAGCTAAAGGAAATAACCAGGCCAATACACACTGGCACCAACTGGGCAAGGCATGACCATGCTGGCAGCCTTATTTTTAGGGTTCTACAAAGGAAAAATGATGCCTCAACAAATTAAAGTAACACTGATACTGAATGCATTATTAAATAATTGCAGAATGCATTTTCCTGCTTAACGTTTCTTTAAATTGTGTTAAAACATGCTGCAGAGCAGCACATAAATCATTGTGTTCTAATTTATAATGGGCTCCCAGCTGTGTGGCAAGTATTCTAAAATCATCCCTGTGCATCTTTACACAATGTTTTATGATCTGTCATCAAAATTTATTAGATAAAAACATTTCCCCTAATAATTTTCCATGTATATATACACACTGCTAATGTTCACTGGAAAGCATAAAACAAACTAACTGCAGGAGACACAGATTAAAGGTGAAACCTCAGAACCCCTGGATCTATTATGTATGTGAGAGGGATGAATCTTTCCAAAGGCACAAAAGATATTCTGTACATTTTTTCTGATAAAATTACTTCAACAAACGAGTTGTAGCTATCAAAAGGAAAAGCTTCTTTGTGGATGAGGCTCAACATTTTGTAGTGTCTCCTCAATTCCTTTTTCCAGGTCACTTGTCAAGGTAAGAAATCACTTGCAAGAAGCTGTGGACCAGGATGCTCATTTAACCCCCCCCATCCCCCAAAATACCTTTCTTATATGACAAAAAGTTTTCCACTTCATAGAATATTAAAGCTGCAACTTCTTCTAGGCAGGGTTTGGAGCAAGCTGGGATGGTGGAAGGTGTGGAACAGGAAGGGGTGGGACAGGATGGGCTTTAAAGCCCTTCCAACCCCAACCTTGTGTGATTTGTGACACTGTGACTGCAATTCTGATTTTATGGACCCCAGAGGGAGAGGGCAGGTACCTTGAGGGAGAACTGAATTCTGATTTTCTGGACCCCAGAGGAGAGGGCAGGTACCTTCTTCAGGGAGAATTGAATTCTGACTTTATGGACCCCAGAGGGAAAACGCAGGTACCTTGAGGGAGAACTGAATTCTGCTTTTATGGACCCCACAGGCAGAGGGCAGGTACATTCAGGGAGAACTGAATTCTGATTTTATGGACCCCAGAGGGCAGATACCTTGAGGGAGAACTGAATTCTGATTTTATGGACCCCAGAGGGCAGGTACCTTGAGGGAGAACTGAATTCCAATTTTATGGACCCCAGAAGCAGAGGGCAGGTACATTCAGGGAGAATTGAATTCTGATTTTATGGACCCCAGAAGCAGAGGGCTGGTACCTTCAGGGAGAACTGAATTCTGATTTTATGGACCCCAGAGAGAGAGGGCAGGTACCTTGAGGGAGAACTGAATTCTGATTTTATGGACCCCAGAGGGCAGGTACCTTCAGGGAAAACTGAATTCTGATTTTATGGACCCCAGAGGGCAGGTACCTTCAGGGAGAACTGAATTCCAATTTTATGGACCCCAGAAGCAGAGGGCAGGTACCTTGAGGGAGAGTTGAATTCTGATTTTCTGGACTCCAGAGGAGAGGGCAGGTACCTTGAGGGAGAGCTGAATTCTGACTTTATGGACCCCACAGGCAGAGGGCAGGTACCTTCAGGGGAAACTGAATTCTGATTTTATGGACCCCAGAGGGAGAGGGCAGGTACCATTCAGGGAGAGCTGAATTCTGACTTTCTGGACCCCAGAGGAGAGGGCAGGTACCTTGAGGGAGAACTGAATTCTGACTTTCTGGA
>JANIJU010000020.1:5890102-5926208 GCA_025504685.1 Leucosticte australis | reverse complement strand
TTTTTGCATGTCTTTTGCAGCTGCATTGTGCCTGGGGCTTTGGGCTTTGTGGTTTTCAGAATCCTAACCCTAAAAATAAAAGCTAAACCAGGACATTACAGCTACAAGGAGCCTTTGGAGGATTTCACAGGTCTGCACAGGCCTGTTGTCCAGAGCAGCTGTGGCTGCCCCTGGATCCCTGGCAGTGTCCAAGGCCAGGTTGGACAGTGCTTGGAGCACCCTTGGGTTGTTGGACGTGTCCCTGCCCAGGGCAGGAGGGAAACTGGATGGTCTCTAAGGTCCCTTCCAACCCAAGCCAGTCTGGAATTGTCTGATACTCAGCCTCAGCTCACTCCATCACCAGCTTCACTGGAGTTTCTATGGTAACAGAGCCAAGCACTAAAGAGACCTTTGATTTAATAAGAGATCTGTCATTTTGGTAATGAACAAGCAGATAATGTGAGCAGATTCAGTGGCAGGTTTCCCTCAATGTCACTGGCTCAGTGCAGCTGAGTGCCCAGTGCTCACCAAACACCCTGGGCAGGCACATCTCAGGCTCACTTCGTGACACTCCTCCTACCAATCAACCTATTAGCCCTATTACCATGCACATTTACCCCAACCACCCAACTGCCCACAAACCCAGCCTTAGCCTTCCCCCCATGACTTGCCACACTCCTCACAGGCCTGCAAAACCAACCTTCTGCCTCCCTAGGCCAGCTCTAAGGCTGCCAGAAGGCTCCCCAGTGTGGAGACAGGTGTGGAGAGGTACCCCTTGAATGGGCAATGATAAGATCTTCTCAAACCCTCCTGGACTGAGAAATCCTCCTTGGTCACGGTGACTTCCCAGCATGCTTTGGAACCCCATGGAGATTTGTTGGGACCAATTGTTTTTTCCCCTTTGTACCACCCACGCTTTTCCCCATAAAAACCCCAGTTTCTGCCCTGTTCAGAAGGGAGCTGCCATCCCTGGTGTCCTTTGCAGGGTGCTGGAATAAAGGCTAACTCTGTGGGATAAACACATGGTGCTCCTGTCTCTTTGTCCCTGTGTTGGCCAGGGTGCACCTCGCAAGGAAGAGATGAAATCACCAAGAGCTGAAATCATTAAGAGCTGAAATCACTGCTCAGAGCTGAAATCACTGCTCAGAGCTGAGCTGTCTGCCCCTTGCTGAGGTTACCTGGTGGCTGAAGGACTGCCTGAGACCCCTAGAAAGATGTCTCCTGCAGGACCTCTCTCTGGGAAGGTTACTGCATCCAGGTTGAGCCATCAGACCTCTGACTGGCCACCCAACCCCACTGCTCCCAGCCCTCATCCTGACCAAAACAACAAGCCTGCTCATTTGCCCTCTAGCCCTGGTGTAGCAGGCTCTGGGCCTGCTCGGGCCCCATGGAGGGAAGAGGCTTTAAATGCCCAGTCACGGTGAAATAGCAAAAGAAGCCACTCTCTCCCGCTGTTTGGACCCCAGCTTATCTCTCTGTGACCCCATAGGTCACTTCTCCTTAACCCCTGCTTTTGGACAATTTCTGATCTCCCCTGACCCTATATAAGGGGCTGCTTTAGCCCATTCTGGCAGAAGAGCCATCGCTGGAACCCTTCACAGACCCCCCAATAAAACCATCGCTGTGGAACTCCAGGGCTGCCTTCTCCTCTCTTGTGTCTGCCTGCAACGGTGCCTTAGCAAGCAAAAGAGCTGGAAATCATAAAAGAGCTGATAAATCACTGAAGAGCTGATATCCCTTAAGCTTGCTAAGGTTGCCTGCGGCTAAGAGTGACTTGGGTACTGGGACAGTCTGTCCCCAAAGGACTGAGCTATACGGCCCAGCAGGACCCTGGGTGTGAGTGTCACAGCCAGTCTCACAGCAGGCCACCTCCTCATCCAGCTCACCGCCACAGCCACACCCGCCCTATTCCCAACACTGCCAGCAGCCCCTCTGTCACCGACATGTTCTATGAAAAATCCTTTCCTTAGGATTTTTTCCTCCTGAGAAGCGAGAAGCCTGAAGAACAAAATCCAAACAATGATTATCTGCTGCTGTGGAATGCAACAGGGGAATCTGGGATTGGTCTCATCTGGTTGTTTCTAATCAATGGCCAATCACAGTCCACGTGTCCAGACTGTCTCGGTCAGAGACAAACCTTTGTTATTCATTCCTTTTCTATTCTTAGCTAAACCTTCGGATGAAATCCTCTCTTCTATTCCTTTAGTATAGTTTTAATATAATATATATCATAAAATAATAAAGCAAGCCTTGAACATAGAGTCAACTTTCTCGTCTCTTCCCTCATCCTGGGACCCCTGTGAACAACGCCATACCCCTCCTCCCAGAGAAGGACAACGTTACCCTTTCTGCCCGGCTCGGATCACGCGGAGCCCGTCCCCGTGGGTGTTCTTGATCCACTTGCTGCCCTGCAGCTGGGGGTCCACCAGGAGGGGCCAGCGCTGGCAGCTGCTGAGGATGGCGGCGTTCTCGCTGGACGTGCGGTCGGCCGGCAGGCCCTGGTTCCGCCACGCCGCCACGGCCGCCTCGTCCGCCAGCACGGCCAGCGGCTCCAGCTGCGGCGTCACCGGCACTGCCACCTGCCCGGCAAACACAAACACAAAGGCTTCCTGCAGATCCCAGGGTGGCTCTGTCCCTCTGGGAGCCTCTCAGGAACCCCCGGCCAGGCCTGAGTCGGCAGACAGCGGGGGGCAACCCCGACATGGCCGACTGCGGGGAGACACTCTCTCGTGCCCTGAGGGTGCTGAGGGCAGCTAGGCCAGTCGCCTTTGCAGCAGAGACACCAGAGACATTGGTAGAAGATAAAAGGGCTGACTCTTAGCAGGGGTTCATCCAAGGTTTTATTCAGGAGCTCTGGGGAGCTCCCGCACCTCAGGGGGGCCTCCTGCGAGAGCCCCGGGAGTTGTGCCAAGGTTACATTTAAAGGGAGGAGGAAACCAAAAGGAGATAACATTTACTGACCAATAAGTGACCCTAAGGGATGGGCACTAAGGGATAGACACTTAGGACAGAGTATGGGGTAATGCTTGGGGGGCTGAGCCCTGGCCTCTGGCTAATCACTCAACATCCTGGACCGAAGCTTCTAGATGGAGGGGATGGGATGCTGAGTGATTGACAGAGAGCCAGGGTGGGGATTTGGGGATGATCTCAGCAAGGGAGAGGGATTACACAGGTAAAGGGAAGAGGGTACAGTCTGGGATAAACTATTTGGGAAAAATACAGGGATACAAAAACAAAACTACTTCAAAGTATTACCAAGTATAAAAGCACACTACAGCACCAGGGAAAGCTGGCTGAGGTAAAAGGTGGGTAAGTTGTGTTTGTCTGTGTCAGGAGGTTTGGGAGGGATTTTGCTGCTCTGCCCTGCTCAGGTGAGACCCCACCTGCAGAGCTGGCCCAGCCCTGGTGCCCAGCATCAGAAGGGTGTGGAGCTGCTGGAGGGAGCCCAGAGGAGGCCATGGAGATGCTCCAGAGCTGGAAACCCTCTAGAGCCGGGCTGGAAGAGCTGGGGGTGCTCACCTGGAGAAAGGAATGCTCCAGGGAAACCTCAGAGCCCCTTGCAGGGCCTAAAGGGGCTCCAGGAGAGCTGGAGAGGGACTGGGGACAAGGGATGGAGGGACAGGACACAGGGAATGGCTTCCACTGCCAGAGGGTGAGTTAGATGGGATATTGGGAAGGAATTCTTGGCTGTGAGGGTGGGCAGGCCCTGGATCCCTGAAGGGGATGTTCAGTGACCATAAAAGGTGCTCAGAGTGTTCAAGGCCAGGTTGGATGGGGGCTAGAGGAAGGTGTTCTTGCCCTTGGCAAGGGGGTTGGAATGAGATGATTTTAAGGTGCCTCCCAGCACAAAGTGTTCTGTGATTCCATGATTTATCAGTGGTTTCCTGTTCTAAAGGATATTGGCAGTCTGGTTTTGTTTCCCAACCCTGTTGTGCAAACAATCCCAGGGCTTTTGCCCCCCACAGCCCAGCCCCACTGGCTGGGGTCACTCCCTGCCCTGTTCAGCTTCCTGAGCCAGCTGGAAGGACAGAATTAATGCCCTCCTAAGGCTGCTGTGGTGTTACAAACCACCATCAGCAGCTCCAGAAACACTTCTCTGACAGGGGAGGCCATTTCTGGGTGTGCCAACCAGAGCTACCTGTGCCAGGTGTCTGAGCAGAATGGGCCTTTCATTTCCATTGGAATTACAGGCACTTCCTTGACATTTCTAAGCACAGTCAGGTCATTTTTGAAACCGGTGTCTTAACTAAGTTTCTAACTGTGTTAAGAAATGCAGAATGAATTTTTCC
Source organism: Leucosticte australis (assembly GCA_025504685.1). Taxonomy (NCBI): domain Eukaryota; kingdom Metazoa; phylum Chordata; class Aves; order Passeriformes; family Fringillidae; genus Leucosticte; species Leucosticte australis. Next base: position 5,921,940 of record JANIJU010000020.1, on the reverse strand, counting down.
TTTCTCAGCCTAATGAACTGTCTGCTGTGGTCAGCCCTTTGATTTGGACATCTCTGGGACCTTATTTAAAAGCTTCTTGGCACCATTTGTATGAGGAACCTGTTAAAATTAGTGAAATATTAAACAAGTTTCAAGCACAATGATCTCCATCTGGTCCTAACAGCAAGACATGGGTAAAACCAGCTGAGAGGCATGGCCAGCACGACCAGAGCTCGTGTCCAGAACGAAAAAACACCTGGAGTTTTTCCAAGCCTCCTGGAGAGCTGGCAGTGAGCTCTGCCTGCTCCAATTCCTCCTCCATATTCCCCCCTCCTTCATGGCCATGGACAAAACTGCAGAGCTGGGCTCTGTGTTTGGGATTTTCCTGTGTACATGGAGGAACTTCATCGAGCAAGGATACCACATTTTCCCCAGGGAGGAGTAAGTGGCCACGTCCTGTTCCTCCCTCCAGCTCGATGAGGACACAGTGATGTCCCTCACCTGGGAGATCCCCTGTGGGCACCAGGATTTGTGGCCCCATTAATCCCAGAGACAATGGCTCCTCAGACCAATCTGGACTTACTTTTAGCTGGTGCAGATAGGGCCTCCAGATGCCATCCAGGAGCTCCTGGCGGTATTTCCTGGTGAAGTAGCCCAGGTAGGAGACAAAGGCTGTGACCAGCAGGACATCTCCACACAAGGTGCTCTGCTGCTGTTTGAAGTCCTTCACGGCCTCAGCCCATCTCACGTTTTCAGAGGCGAGTCCCCCAACCTGCAAAATCCCAAGTCAAATTGATCATTCATACAATCATGGAATGTGAACCTGACCAAGCCCTGTTTCCAGCAGAATTCCAGCTGCCTCCTGAGGGTCAGAGCCACCTTCCCATTCCCAACACAAACTCGCTGCTGTTTCTGTGGCATTGGTTGTCCTGCAGACACTCCAGATCAAACAGCTCTCCTTCCACCCTTGTGTACCTCCATTTCCCCTGATAAACAGCCAGGATCTCCTGATAAACAGCCAGGATCTCCTGATAAACAGCCAGGATCTCCTAAGCAAAGACGTTATTGGGTTCCCCTCTGAAATCCCCACCCCAGGCCCAGCTCTGCAGGGCACACCCAGCTCCTGCAGCTGACAGCAGCCCTTGTCCTGGGAATGCTGCACTCACAAGCACAGCTCTGGACACAGCTTCCAGCTTCCCACAGCTGCAGACTTCAGGACCTTCTGACCCAGAGCTCATTTCCCTGTGCTTAACAGCCACTGATGGGTTTTGACTTCATGACCGAGCCTAAGCTGCTGTGGATATCAGCCCAACCCTTGGCACCTACAGCATCCTGTGGGCAGGAGATCCACAGTTCAGCTGAGCTTTCTGTACAAAAGTACATCCTTTGAAGTGCTGCCTGAACTTTTCAGTTGCTCAAACATTTGTCCAGTGCAAAACCAGGGAACAATCCTGCTGGCACCAGCTTCCCTGCACCACTCAGGATTCCAAGCCCTCAGCACCCCTGTGCTGTCTTCTTTTCAGGTTGAAGGGCTTTAGCCTCTTCAATAATTCCTCAGACAGAAGCAGCCTTTTGATTTTCCTTGCAGTCATTCTCTGCACCGAGTGATGCAATCTTTATTATCTGGTTCCTTTTATTGTTGCTGGCTCTGCACCATTTCCCCTTCTCCTCCGGCCTTTGAGGTGCAGCAGAGGGGGTGGTGGTAATGCTGCCCATTCAAGATTTATTTAGAAGGTATTCACAGAGCAAGATGGGGATTTTTTTCTGTTTTGTTCTCCCTTCTTTTCCTAATAAACCCTAATATCCGGTTTCAGAGGGGTTTTGGGTTTGGTGAGGGCTTTTTGCTTCTGGGAGCACAGAGCTCACAGCACTCTTAACTCCCTCCTTTCATTGCTGAGTGATAACAATCAGCTCAGCATCACTTACAGGCCTTGTGAAGTAAAACCTCATTTCTCCCATGTACTTTACATTACATTTATCTATGTGGTGTTTCATCCCTCCACCACTTGGGATCATTTTTACAATTCTTTACAGACAGTTGACATCATCACTGCGGAGCTGTGTGACCTCCCACACACCAGCTCATTTATGATTCATGCAATCACAGAATCACAGACTGCCTTGGGTGGGGACAGACCTTAAAGGTCATCCAGTGCCACCTCCTGCCATGGCAGGGACACCTCCCACTGTCCCAGGCTGCTCCAAGCCCTGTCCAGCCTGGCCTGGGACACTTCCAGGGATCCAGAGGCAGTCCCACAGCCCCACTAAGACCAAGAAGTTTTTATTGATCTGATTTTCCTGGCACTTGGAGGTGCTTCCCTACTCCTAATTGATTTTTTCTCAGGTTACTTTTTATCCCCTTCGGTCCTGGAAGTCTTTTCTTCCCCTTTGCTTGGATCACACACTGCTGCCACTTTTAATACATTCAAGACACCCCACGTGTCTCCCACCTTAGATCCTAGAAGTCATTGGAATCCTTTTTATTTAGCAAGAGGCAAATTAAAAGCTACTCCTTGGATTACCTTTGATAATGACAGTGTACAACCATCCCTCACCCACCTTCTGCACACCAGCCATGATTTCAGAGGCTTCTACACCTTTTCCAAAATGAAGAGCCCTAATCCATTCCCTCTCTTCTCCTGTGGAAGTGGTTTTGTACTTTGTTGTAGCTTTTCTAGGCTGCCCACAGCCTTCCTAGACAGGGTGGCCACGTGTGGGATGCAGGCACTGACAGACCCAATACAATGACGCTTAACTTCTGTTTCCTGAAGTTTTTTCCTACCAATTAGCAATATTCAATTTGTCTTTTAGCCTCCTGTCAAGTGCCACGCTGCTGTTCCTGAGAACTCTCTCCAAGAGCTCTTCTGTGAGTGATAATAGTGCAATTAGGCCCTATCCATGTAACTGCATGATTACAGTTTGTTTTCCCTGCACGCATTATTTAGCATTTGTCATCACTAAATTTCCTCCTCTGCATTAGCACACACCCCCTCACAAACACCACTCATCAGCCAGCCTCCCTTTCTGCTGCACAGATCCCATCCTTTGGATCCTGGAGCATCCTGCTTAGGCCACCTGAGGTTCATGAGATGGCAGCCTGGCACTGTGAGAGCTGGGCTTGCCTCAGTCCCCCAGGTTCACTTGTCAATCCAAAGCATCGCTCTCCACGTTCAGCTGCATTCTTTATACAACTTCAGTGTTTGTTTCAAAGTCTGGGAACTCATTTCTACCCACAGCCACACCAGTGACACCTCCTGAATGTCAAATGAGCTGCACATCAGCGAGGGTTGTCAGGTCCTGCTCCCAGATCAAAGCCAGGGTGGCACAGGAGATGGTGTGCAGTGCACAGCAGGAAGTTGGGATGCAAGCAGTTCCTTGCCTGCACTGCAGAAATGATGAATTGTTGACAGTAAAAAAATCACAGAATTGTTGAGACTGGGAGCTGTTCCCACGTCCTGGGGTGGGGAAGAGATGTAACCAGCATGGCCTGGAATGTGGTGTCCCAGAATCACAGAACTGTGGAATGGATGGGCTTGGAAGGGACCTAAAACTCATCCAGTGCCACCCCTGCCATGGCAGGGAGCCCTTCCACTGTCCCAGGCTGCTCCAAGCCTCATCCAGCCTGGCCTTGAGCACTGCCAGGGATCCAGGGGCAGCTACAGCTGCTCTGGGAAATCCATTCCAGGGCCTCACACCCTCACAGGGAAGGATTTCTTCTGTATATCTAAACTAAATTTCCCCTCTGTCAGTCTGAACCCATTCTCCCTTGTCCTGTCACTACAATTGGAGGAGACTGAGGGTTTCAGAGATATTTTCACTCTAATTCTTGTCATTTCAGACCCTGCAAAGCCACGGGCACGTTCACACCTTTGTTTTTATGATGCCATTTTTGATTCATACTGTTTTGGCCCTTCAGCACCTGCTCACACATTTAAGCCCCAAGAAGGAGCTGAGAGCTGTGATGGCAGCAGAGCCAGGCACTTTAATGAGCAGAGCTGCCCCAAACCATCTGGAGTACAACAACACTTTCTGCAGCTGCCTCTCCTTCTTTGAGAAAGAGAAGACATTCTGCCACAACCTCATGGAAACAACCTCTGTAAAAGCATTGTCACTGCTGAAGCTTGCTGCAGTGGGGGATATTTTCAGGGTCCCCAGGACTAAGGAGGACTTGAGAATGTGACTCCATGTTCTTAGAAGGCTAATTTATTATTTTATGTACTTATATTAAAGAATGCTATACTAAAACTATACTAAAGAATAGAGGAAGGATACTCGCAGAAGGCTTAACAAGATATTAATTAAAAACTCGGGACCTCTACCAGAGTCCCAACACAGCTGGACTGGAATTGGACAGTAAGTAAAACCAATTCACATGTTGGATAAACAATCTCCAAACCACATTCCAAAGCAGCAAAACACAGGAGAAGCAATCAGATAATTCTCTGAAGCTTCTCAGCTTCCCAGGAGAAGAAATCCTGGCGAAGGGATTTTTCAGAAAATATGACAGCGACAGCAGTGCAGGAATCACTCCCAAAACCACGAGAGGATGGCACCTGCAGTGTGCACAGGGCTCAGCCCAGCCCTGCTCCCTCCCCCTGGCACCACCAGAGCTGCCCTTGCTGGCACTCACCAGGCGGTTGGCAAGGGTGATGGTGCAGGCTGTGGCTTCAGCTTCCTGCTGGCACCTGAGTTTGTCTGACGTGGCCTTCTCAAACCTGGCTGTCAGCTTGCCCAGGTTCTCGTTGAGGCGCTGCGGGTGAAAAACAGGAGGAGTCAGGAAGAGCACAGCTTACGGGGGACCTGGAGCTGCTGGAGGAGTCCAAAAGGCCATGAAGACATTCCAAGGGCTGGACCCCTCTTCTCTGGAGGCTGAGAGAGCTGGAGGTGTCCAGCCTGGAGAAGAGAAGGCTCCAGGGAGATCTCAGAGCCCCTGTCAGGGCCTAAAGGGGCTCCAGGAGAGCAGGAGAGGGACTGGGGACAAGGGATGGGGTGCCAGGATAAGGGGGAATAGCTTCCCCCTTAGGGACAGATGGGATATTGGGAATTAGGAATTGTTCCCTGGGAGGGTGGGCAGGCCCTGGCATAGGTGCCCAGAAAAGATGTGGCTGCTCCTGGATCCCTGGAAGTGTCCAAAGCCAGGCTGGATGGAGCTTGGAACAGCCTGGGACAGTGGAAGTGTCCTTGCCATGGCAGGGCACTGGATGGGCTTTGAGATTCCCCTCCAGCCCAAACCATTCTAGGATCCTGGGATCCTGAGGCAAACCCTTGTCCAGAGCTGGCCAAGCTCCAGCCCAGCCCAGCCCAGCCCATCTACCCAGGGAGGCAGCACAGAGCAGGGCTGGGCTGTGCCACTGCTTGGAACTCACACCCTCAGCACAGGCAGAGGCAAAGGACACTCAAAATGAATTTATTGGGGGCTTCTGGCAGAGCCCTGATGATGAGTGCTATGGCTGAGCAAGGCACAGGCAGCTGAGGAAACCAAATTTGATATTTCCTGATGCTACAGCCCCTTGTCTCTGAGCAATCCTTGAGGCTCTGCTGATTCCCCAAGTCGTGTCAAGTCCCCAAGGGGCTCCTGGAGTTCTGCCTGAACCCTCTCCAAACCATGCCCTCACACTGTTTCCAGCAAGGAATACAGCAAGTGAACTAAAGGGTTCTGCTCTGAGGGCTGCCCAGTGAGGTGGGGCCATGTCCTGTGCAGGTCAGGGCTGGGAGGGGCAGCAAGAGCCAAAGCACCTGCAGAGAAAACTGGAGAGCCCTGTTCTTGTTCATACTCGGATCTAAACCGAACCAACAGCTCCCACAAGCACTTGGAGCATTTCACTTCTGATAAGAAAAGTAATAATTGATTTTATCTGCACCCAATGCAGACTGCTTAAGGCTAAACTGCTTGTAAATCACTTTAACATCGAGCTACACACTAGAAACAAACCTGAAAATGAAAAAGGATTATATTAGAGATCTCTGCAGCTCTCCTGGATACTGGCAAACACAAAGCAGCCTCTCCTTGACCTTCCTTGGAACAATAACACCAAAAGTTTCTGTGCCTGTGTGCATGTGGATCTATCAGCCTACAAAGGCTCGTGTAAATCACATTCCACTATAAAAGCACGAGCTGATAATAGAGTTTCTGTAGAATATCTGCATCTGTCTGGTCTGCATATACAAATCCAGCTGTGTGCAGCTGTGGACACACCTTTCACTCCTACCTCCAGCAGCCCCAGGTGCAGAGCACTCAATTCCCAGGTAGGGAAAAAAGAAAGTCCTTAATATTTTGGACAACCAGAATTTCCTCATTTGTTGCTAAAAATGAGTATGAGACAGCTTGGGGCCCAGCTGTGAGCAGGTATGAATCAGCAGGCAGCAGTGAAGCTATCCAAGAGATCCCAGATAAGTAAGGATGTACCTCCACATGCATCCCACGCTGCCCTGCATCACTCCCCATCTGCAGAGAGGAGAGGGCCCCTCAACCAGGCAGTTTTGTGAGAGCAGCAGTAATCTCCCCAAAGATTGCAATTTTCTTTAACAAAATCATACTCCTTAAATAAAAAAAAAAAAAGAAAAAAAGCCCAGGCATAAAAAAGCTTTGGAGAAGAGCAGCATAAAGGGATGAAAAAAGTTCCCCAGCAGTGTATGGCACATCTGAGGTGGGAGAATTAGACACCAAAGCCCTCTAAATCCATCCCTGCTTCAGGTACCTCCTTTCATCTGCAGCAGGAAGGGGCAGCCAGAGCTCTGCACCGTTTTCTTGTATTTTTAGTTAAAAAGTGTAGTAAGCATTTTAAGAATGATAAGCCCTTGAAAACATCAAGGGAGTGATGGGTTTTCTAACAGGGGGAGGTGCTGAGGGGAGCAGAGAGAGCTCACTCACTGGGACCCTGCCTGTGCTGTGGGTGCAGCCCAACAGCCCAGCCATGGAGGGGATCCCACTCCCAAAGAGAGATCCCAAAACACCCTAAAACCAGAGCAGCTGCTTCCCACAGCCTGTTCTTAGCAGGTATCGTGCTGGGAGGGAGCAGGGAGGAAAGCAGGATAAAGCAGGATGTGTTTTTACATAGAGATAATTTTCTGAAGGAAAATGATAAAGGTCTCACTTTACACTCTGTGGAAATACACTTTTAATCACGCTGTAATTTCTTCTATTCAGGGAGTTTTTTAATTTTTTTTTTTTTTTCAGTAGCAAAAATCCAAATAACATCCAAGATGTGCTGCCAGGGAGCTGTGCTGTGACAAATGAGGTTCCTGCAAGAGCAGTTGTCATCCTGCAAAAGGAGGCACTGAGTGTGCAGCCAGCCCAGCTCTGTGCTCCCAGCACTGAATCAGCCTCCAGGTCCCATCCCCTGCCCTGTGCAGCACACTGGGAACACCCTGGCTGGAGATAATGAGTTTTCTGAGGGCCCAGGACAAGAGGCAAATTACATTAAAAAAATTAGGTGGGAATAACAAGGATTTATATTTAGCCTTCCTCTTTGGGTACAAGCAAGGCTGGAGAAGAACAGAGGAAATTCAGAAAGCAGCAATATTTTATCACAGAATCACAGAATTCTTTGGTTTGGAAGGGATCTTAAAGATCTTTTCCACCCCCTGCCATGGCAGGGACACCTCCCACTGTCCCAGGCTGCTCCAGCCCCAGTGTCCAGCCTGGCCTTGGGCACTGCCAGGGATCCAGGGGCAGCCCCAGCTGCTCTGGGCACCCTGTGCCAAGCCCTGCCCACCCTCACAGGGAAAAATTTCTTCCCTTTAACTAACCTAAATTAATTCTCTTTCAGTTTGAAGCCATTCCCTGTGTCCTGTCCCTCCATCCCTTGTCCCCAGTCCCTCTCCAGCTCCCCTGGAGCCCCCTTTAGGCCCTGGCAGGGGCTCTGAGCTCTCCCTGGAGCCTTCTCCTCTCCAGGTGAGCACCCCCAGCTCTCCCAGCTGGCTCCAGAGCAGAGGGGTTCCAGCCCTCCAGAGCAGAGGGGTTCCAGCCCCTTCCATGGCTCCTCTGGGCTCTCTCCAGCAGCTCCAGCTCCTCCCTGTGCTGGGCCAGCTCTGCAGGTGGGGTCTGACCTGAGCCCAGGGGCAGAATCCCCCTCTCCTCCCTGCTGCCCACGCTGGGGCTCAGCCCAGGGCAGGGCTGGATTTCAGGGAGAGAAAACCCTACACCCCCCAAGCCTGTGGATTCCCAGCCTGCTTTACAACACAAGTACCAAGCAGCACCTCTGCCCAAGCTGAGGATTCCCCCAGGCAGGGACAAGCAGGACAGGTTCCCCCAGGGTCACTCACAGCAATTTTGGCCTTGACAGTGGCCAGCTTGTCCTGGGCTGCTGCCAGCTCAGCGTTGGCCCTGTCCAGAGCCTGCCTCTTGGGCTGCACCTCGCAGAACACGCGGTGGAAGCGCTCGATGTTCAGCACCCACGAGCACAGCCCGGCCGCCGCCGCCGACTTGGTGGCCACGAACTCGGGGTTGAACTTGGGGTCTTGCAGATAGGGCTGCAGGGCTTTGAGGCAGTTCTCGTGGATGTTCTCCTTGTTGAACTTGATCAAGGAGTCCAGGAAGCTGTCTACCCTTGCCATGGCCACTCTGGCTGCTTTCCAGCTCCTGTCCTTGGGGATCTTCCCTCCCGGGGCCGTCAGCACCATCACGGCTGCTGTGACGTTGCTGACAGCAGAAGGAGGTGACCCAAAGGACCTCAGCTCTGTCAGATTGGTCTGAAAAGGGGAAAACAAGGTTGTTAGGTAAAAATGAATGGGCTTTCTTTTCACTCTGCTGCTAATAGAGTCAGGCTCCCAGGCTATCAATCTGATAAATTGGGCTCCTCTGGGCCCCAGCAGTGCTGCCTTTAGATCACTGCTCTGCATGTTTGCAGCACACCTGACCTGCTCCATTTCCTGCTCCTGACATCCCACACCTGGGACCAGCACAGCCCACTGCTCCTCCCCAGGCTCCTGGGGGAGCAGGAGGTTTTATGCCCTCTCAGAAGGTTGGGATAAATAAGAATGAAATCTATAGAAATAACGCTCAGGCTCTCTAAAACAACCTCCAGAGCTTCCCCTCATGCTCCCTCCTACCTAGGCTGAGATGCCAGTGCCAAATCCATCCTCTGATTCTCACATCCTGCAGCCCTCAGGGTTCAGGGAATGCAGCTGCTGAGAAAGCCCAGGCACCCTCACAGGGCAAGCAGCCAAACTGCACTGGAGGATCCAAAAGGGCATTTTTGTCTCCAACTCCTGACTTCCCAAGTTTTCAAGCTCACTATCACACTATGCATGAACTGCAGACCAAAACAAATTGCAGGTCCATCTCTCAGGCACATCACAGGACCTCAGAATGAACAAAGTTGGAAAAGACCTTTGAGATCATCAAGTCCAACCTATGACCCAACACCACCTTGTCAACTAAACCATGGCACTGAGGACCACATCAAATGGGAACCCCTGCAGCACCCCTGAAGGCCAAACCTTCCAAGGCACAAAAACTGCTCCCAAAACCAATCTCCTGCAATCAGAGCAATGCTTATCTCCTGATCACACCTTCTCCCAGTGGCATCTTCCTTTGGACCAGCTTTGTCTGCTCCTCTCCATGGCAATGAGTGAAGGGGAACGTGGTGCAGCCTCGTGGGTTCTCCGAGTTCCACCAGGAACCCCAGAATTACAGAATTAACCCGGCTGGAAAAGACCTTTGAGATCAGCAAGGCCAACCTGTGACCAAACACGACCTTGTCAACTAAACCATGGCACTCAGTGCCACATCCAATCCTTTTTTACACACTTTAGCACCAGCAGGGATGAAGCTGGAGGAGGGACAATACAATGCACAGAACTTGGGCCACCAGAGGACACAGCCCCTGTCCCCCAGCGAGGAGGAGAACCACTGGGAATCCTCACCCTACCTTGTTGAGGGTGTTGAGAGCAGCCTGGGCAGCTGCCAGGGCAGGCTCAGCCTTGGCCAGGTCCTCCTCACAGTCCTTCTGCTTCTGCTCCACCTCCTGGGCGATGAGGGCCACCTTCCGCTCCTCCTCGTCGGCCACCGCCTTCTTCCTGCTCACCTTCTCCGTCTCCACCCCCACCACCTGGATCAGCTTGTCAGCATCCTCGTTCTTCTGCTTCAGCTCCACCTCCTGGGCTGCCAGCTTGGCCTTCAGCTCATCCACCTGCAGGGCAGAGATCTGGGGGAGCTGGGCTGCCCTGCCTGCTCCTCAGTGCCCAGCACAGCCTCACACCCAGCGGGACCCCAGGGCAGGGAGGGCCTGGCTGTCAGCAGAGTCCTGCTGATGCCTTCAGTTTTATCTTTCATATTTCCCAGGCTGTGCACTGCACTGGTAAATAACTCTGAACTGCACAGAAAGTGTCAGCAAGGTCTCCTCCCTGCTCAGGCACACAGAACAATCCTTCTCCAGCCCCAGAAGCAAGGACACCGCTGCAGCTCCAGCCCCAGAAAGTGCAAACAGCAGGGAATGGAGGAGAGCAGCCTGGGAGGGTGGGACTGCATCCCCTGGAGTGGGATTGGACACGGAGCCCCAGGCTGGAAATGGAGCAGAGCTCATCAAAGGGTGAGAACTCCTGACCCTGAGTCCATGCTGGGTGCAGCCCTGGCTGGGCTCTTGCCCTGCCCCAGGTGGATCCTTTGGGGCCTTTTCATGAATCCCCACTTTATTCCTGTAACTCTGCCCAGCCTCTGCTCCAGGAGCCTCTGCAGGCATCAGTTTCACACAGCCCAGGAGCCCCATCACACAGCAGGCATGTGCAGGAAATCCCTGCAAACCCAAACCCCTCAGCCTTGGGCACGAGCTCTGATGTCCCATCCCCCCTGAGCAGAGGTGCTGTGCCTTGGGGAGGTGACAAGGCTTCAGTTCAGCCACACTTCAGCTTCTCAGCCTCACCAGCAGCAAACCTGGGCATGAGGTGGTTTGGAGCAGGACCTGTGCCCCAGGAACTCCCTGAGCCCCCTGCTCACCCTGCCCTCCCTGGGCACAGGCCAGGGGCAGCACCTGCTCTGAGACCATCAGTCCTGCAGGAAACATGGAATGGTTTGGGTTGGGACCTTAAACCCCATCCAGTGCCTCTGCCATGGCAGGGACACCTCCCACTGTCCCAGGCTGCTCCAAACGCTGTCCAGCCTGGCCTTGGATGGGGATGGGGCAGCCACAGCTGCTCTGGGCACCCTGTGCCAGGGCTTCCCCACCCTCCCAGGGAAGAATGTCTTCCTAACTTCATTTTCACCCCAGAAAAATTGCAGTTGGGATCTGCCAACAGGTCCAGAGCTCTGAGGTTCAAAGGGCTTAAAATGTGATGTCAGATGAGCCTGGGAAGGGACATCCCCTTGAGCTGGCAGCCAGGAGGCCACCAGCATGGCCATGGTGGCAGCTCCTCAGCCCCTGCTCCCACACAGGAGCCCTCAGCAGCGTTTGCACTGGGGGATGCTCACACAGGCTCTCACCTGCAGACAGAAAACCTCCTGCTAGAATCCCCTTTTCAGTGAGTTCACCCAAGCTCTGGGCAGAGCACAGAGGCTTTCACTGCCTCATCTCAGGCTCATAAAGGTTCCCTTAGAGCTCCTGGGGTACATCTTTACCCACACAAAAACACTCACAGCAAGGGAAGCCAGCCACTGGTTTTGGCAATACCATTTTGATACCAGAGGGAGAGCACAGCCTGCAATCCATGAACTGAAGCTGTTGACATTTGGCATTGGCTTCACGTGGAGAGCAGTTCTTCAGGGCTCTCCACACGCCCTCCATCCATCACCATGCCCTGCTCCTGGCTCTGTGGGACTGCTCTCAGCAGGACAAAGGCACAGCTGTAAATCCAGGCTCACAGAATCCCCCCCGTGTAACAAACCCAGCAGCAGCTCCTTGTTCAGCTCCAGCTCTCTGGGGGCTGCAGGAAATTGAAGTGGGCTCTGCTGATGGCTGATATGGCTGTGACCTTCTGCCCAGAAATCAGCCTTTGTGTGCTGGATACACACACAAACGGCAGCTCCAGGGGTTTACAGGGCCAGGACAAAACAAGCAGGGGATTAAAATCCACAGGCACTCAACAGCAGCACAAAGAGCAGGTGTAAGCTCAGCCCCGGGGAATGCACAATGCCCTGCCAAGCACAATGGAAGGGAAAATGACTTTGTCAGGATTTTAAAAAAGCAAGAATGCTGGAGAAGGACTGTTTGCAAGGGCCTGCAGTGACAGGACAAGGGGGAATTACTTCAGACTGAAGGAGGGCAGGGTTAGGTTGGCTATCTGGAAGCAATCCTTCTCTGGGAGGGTGGGCAGCCCTGGCACAGGGTGCCCAGAGCAGCTGGGGCTGCCCCTGGATCCCTGGCAGTGCCCAAGGCCAGGTTGGACAGGGCTTAGAGCAGCCTGGGACAATGGGAAGTGTGTCTGCCCATGGCAGGAGGTGGAAAAGGATGTCCTTTAAGATCCCTTCCAACTCAAAGAATTTTGTGATTCCATGAGAAACCTGTGAGCAGCTTCCTGAGTGCACAACAATCTGATAAGCAATTAGTAATGTGAGGTGGAAAGGGGAAGAGCAAAGCAAATGAGAAATTCAAGGGTAATGTGCTGTGACTTCATCAGGGAAAGGAAGGGAGAAGCCCTTGCCTACCACCAGAACAGCATGAGAAAAATTATTGAAGAGAAGAAAACCTGGAGGGCAGGCTCCCAGAAGAGTCATTTTATCTGATTGTCCCTGCCTTGTTTCAAGAACACAAAATACATCAAAAGGTCAGCGATTAATTGATAGCGGCAGGCAGGCTGGAATCTGGAATGCAGTGATGCAATATTAACCACAGCCATCCTCAATTACTCAGCAATGGGCGCTGACCTCTGGGTGGCACACAGCACTCTGAAAAACAAATGACTCATCCCACACATCTTCCCAATCCATTATCTCCTTATCTCCTAACAGGAAGGAGGCTTCAGCTTCCCCCAGCGCTGAGGATGTGCTGGCCACAGGGAGAGGTGGTTGTAAAACATTGCTGGAGGAGCAAAGTTGGTCAACAGCATCCAGGTGTCCAAATCTCCACAGGAAAGAAAAAAAAGAAAGGGGTAGAGGGGACCACAATGAAAGGTGGCAGAGAGGTTATTTTGAAATGGGAGCAGCAAAGTAAAAGATACCTGCAGCCCCTGATACAACAGCCCCTCGTGCTGAGGCCACTCTGAGCCTACAGAAATCCACAAATCTCATCCTTAACTGGGCCCTGGAGAATGCCAGGGATGAGCACCAGTCCCCAGAGCTACAGCACAGGCAGGTGATACCCAGGGATCAAAATCCTCCCCCTTTACTTTGAAAATTCCCTCAGCACATCGCTCCCAACACAACCTGCAGGTGACACACCTGAGTGAGAGAGAGAACTCTCCACTTCCTCAGCCCCAAGACCAAGTATTTCCATGGGTGAATGTAAAGTTCAGCCTTTTAAACCCAATACTGATAAATATCCACACTCTGCTTTCAAATCAACAGCAGTTTTGACTATTGCGCACATCTGGTAATTTAGGTGTTTAATTTTAGGCCCCCAGTGCTAATTTTAGTCTTGAATTTGACATGTTTGTCCTCACTGCTCTGCATCTTAATTACCTGCTCAAGGAGGCACCTCTCAGCCCAGCCTCAGAGCAAGCAGACACCAACACTGAGCTCTTTCATCCTTCTGGGGTTTGATTTTCCCATCCTTCCCATTGCCTCCAAGTCTCCCACCACTGCATTGGGGCTCAGCAGAGAACCTTCCCACACAGCACCCACTGAAGAGAGGCCTGAAGGATACAGAAGAGCTCCCATGTGTCACAACAGACCCAGGGACTTGTTCTCAAAATATTCATTTCATATTAGCTGCTCCCAAAAAAATAAACCTAATCCATCTTAGTCCTGAAAAAACAACAGCAGCCCACAGGTCCATCAGAACTATTGCCTGCATGGGTGAGGTGAGGTTGTTGGAAAATATACCAGGTTTAAAATTTATAATTTAATCATTTCAGTCAGGTTTGTTTGCCTTTGTCCCCGGGGAAGGGAATTTATGTTTCTTTCCAGGGCATTGTTCCCCTAGGCAAGGCCTGATGAATTTAACATCTTAACAGACTGGGAATAGCACAGAAGATACAGAAAAGATAACGACCATCAGCTCCAAACATCACCCCGGCATGGTCTGAGACACCTGGTCTGGGAAAAGAGAAATAAGAATGAAACCCAATTAGCACCAGAGGTAATGAGAACCTAATTAGCATCAGAGGGGAAAAGATCTGGAACCAACAGGAAACCAAAGACTAAGAACTCCACAACTTGATATCAATGAACACTGAACCAAAGAATCTCTGCATGTTTTGACTGCATAAAGTTTGTGAAAAATCTGGCAAAATTCATGTGCTATGGAATGATTTTCTCTGCACACTCAGGCTGTGTGTGGATGAAATGATTTCTGTTGCACATCCTGGCTAGAATACAACAACCCCTTGATTCTCTAACACTAAAAGCGTTGTTGGAGGGGTTTTGTTTTTCCTGTAGTTTTGGTGACAGGGTGAGGTGTGTGCTGGGCAATGAGGGCACGGCCTTGAGGCTCTGGTGGGTGCCACCAGTGCTCTCTGCTACCCCCTCTCTCAAAGGAGATGCTAAAACCTGCTCAGGGGACGTGGCAGTGCCCACCCCTGCCATGTCCTGCTCTGCAAGCAGAGGCTGTTTGAAGGGAGATGGAGATATCAGCATTGAGAGCACCAGCCCAGCCCATCCATCACCTCCAGGAACACTGAGTCCCCTGAGTGTGACAGATGTGATCGATGCCCCCAGCGCTCCCCAGAGCAGATGTGTGGAAGGGGATGGAGCTGCCAGTCCTTCCTCCTCATCAACCCCCCTGCATTCCTCCAGAGCAGCTCCAGGAGAGCCTCATTTGCTGCTGGAGAAGCTTTGTGAGCAAACGTTTGTGAGAGTTAATAGAATATGAAACGGAGAGCAAAATGGGAGCGTAGCAACAGATGTAGGTGTCACTGCAGAGGGGGCTGGGAAACACCCAGAACAACTTCTAGTCACTGCCAGAGGAGAGTGCCAGTGGAAGTCTTCAGCTGGGGGATTTTGGGATGAGTGATGTGCATTTCAGACATGTGTAGCCTTCCTTAAAGATGGATAGCATAATGGAAGGAAAAATGAACATCAGCCTCATTTTAACAGCATGCACTGGTTAGTTTGAAAGAGTCTTGCTGAGGTTATTGTAGATTTCCTGGATGCAACTCCAAAAATCACTGACTGTCCTGTATTTTCTAAGCTGTTTTGTCACCACAGCTGAAATTTAACCATTAAAAGAGGATGGCGGAGCCAGCTGGATCCCAATCTCATTTTATGTACTGAAATCTTTCAGTTACCTCCCAAACAGCAGAGACTGGGCACACGCCTCTCCATTCTCCTTTTCAGTGCAGAGCATCACTTCTGCTCCTCCAGAAACCCAGCTCAAGCCAGACTAGAGCCAAGATCCAGCCCAGATTTCTTCCCTGTAAAGCTCTCCCTCGAACCAGACAAGGAAAACAAGGAAAACCAACCCCAAGGAGTCCTTACCTGTGCAGAGGTGCTCTTGAGCTTCTCCAGGCCGTTCTCCAGGCGCTCCATTTTTGCCTTTAGCTCCTTGTCCTTCCTCAGCAGCAGGCTCTGGTAGAGTTTGATTTGCTCCAGGAAGGACTTGGGGGTGGTGTAGTTGTAGCGGCGCTCGTTGCTGAGGTACAGCCGGGACACCTCGTTGACACTGATGTGGACGTGGGCCATGAATTTGCTTATTGAATCCTTGACTGAATCCTAAAGGGAAGATGGGAACATGAGGAGAAACAGTTTTAAATAGAAAACTATATATAAACACAGGTCTGTGCTGAATAGAAAGGAATTTGGTAACTTTTGATTCTGCTGCGGCACAATCCAGGGTGAAACACCTCAGCTGATCCCTTTTCACCGTTATCTCTAAAATAACTTTGTTGCTCATGTGCTTTATACCCCTTTTTTATATCTTTTTATCTCACACATTATCTTATTCCAAGCAATTTCTCTACAAAATAACAGCTCTTTTAAGTATAATTTTGGGCTTTTCTCCTGTACAAATGGGAAAAGTGCACACTCCTAAAAAGAAACATTGTAGGCTTTATTCTTCCTAGATCCTGCCTGGAAAAGCTAAATAAACAGAAATGAATCTCTATTCTAGTAGCAGATTGTCATCACTGAGAACTTGACCTATCTTTGCCCTTGGTATTTCCAGAGAAAAATGAAAACAATTATCTGATTTGCTTCTCCTCCGTTTTGCTGCTTTGGAATGTGGTTTGGGGATTGTTTATCCAACAGGTGAATTGGTTTTACTTAATGACCAATCTCCATCCAGCTGTGTCAGGACTCTGGTGAGAGTCACAGGTGTTTCATTAGTATCTTGTTAAGCCTTCTGTAAGATCCTTTTGTGGTGGCATTCACAGGGGTCCCAGGATGAGGGAAGAGATGAGAATCTTGACTCCATGTTTCAGAAGGCTGATTTGTTATTTTATGATATATACTATATTAAAAGAAAATGATACAGTAAAGCTATACAAAAAAGAATAGAAGAAAGGATTTCATCAGAAGGCTAGAAAGGAAAAGAAAGGAATGGAATGATAATAAAATCTTGTGACTGCTCACAGCCTCGACACAGCTGGCTGTCATTGGTCACCAAGTAAAAACAATTTCACATGCTGGCTAAACAATTCTCCAAATCACATTCCAAAGCAGCAAAACATGGAGTAGCTGAAGCTTCCCAGCTTCTCAGGAGAAAAGATCCTAATGAAAGGATTGTTCAGAAAATATGTCTGTGACATCCTTTCTCTATTCTTTAGCATAGTTTTAATATAGCACAGTACGATATAGCACGGTACAATACAGTATA
The DNA here is from genome assembly GCA_025504685.1 of Leucosticte australis. Classification (NCBI taxonomy): domain Eukaryota; kingdom Metazoa; phylum Chordata; class Aves; order Passeriformes; family Fringillidae; genus Leucosticte; species Leucosticte australis. Next base: position 5,905,117 of record JANIJU010000020.1, on the reverse strand, counting down.
ATATAATAAATATGTTATTATATGATTAATATAATATAATATAATGTAATAGAATAATAAATTGACCTCCTAAGAATATGGAGTCAGATTCATCTTTCCTTCCTGCCACGGGGTACCCCGCATATACCGCGGGCTGTGGCCAGCGCTGTCCCCAGTGTCCCCCAGTGTCCCCAGCCCAGGAGCTGTGCTGGTGCTCACCTGCAGGCTGTCCATGTCCCGCAGGAAGCGGAGGCTGACGGACTCCAGGGCCTGGCGGGGCCAGGGCTGGAAGCAGTCCATGGTGGTGCAGCTGGCCAGCGCCGGGAAGCGGCGGCTGCGGAGGCGCAGCTTGGGGCCCACGGGGGACAGGCACAGAGCCACCTGCGGAGCAGGAGAGGGCACTGAGGAGCAGGGCAGGGGCAGGGACAGCAGCACCTGGCCTGCTGCTGAAACAGTGAAATTTAATAAGATAGAAATTATTTCAGATTTAGGTAAAATGTGCCGGTTTAAATTATTAAATCTGTAACTTGCTTGCGTATGTTGTTTAGTCTGTTCTCACAAAAAACCTATACCCACAAAAGAATGTAAAAAGAACTAAGAGAGGCCTCTTAAACTTTGAAACAAACTACAAGAAATGAACAAAATTACTTAAGAGTTCTTTCTGTACTTTCTAATAAAAATATTAGCTACAAGTGTAACACAAAACTATTACAAACTAGTATATTAGTTTTTAAATATATTTAAATACTAAATATTATTATAATTAATAATTAATTATAGGGCATCAATCAAGAAGTGTGTGCTTAGTAGTTTGTAGAATCCATAAAATGTGTGTAATATAAAAAATAAACAGCCTCTGCTTGATCATATTGGTCAGTTGCTCAGGAGTCCTGGATTCCCACAATAGAAGGCAAAACAACTCCTTCTCCAGCTGGGGACCAAGGACAAATGATCCAAATCTCAGGCCCAAGAGCACAAACAACGTGGGCTGAAGAGAGAAAACAAGAAGGATGGGACTGCATAACCTAAAGCTGTAACTGGACAATTAACTCAATATGCAAATGGACCACAGATGGAAACTAAACTTTGTTTAGGAAAATATGCCTCGAAGAGCTGGTTCTTGGCCTTGGTTCACAGAAAAACCAAGATAGGATAGAGGCCGCATACCCCTGGGGCTTGGACCTCTGGGATTTTGTCTTTCTGGCTAGGGAAAAGTACTGGAACTAGCTACTAAAACAATAACAGGCTACAAATATGTGTGTGAAGAACACAGAGAATCTGTAAAAGGAAAAAGGCAAAAAATCATTCAGCACCAACCCCTCGTGCTCCATCTCACCTTCAGCTGCCGTCGGACGCGCTCGATGAAAAACCTCCAGCAATTCTCCCTGGAATCCACCAGCCCCCGGCCCCTGACTTCATTCCTCACACTGCTGATGATGTTTTCCACTTCATCATCAGGGAAGAGATCTGGGATTTCCCCTAGGAGAGGAGGGCACGTTTGGGTTTACACATGTGGATGTTGTTGTAGTCTCAGAGCAAAGGGAAGCTGCTGTCCCCCTCTTCAGGGGCTCAGGGAAGTCCCCTCCTCAGGTAAAACCCCTGCACAGGTCCCCCTGGGCCCCAGAAGCAGCAAAAGGGCACAGAAGGTCATTCTGCTGAAAAATAAACATCTGTGAGAGCAAACTTCCTAATAAAACACAAGGGAAAGGAAGATAGAATAGAGTCAAAGCGCAGAAAATAAATTTTTTTTTAGCTCTGCAGTCTAATTAGGTTAAAAAAGAAATATTCAAATCCCTAATATGCCATATGTATTATAAAATCATTGTAGTTTTGCAAGTGCATTAATTAAATGTAAAATTTTTGCAGCTGTTCAGGGCCTTTTCCAACTGTGGCCAAATAACTCCCAGACCATCCAAACATTTTACAAGTTACAAATCTTGTAAAAAACTTTTATAAGTTAATAGTTAAGCAGCTGTTTGCCAAAAATGCAACCAACCACTTTTGTTTTCTTAGTGTTTCCTTAATATATCACATATTCGCTTTCCTTTCTGGCTTCTGATTTGATTAAAATCATCATTATTGAGCCAGATACTTTCAATACGAGCACTGATCACTTAAGGAAATACACTAATCAGAAATCTGCTCATTCCTCAAAGAGATTAAAAGGTGTATTTTGTTCTAGATAATGACAACAAGTGAAACAAGTAATTAAGACACTTCCCACTATCTCAGGCTGCTCCAAGCCCCATCCAACCTGGCCCTGGACATTTCCAGGGATCCAGGGGCAGCCAGAGCTGCTCTGGGCACCCTGTGCCAGGGCCTTCACCTTAGACTTGAGCATAGCTAATTGGACAGAAACCAAAAAATCCTGCCTGGGCAATTCACTAGAAAAAGAAGTGAACAAAGAAACGAATGGCTTTTGTGAGGTGTTTTACCAGGAGCAAAGACCTCCTGCACCTGGCTCAGTTTTTCTCTGTTTGTTACCTTCCCTTTTATTAAACCTTTTTGTTTCCAACACCACAACAGAAGCCATCCTGCTGATTTTTATCCCTCCAAGGGTAGCTGAGCTATCTTGGGTGTGCTGTAGACCTCTGAGAGCTTATGAGACCTGCCTTGAGGAGGCTCCTATAACACGAGGGCTGTACCTGATGCCAGGAAGTCGTTGACCAGCACCAGGAACTGCTCGTCCGCCACCTGCGCGTCGCTCAGCAGGAACACGGAGCCCACGCTCTTCAGCCCGGCCTTCAGGTACAGGTTTGCCAGGTCTGCCTGCAGGGGGGACACCAGCAGGGCTTGCATGCTGCAAAGCATGGGCCAGGCAAAGAAATGGGATCATTCAGAACCGGCCCAGTGGCTGAGAACATCAGCACAGCTGAGGCTCAGGGCTGGGCTGGGATGTCCTGAGGGCGCTGCCAGTGGAGCCCAGGTGTGGCTGCAGCCCTGGGCAGACACACTCCAGCAAGGCATGTGCTCCTCTCCACAGCAGCATGTCGTGTCTGGGGTGTTTCAGTATCTCAGTTAGGTCAGAAGAGCTCTCTAAGGACATCATATCCAGCTGTCCCCCCTGAGTGGCCAAGGCCATCACTAACCCATGTCCCCAAGTGCCACATCCACATGGCTTTTAAATCCCTCCAGGGCTGGGCATTTCACCACCTCCCTGGGCAGCTGTGCCAGGGCTGGACAGCACTTTCAGTGAAGAAATATTCCCTAATATTCACCCTGAGCCTGCCCTGGCCCAGCCTGAGGCCGTTCCCTCTCCTCCTGTCCCTGTTCCCTGGGAGCAGAGCCCGACCCCCCCCCAGCTGTCCCCTCCTGGCAGGAGCTGTGCAGAGCCACAAGGTCCCCCCAAGCCTCGTTTTCTCCAGGCTGAGACCCTTTCCAGCTCCCTCAGCCTCTCCTGAGGCTCTAGCCCCTTCCCCAGCCCCGTTCCCTTCCTTGGACATGCTCCAGCCCCTCAGTGTCCTTCCTGTCCTGAGTGTCCCAGAGCTGTCCCCAGCACTGGAGGTGTCCCAGCAGTGCCAGCACAGGGGATGGGCAGTGCCCTGGCCCTGCTGCCACCCCAGAGCTGAGTCAGCCCAGGTGGCCTTGACCTCTTGCCCACCTGGGCTCACAATCATCCTCCCCTGTTCTCTTTCCCAATACACAACAACCCTCCAGGGCAAACTCTGCTCTTTTTTTCCTTCCCCTCCATTTCAAGTCCCCCACCTTGAGGTCAGGGACGCCGTAGCCTTTCCTCAGGGTGATCTGGAAGACCTCCAGGGTGCTGAGGAAGGCAGCCAGGCGGGTCAGGCTCTGCTTGCCCGTGCCTCCCACGCCGACCAGGAGCGCGTTCCCCCGCGGCGCCTCCAGGATGCGGCTGATGCGGCAGCTGCACCCAGGCATGCAAAACCTCTCATTAATAACAGCACTCGCCCATTTCTCTGCCCACTGCTTTTCAATACATATTTTATTCACTAGGAAATTGTGTTCTGAGCGGGGTGAAGAATGGCAGTCTCGGAGATGTGGCAGCAATCAATGCTCATCTCTGCTGAGACCTGTTCAAAAAACCCCAAAGTTTGGTGGCAATTTAAAATGTGCTTATTTTTTTTCCCCACCTGTTGGACAGAACAATGTTTAAGTGAAGGTCTTTGCGGGGAGTGCAAGGGGAAAAGGATGTTACATTGACCTGTAAAAACTGAGAGCAAAGTTCAAGGCTCTGACCCTCCTCCCAAGAAAAACCCCTCTTCTCAAGGCTTTGGGATTTGTGTACAGGTGAGCCCTGCTGAGCATTACAGAACATTCACACCTGGCTGGAATGGCACAAACCTGCCTCGAAAACAATCTCTGTTCCTTTTATCCACACCACTACATAAGAGTGAGATTTTCTCACTCTTACAGTGAATTTGCTGTTATTTCCCAGGTCTGCTCACCTGAGAGCCCTGTGGTGAACTCTGCCTCCCTTTTGTTCTCTTTAAGCAAATGCTGACACCCCCACACATTCTCCACTAGGTGAGGGGGGTCCAGAGGATCCCACCTGTGGAACCCTCCCTGTCCAGGGTCTGAAAAAAAAGCCCCAATCCTTTATTCACCTCCCCTCACTATTTTCCTAGATTAATCTAATTATTTTTCACTTAAGACTGTGAGAAACACTACCCTGCTTTATTACAACTCCAGTATTCCATAATCTATGCACAGACTCTGACCGAATTTTTTATAATTTAATAATTTCTGTGAAATTATTTCCATAAAAGCAATCCAGACTGTGAGGAGAGCTTTAGCATTCCTGCTCTGAATTACCCAGGCCAGCTCTGCCCGTGTCCCTGCCTTGATGTGCTCCCCAGGGCTCCATGTAGTGACACAGCCCTGGATGAGGTGACTGACAGGTATCCCCCACGGCCCTGCACGTATTAAGTCATCAGATGTCTTTTTTCCATCTTTTTTTTTCCTTCCAACTGAAAATCTCCAGCAAATTCAAGCTGACATTCAGAAGCTGCTTGAGATGGAAAAAGTTGTGTATTTCAGCCAAATGCAATTTCCAAATGCAGTGAATGAGATTCACTCGGCTCCAGTGAAATTGTCAAGTGCTGCTGGATGCTCAAATCTTGCTTTCCTCATTATTCTCAGTATGAACTGGAGGGGCAGTGCCGTGTTTGGCAAATTCCAATTGCAAATCCCCATTTATGTAAAGTGCAAGAGCAGCACAGGGCCAATATTCAAGCAGAAATTCAGCAGATTCCATGGCCCCCATGGATGGAGGAGGCAATGCCCAGACTGTCAGGGAAAATCTGCCCCAGCCCAGTGGTCAAAAACACAGGTTAGGAGCTCTTGGAACAGACAAATTTTTACATATATATATATATATATATATATATACACACACACACATGTATATCTATACATGTATTTATATATACATGTATATATATATATAGATACATTTGTATATATATATACACATTTATATATATATATATTTGTGTATATATACATTTATGTGTATAAATATATATATATGCAACTGCTACTCCTGGATATATACAGATATATTTAACAGGCTGCCAGGTCCAGTGAGATTTAAAACCACCCACCCTGGCTGCAGCAGGTCAGGGGCTTCCTCCCAGCTTTGAGTCCCAAATCTGCACCTCCTGGGACTAGGTTTCTGTACAAATTCAAGCTCTGATTGCCAGGGCAGCTCCATCTCCTGAAGCCACTTAAGGCCAGCTCTGCATCCCAGCGCCCAGAAGCAATTCTGTCTCTGCTGGGATTCCCCCAGGCTGTGTGTGAGAGCTGGAGGTCCCCCCAAAGCGTGCAAACAGTTTCATAATAATCAGCAGGAGGCTTATTTTCATATAGTCCCACATGTCCAATTTCCAGCTGGAATCCACCTGCACCTCCAGGCATCCCCATGCAAGCAGGTTTTCCAAAGGATCAAAGCAGTTTAAATGCCTCCATCCTTTAAAAGCAGTAGGCTGAATGCACATAATCTTACTTTATACAGAGGAAAATCCCTCTCAGGGCCTGGGTAAATGTGGCCCTAAAGCAGCAGTTAGCATTTGGGGGAAGCCCAGTACAACCAGTTCTGTCCTAGCTGGCAAGGGAAGACACAAAAGCACCTGAATGTCACATCCGAGAAATGTTTATGCAGCGTCCAGGACCTGGCACTTGGCCCTGTAGAACTACAAATTATTTGCCTCAGCCCATGCATCCATATTCCTACATCCTCCAGGAAACCCCACAAAACCACCTGCACAGACAAATGATGGGGGAATAAAGGCAGAAAAGCCCTTACACGTGGCTCATGGCATCCTCAAACAGTACCAGGTCCATGGCAGCGTTGACTTCGTTGTAGCTGTCCAAGGCTTCCACGAGGATCTGGTTCAGCTCCTCCCAGCTTGGAACTGGCCTGTAGGCAGGTTCCCCAAGGCCTTTGGCAAAATGGCAGTAAATATTCATGTGTTTGGCCTGCTCTAAAGTGTCCTCAATGTCCTGTAAAAGAGAAGAAAATAGAGAACAAATGCAGGGAAACCCACTGCAGCTCTGAGCCACCTTCCAAGGGAACTACGGTGTTCCAGCCTTTTTATGTCCACACAGCTGCACCTGCGTGTTGGAAAAGGGGAAACAGGCTCAGCAGTGAAAGAGAGGGAAAGGAAAACCCCCAGAACTGATTTCCCTTACAATAAACCCACTCTGTTCCATTCTCATCAGCATTAGACCTCAGCAGATCTCCACACTTACGTCGTAGCATTTCTTCACCATCTCCCGCTGGATTTTATCAAAAGTGTCCCAATCCACTTCCTCAACCATCCTGTCCCGGTACACCCGGTTTGACTCGTGCAGGTAGAGCTTCACCAGGTCTTGGGGCTGCTTCAGGCATTCAGGGGTAGAGAATAGCAGGCCCTGGGGAGAGCAAAGACAGCCAGGAAACCCAGGCTTGGCCCCGAGGGACTTCACCCCAGCACCACCAGGCTGAGTCCCCCTCACCCAGCCTGCAGCTGAGCCACCCCACACCAAACACCCAGGGAATGTGTCCTCTGTGAATCCACAACTCCCAAAGCTGCTTCTCACCCCAGAGGGGTTTGAGTTGGAAGGGACCTTAAGGATCATCCCATCCCAGCCCTGCCATGGCAGGGACACCTCCCACTGTCCCAGGCTGCTCCCAGCCCCAGTGTCCAACCTAGCTTTGGGCACTGCCAGGGATTCAGGGGTAGCCACAGCTGCTCTGAGCACCTAGGGCTTCACCACCCTTTACAGCCAAGGATTCCTTCCCAAGATCCCATCCAAACCCACTCTCTGTCAGTAGGAAGTCATTCCCTGTGTCCTGTCCCCCCATCCCTTGTCCAAAGTCCCCCTCCAGCTCTCTCAGAGCCCTTCAGGCCACAGTCAGTTCACTCCAGAGCACTCCTCAGGCTGAACAACCTCAGCTGTGCCAGCCTTGCCTCCCAGCAGAGCTGCCCCATCCCCTGATCACCCTGGTGTCCCTCTGGGCTCCCTCCAGCAGCTCCAGGTCCTTCCTGGGAGGTTCCCTGGTGCTGGGACCCCCGAGCTGGACAAGTGCTTCAGGTGAGGTCTGACAAAGCAGCACAGAGGGGTAGAACCACCTCCCTGAACCTGCTACCCACAGCTCTGGGAATGTTTCCCACCTTCTTTTGAGGGTTTACACTCATTACACCCTTTTTAATCCCCCTCCCCTGGCTGGGCTGGGCTCCTGCTCTCAGCATCTGGGGCTCTGCAGAGCCAGGCACCAGCCCAGCCACGTGGTTCTCCCATCCCATCCCCATGCCATGGGTGCTTTGTCAAGAAGGGAAAAAAGGTTTGGAAATGTTACTGGTGGCTATTTTTTCTTTTAATCAATTAATTCTAATTAGGTGCATTCTGCCTGCAGGAAATATCAGTTGCTGTCTGCTTAGCACAGTATGTTTACCATGAACTCTATTAAAATGCATAAAAGAATTATATTTCAAAGAGGTGTCGCCTATACTAAGCCTATTAACAGCACACAGGGTTTTCAATGGTATGAATTAAACAGACAGCTTTTATTCCTAACATCTAATTATTTATACATTAAATATTAAAAGCATTGAAAGCAATGTAAAGCAGGCCCTCTCAGCTCACTGGTCCATGGCTCTGATTGTTTGGGTTTCACATCTGTCAAATTATTTTATTTATTTCAGGAAAAAAATATGGTGAGAAAATCTGACAACTCAAAGAGAGGAAGGAAAAACACATCAGATCCTAAACTGATTAAAATTAAAAGTCACTCAATCTCTCTTAAAGGGACTGAATCTAAAGACCCCCACAACCCAAAAGCAAGAGGGACACGTGGCTGCGGGTCACTGCATCTGGCATGGAGGTGGGGCCAACATTTAAAAGAAACAAACAAAAAAAGAGGATGGGGAATCTCCTGAAAGGAGAAGGAGGAGCATTCCTGTGACCCCCTGGCCCAGAGCTGGGATCTGGCAGAATGTTTTCTGTTACCCCCCAGCCCTGGCACATTCAGCAGTTCAAATTAAAGCCTCCCACTGAAATGCTTCTCTCTGAAATGTTCTCTCCCTGCGCCTCCCAAAGCCCAGATTAACTGAAGGCAGCATTTACCCAGACCCACATCTCACATCTGAGCTGCTGCTGCTGCTCAGCCGAGCACAGTGACAGCCCTGACTCCTTCCTGCCACAGTGGAGTTATTCACTTCTTCAAGGTCCTGGTCCCAGATCTCCCTGTCTGTCTCTGCTCCAGCTCCTGTCTGATGCAGGCACAAGGCTCTGACCTCCACGTCCCCACTTTGTGAAGCAGATGTTAACAAGGACAGTGACAAATGACCAGCTGGGGGTTTAGAACAGGCTACGGTGCTGACCCTCGGTGTGGCTGCTGAGGAATTTATCAAATTTTATTAATCAGCCTGAAACTCTGAAGGGCTCTTTGAGCAGCAACACCAGCTGCTCCAAAGCATGAGACTGCTGGGGAAAACAGGAAAACAAAATCTCACCAAGGATGGAAGACAACATTTCTGGAGCTGAACAAGTTTGCTTTGGTAGAGTGGTTGGTAATTCAGTTTCAGTGGTAAAATCAACCCTGGTTTGGATTGATTTATCACTCTTTAACTGCCATCCTGCATGCCTAATGCTGAGCACCTGAGAGGACGTGCTGGTACAGCCACCAAGCTTCCCTGGCTCTGGCAGAGCCACCCCTGTCCTCTCCTCAGGGCCAGCAGCCCACAGAGCATCCAGCCCCTGCCCCAAGCAGGAAGAGCTTCCCTGTGTGGTGGGGTGGTGCCATGGACCCCCACACCCACACCATGGGGTGGGGACCACCGAGACAAGCCCAGCTCCAGCACCCTGACAACAGCCACTGCTGGAAGGGCTGGGGTCAGGAGCCCAAAGCTCTCTCCAGTTTGTCCTTTTTCCAGCCAGAGGACACTTCAAACCCCTCAAAACCTACACCTCCTTCTGGAGCTGTGCATCCCTCCCCACTAGCCACAGACGAGGCTAGAAGGTAAATAGTCATGGGTGATGGCTCTGGAATCCATTCAAAGCCAACCAGGGGTCAGGGAATGGCCCCAGGTCACCCCCTGAGCCCAGGGGACACCCATGCTGTGTCATTACTGAGTGGGACACTGTGTTTGGCTCACCAAGGGCCAGAGGGACCTCAGCTGCCTGTGACACGGGGACAAACTCCAAATGGCACAGGACAGGAGCTGCACTTACTTGGAAGATATTGGAGAAGTCTCTGAGGTTGAAGACGTAGTGGAACTTGACAGCAGTTGGCAGGAAAGTGGCAGCCACCTTCCGGTGCAGCCCCAGGGCCAGGGCAATGAGCTGCTGGGCTGATTTTTGCACAGCCTCTGAGAAGTTCCCACTGGCCAGGTGCTGCACCAGGATGGTGCTGTAGATCCTGGACAAGGAGTCCTGGTCAGGGTTGGAGAGAGCGAAGACACAGAAGTGACGCTGAGGAAGAGAAAATGAAAGGTGGAAAGGTCAGAGAGATGGAAACCACCTCCCAGGTCAGTGCCCTTTCTGTGGCTGGACACAGCATGGAACAATCTCATCTGGGCTCCACTTCCCAGGAAAGGCTGGCCCAGATGATCTTTGGAGGTCCCTTCCAACCTGGGATGCTCTATGATCCCATGACTTGAAGTCCACCAGAACTATGTCCCCCCTCCAAATTCCCAGCAGAGGACAGCTGGCAGGAGACACCTTCTGCTGGCTGAAAAAGGGATTTTCAGTGACATTTCACAAGGGAAGCTCAGTCCACTGAAGAGCTGAGAGGTCTGAAGGCCCCACAGAGCCCTGGTGAAGCCCAGGCCTGTCTCTGGTAGGAGCAGCCCCAGAAGGTGCCACCTCCCAGAAGACCCTTTGTTGATGAGGAACTTGCAGAGGAAGAGAACATGGAATGGCTAAGGTTAGAAGAGACCACTGAGATCATGTCCAACCTTTGAACAAATCCCAAAGCACACTGTGGAGTACCATTTTGGAGTTCATTTTTGAACACATCCAGAGCTGGTGACTCCACCACTTCCCTGGGCTTCAAGTTCCAATGCCTGACCACCAAAAGACTTTCAAGAACTCTGGTCCAGCAGTAAGTATCAGCTAGAGGAAGGTAAAATCTGCCTGTCTGAACCAGAAGTTTTCCTGAGAGTGGGTGTCCAGCTGCCTGGGAACTTGTGACTTCTTCCTCCCACTGAGCAGCAAAACAAGAGGAAACACAAAGAAGGGAGAAATTCCATCAGGAATCAGTCACTTCATGCTGTTTCCACTGATTGAATGACAGCAGGATCTGCCACAGGTTCTCCTGAAGCCTTGAGCCTGAGCAACCCACCCAAAGACCAGGGCCATGGAGCAGGGCTTTACCTGGAGCCGGGGGTTGATGGTGAAGCTCCCTGCAGTGGGGTTCATGCAGGACACGTACTGCACGTTGCTGATCTCCTTCAGGGACAGCCTGCTCCTGTCGTACCTTGGGGCACAGCAAAAGCCACAGATGGTGACCACGCACCCTGGGTGTAAGAATCCCTGTCTGCCCAGGTGGGTCAGTCAGTAGAGCATGAGACTCAATCTCAGGGTTGTGGTTGGAGCCCCACACTGGGCACCAACTGTAAGAATCCGTGTCTGAATGGGCTGTACAGGTCCAATCCAGCAAACTATGGACCCCAGCCCACAGGATCTTACATGGACAGAGGCAAAAGACCAGAAGCACTCTTCTCCACGTGGGCACCAACGTCCTGTGTTCATTTCCAAGGTGGGAAAGATGGTGGGAGACTTTTAACCCGGGGGAATGGGGGGCGGAGGAAGAGGAGCACAGCCAATGGGTGTCACAGACACATTTTATGAAAATCCTTTCATTAGGAGCTTTTCTCCTGAGAAGCCTCAGAAACGAAATGTAAACAATGATTATCTGCTACTGTGGAATGCAACCAGAGCTGTGCCCCTGTCCCTCCTCAGCACCCTGGGCTCAGCAGGAGCACCAAGGGTGCACCAGAGGTGCTGCTGAGAGCAGGGCAGGGAGCCTGGACCCACCTGGGAGGGGACAGGTAGCACACATGGTGTCCCCAACACACAGCATTGCTCCCACACAGCCTCTCTTTGCCCAACCTCCCCAACACCCACAGCCCTGCATTTCTGCATCCACCCCACTGTGCCCGTGGTTGGGAAGATTTTGTTCAAGTCTGGGCACACACAGCCGAGGAGACTGGGAATGTCTCTGTGTCTCTGCCTGGTTTTTCCTGTGGAAGAGCTGTGAGTATCCCTGCCCTGCTGGCTGCAGTGTAAAACACTCCACTCTCCTTCCAGAGCACTGCTGCTGGTTTTCCTACAGATTACTGTGTCTGGAAAATGACTGTTTGCTGCTGCCTGGCTGAAAACAGCACCAGGAGCTCGCAGCAGGGGCAGTCCATGGCCTCCCCCCATGCTCAGGGAATGTTTGCTGGGGACATGGGACAGCCCAGGGTGCACAGTGCTCTCCTCACCCACAGCCTCCCAGCCAGCTCCACCACGGGATGGGAAGAGGGCTCTGCATTCATCTCAAACCCCCCTCCCAACACCAGCCTGGACAAAAAGGTCTCAGCCAGTCTTTGCACCTGTCATCTTGTGTTCCACCCACCAAAGACTGTGAACTTTGGGTTTTATAGGTGTGGCAATCAGTAGTGTTGTAGAATTTTTTGTTAGATGACAGCTTAAGGGAAATATGAGCTTCAATCTAATCTTATATTTCTGCTTTTTTGCTTGCTAGCTTTTAACAGTGCAGATCTGCCAGTCAGCCACCCTAGGGCAAAGCTCCAGCAGGCTCATACCAGTGGCCATAGTCCAGGTGCTGCCTGAGCAGGGTGTGGGGCTGCACGGTGCCGTAGGTGTCCACCTGGGGCATGTTCAGGTCATCCATGAAGTACACCAGCCTCTTGGTGCCTGGGGGGCCGTAATTCCTGCCAGCCTTTTTCTCCAGAGGCTTCTCCAGCACACCTGTAGGGCCAGGAGGGACTGGGATGAGTGCTCTGCCTGCTGCAGGGAGCCCCAGCCCTCCCAGCTCACCTGTGATGTTTGTGGCTTTTTAGGAAGGAAGGGCATGGAGAGAAAACTCATTTGGAAGCTCTGGAAAATTCCCATTTTTTTTAGCAGAAGGCTGAGGTTATGTGCTGCTCTAGACTGGAGCATATTGGGAATATTTACAATGCTGGAGTGATATTTAATGCAGATCACCCCACACTGCTGCACAAAATGTTTTATAGGTTATTGATTTCTTTCACTGCGGCCTGAGCAACCTTTACTGCCTCAGCAAGGGGCAAAGCAAACAGCAGCAACTTTTCTGGGCCCTGGGGGGAATTTCCTGCCAGTTTTCTTGGAGCCCACCCTCCCTCCCAGGTGCTCCCAGCCCTCCTGGAGAAGGAGGCAGAATTTATTTCACTGACACAGTTTGGGGTTATCACCACTCCCGTAAGCAGCAGCAAGGCAAGGAGCAATCCTTTGTAATTAGGGACAACTGGGAGTTTTGATAAAAATTTTGTGCAAATGCACACTTCAGCCATCCCTTATCAAGGGCAAAAGTTATTAGGGAAAATTTATATTCTGGGTTGGTTTTTTTTTTTCAGACCACGAATCTTTTAAAACCCCATTTGTTTCCTGCTTGGGTGCCCTGCAGACAGCCTGGTTACCCACTAAGAATTCAGCTGTTTTCTTGTCACAGACTCTTCTGCACAAAGCCATGAATTGTGCTTAGGAAAATGATAGATTTTTCCTCAGTGGAGTCTCTCTCCCCCTTCAATAAAACCACAATATTTGAAATTTCTGGTGGCAAGTCAAATTAAGTGTTTCAAATAACCATTTAATTTAAATTTAATTAGGCCTTAATTAACACATAAAATCAGCCCTTTTCGAGGTTAAACAAGGATGCAGGAGATTCATCATAGTGAAATGCAATTACTGGGGATGAAGTGACATGTTTGTGGAAGTTGCATTTTAATTCAAAGCTTATCCCACAATAATCCTGCAGGGTCTCTGCTCTGGGCTCCTGACACATCCCCATCAGCCCCTCAAACACTCACTGCACACCAGACTTGGCAAGTGTGGCCCCTCTCACCCTGATGGCCATGGGGGAAAGAGACCCAATCCCAAAAACCAACATTTATTGTCATTTTCTCAAGGCAGATCTGGAGGGGGAAGGTGGGGAATGAGGGCAGGGATGGAGCTGATGGAGGAGCAGAGGTCCAAGGGGGCATGGAGCAACACTCCAGAGGTTCAGGCTCCACAGGCAGTGGGATTTGGTCAAAATACCCCAAAGAAAATCCCCAAACTGTGCCCAGGTTTGAGCAAAGAGAGAATCTGGCTCCTTTTAACCCCCCTGCACATGAAAATCTGTAAGCTACAGGTCCACAAAGATTGTTTGAACCACATCCCTGTGCTTCCCCTCAAGAGTGAAGCTCTGAACCTTAAAAAAATCTCTGTCCCAACAGGCTCCTCAGCTTGAAAATTCCTGGCTTTCAGGTTGGCTCTTTGCAAAGTAAATAAAAACTAGAATCTCAAATTGCTTTGGATTCCCATTTTACAAATCTAAAGAGGCACCTGCTGGGGAAGAAAAAAAAGCAGCCAACTGACAAACTCCACAAAAAGGGACAAATTAACTAAAAAATGAGCAGTGGGGAAGGATGCCAGGCAGCATAAATCACACTTCCCTGTGATGAAGATGTGCTGGGCTCTGCAGAGGAAGGAAGGGGAGGGCTCAGCCTGGAACAACAGGGACACCCTGTACCTGCCCCACAGCAGCACACACTCACCTGGGCAGGTGGGGAACACCAGGGTCCCCAGCTGAGCCCCCTCCCCAAGCCAGGGCACTCCCCACTCCAGGAGGAAAAGGAAAAAGGGAGGTTGCAACCATCACACTGCCCAGGGCTGTGGGACTGGCCAGCAGGGGAGGTTTTACCCATTTTTTTTCTTGAAGGGCTTGCTCCATGGGACATGCTGGGCTGTGGCAGGACAGGAGCACAGCCCCAGGAAGCAGGCCTGGCTTCCAGCCTGCACATGGCCATTAACACCATCCTCACTGCTAATTGGGATGCAGTTCCCATCATTGCATCCCAAGGACAGTTTGGATCCTCTCCAAAAAACCCATCTTATTCTCCAATTCCAGCATGTTAAAAACACTTCAAGTCAGATACAAGCCATGGAAACTGCAGCAGATGGAAGCCTGGGCTTTGGCACAGCCCTGAACCAGAGTGGTGGGGTTAAGAATGCAAATCCTCAGGTTGGAAAACATCTTCCCCACAAAAGCAGGGCTCTGTGAGCAGAGAGCTTCACTGTGGGGTCATGAGTGTGCCCACAACAACACGGGCAACTCACCCATGGGTCTTTCCTTGAGCTTCCCAGTGCACATCCTGCTCCAAACCCCAATGGATGCCCCAGGAATGGCACAGAATGGCACATTAATGATGTGACACAGAATCACAGAATGGCACAATGATGTGACACAGAATCACAGAATGGCACAGAATCACACAATGATGATGTGACACAGAATGGCACAGAATGGCACAATAATGATGTGACACAGAATCACAGAATGGCACAGAATCACAGAATGGC